>JADMLD010000611.1:277500-469844 GCA_017589585.1 Phylloscopus whistleri | reverse complement strand
TTCTTATTTGAAACAAGCATTTGTCTGTTTGTTGTATTCAATGTAGGTAGGCATGTACACGCTGATACTTACGAGTATTGTCTGCAGACTCTGAGGAGCTTACAAGTATATTTCAAATTCACTTCAACAAGGGCACCAGGCAGTGTTATAAGGATTTTGTAAAAATCCATCCTTTAGAATCTTGTAAGTAATTTCTTGGATATCCTACTAGCTTGCCTTCATAAAGCTTTCAGCACTGAGTGGGCTGCATGTGTGTGAAGTTGCCCTGATTGAAACGCCAACATTCTCTCTTTCTCTGGGCTCTGAAATTTACTCTTGCAATAAAACAGAAGCATTCCCTTGCATACTAAACTGAAGTGGCTATGAAGAACAACTGCTGAAGCCCCTAATTTATTTCATGGTTTCATTCTAATTGACATCAGCATACAATCCTTTCTATTGGCCTATTCATTGTCTCCCTCTCCTGGAGATTCAATCTGGATTCAGTGTACAACAATTCATCACTGAACTGCAGCACCTTCCCTCTCTGAAAGGATGGGGAAAGAAGAAATCACCTTGTAATTACAAGAAAAAGCATATTTTCTCTTTTTTTAGCTCTTAAGTATTTCCCATAATACCTACAGCAAGCAACAAACACCACCTGCCGCGTCTCCCAGACCAAGACTCTATATTAAGAGGATATCTATCTATCTATCTCTCTGACTCCAAAGAACCAGTACCAGAGACACTCTAATACAAATATGTCTTAATAATTCATGGAACGATTGATGAGCAAAAAATATTGCAAAATATGTATTTTTGGCATATTATTTAATGAGCAGCAATAAAAATACTCTTTCTATAAAGAACATGAATAATTTATTTTAGTACTAAAAGATGAGAATTTCTATAATGCATCATTTGCAAGAATGATGCAATGATCTCTAACCAGAGACGAAAATGATGAAGGGCCACTGGTACCCATTTGTCCTTCCATAAGAATGGGGACCAAAAAGTGTTTGAAAATAGTGTAGAATAACTGGTGTGACATAAAATAAAGTGAGAAAGAGTGCAGATTGGGAAAAATCTTGCTTCACTTGGGGAAATAAAAGCAAATACTACCTGTAAAGGATACAAAGAATTTCTGTAATTTGGCATGCTCCTGAAATTATCTCCATTCTCCTGGGTGTTTTTTTTTTTTCTTTTTGTTTTGTTTTGGTTTGGTTTTGGTTGTTTTTTTATTTTGTTTTGTGGTTTGTTTGGTTGGTTTTTTATAGTCCTGTAAGGGGAGTTTTATGGGCTTTTTTGGTTTAAACTCCGGATTTAAAAATTTTTCTTTGTGCTGACTAGCTTTAAGAGAAAATGGAAGATCAGTGGATGGACCATAACTTGACATGAATATCACAAATGGAAACCAAAAAGATTCTTTAAAGTGATAATAAACCCTTTCTTTAACAGATTATCTGGTGGTTTCTAAATCTTATTCCTGAGAGAAAAGTATATATGAGGTGACATGAGGTCCTTCCTTCACCTAGCTGTTAGCAAACTTGCAAAAACTCCAGTCATCCCTTTGCTACTACCTCTCCTGCCCTGTTTTTGAGCTGCAAGGTGTAGTAGTGAGACCTGGGCTTTGGATGCAACTTTGCTGACATTGATTGAACAATTTACTCAGTAGGCAGTATTTCAACCCATGTGCCCCAGCCAAATTCTGGACACAGGACAGTCCTCGATGTTAAGGTGGGGCTTGTTCAGTAGCATTTTATTGTTGTCAGGGTTTTTTCTGTTCTCCTCTGTCTCTTTAAGAAGTTTTTCTAAAGTTCTGTTTCAGCCTTCTGTGTTTACCTTTTGTAATGGAGTCTGTCATGATTTTACCTCTTTGTTATTGTAACTGTCTGTCCATGTTTGTGATAAATGCCAGTCACTCATTTTTAGAAATTTATGAAAATTTAATAAAGAATAAAATTGGTTACAAACCAAAAAGAAATTAATACAAATAAAAGTTTTAAAAAAATTACAGAGACAGGACAAATAGAGAGACAATAAAAAAAAGGGGCAAAGAAAGTAGTCTAGACTACGTCCTTTTTTTCCCTCCCAGTCCAGGCCAGTCAGGAGAAAAAAGGCGATCTTTGGTCCGAACCTTCCCCTTTTTGAGGACTTCAACTTCATGATTATGCATACTTTTATCTAAGACCAACTGGTTCCCCGAGGGTCCCCGGTTAAGATCTCCACAGACAGGGAGTCTCGATTTTGTGGATTGAGGTTGTCTGATCTGTAGGTTCTGAGAGATGCATTCTTTTGTTTGAAGAATCCGAAGGGGGGGTCTTATCTCTGTAAACCATTATCCCGGGGCAGCTTAAAGAAAATACCTTACGCATACATTTCTACTAAAACTTAATGTTAAAAACTACCTTTACTATATGTTTCAAATGTTAATATTGTCTAACTTTTCTAATTAGCATATTACATATAGTAAATATCTGCATAGAGCCACGTACACACAATATGCCTTTTTCACAATGTTTACATTCTTCTCATAAGGAGGAGATTGTTGATGGACTGTTGGGTTGCCCAGTGTGATTGGAGAGTAAGATTTTCTTCCTCCAATCCATGGTCACTGTTGGAATTCTATAAATGTTGAGGTCTGTAAATAAACAGTCCCTTTTTTTGCCTTGGGCATCTCAGTGTGTGAGTGTCATTTCTTTGTGTCATGTTGCAACATTTTATGTCTGCAACAAAAAGAACCTTCCATCAAATTTTTATGGACAATTAATATGTTACTCCTTTGTTGCGGCGTGTGTTGCAACAGTGACCATCGTGTCTGGGGAGGCTCAGCCGCTGGCAGGGAAACAGGGAGACAAGTCTCTGTCTTATGCTCGAGATTCCATTTTATTTCTCCCACCCCAGACTGGGGGAGGGGGTGAGCACAAAGAGAGAGATCATGTGGTTTTTCTCAGCTATATAGTGTCCCACGTTCGTGGGCGGCGCAGGGGGCAGGGCAGGGAGCAAACTGACCACAGGGAGGACAGAAACCGGACACCAGGCCCCCACAGCCAATGGGGGGCGACAGGCCTGGGAAACCTAATGAGACCATACAATGTCTGCAAAGAATCATGGGGGAAAAGACCCCTGCCACACCTGGGAGGGATAGAAGATACTCCACACTCCTTCATTACTGGATCAGAAGTGGCCTGACCTTAAATATGTTACTTTCTTCTTGCTCGATGCATTTTCCCACTCTGTAACAGAATGCAAGGAACTTTTAGATTCTGAAGCTAAAATAATGAGAATATGTTTAGGCTTATGAAACATATTTCCCAGTATAGTGTCATTAATAAAAATCACAACAAATGTACTTTACAGTAAATGAATGAATGAAATTTAAGACTGATACTGCAAAATAAATTTGGACTGCCTTTTTTTTTTTTTTTTTTTTTTTTTTTTTTTTTTTTTTACTGGGGAAATTCATTAGGCTATGGAAATTAAACACACTCTGCATAATACCCCACTGGTACATATTACTCACTGAAAAAGAATTCTCTTGTTTTGAGACTTTGCATGTATACTGGATTGATTCAATGTTTATTGACATTTTTGGTTTGCATCTCGTTTATGTTTATGCCTACCAGATGGTCTTTATTTGTCATAGTATTTCTTAGGAATTTTTTTTCTATCTCAGATTTGAGTGTTTGTATAATGAAGACGTGAAAAAAGAAACTGAGCAATATTAAACATCACAGACAAGTGATTGCTAAGCATAAAGCACATTACGACTGCAAATAATAATGTAAGAGAAAAGCCTGAACAGATCTGTATTTTGGCTCTAGGAATAAGATTCTCAAGCAAAATGTGTATCTTAGTGTGTTCTTAGTGTTGAATTTAGGGATTTAAAGTTAGGAAAGAAGCTAAAGGAGATCCTTTTCTAAGAAATTTTTTTTAGTAGCAAGACTTCTTTTCTTCTTCACAAGCCTTTAAAATCTCATTGCCTGAGACATTTACACAGAGAAGCCCTAAGTGCCTAACTTGGATTGTAAGCATAATACAGGAGTATAACAGCAAATTGAATCACTGCTATTTTGTGGGGTCTCTGTGGTTGCTGTGCTGGGAGAACAGCCTCGTGGTTTGTCCCGAAAGGATACTCTCCTTGCACTCCAACACAGGCACAGACCCCTCAGACAAGTCTCGGCTGTTGAGACTCCAGGCAGCGTAGGACCCAGAGTGCAGCAGCGAGATAAATGTAGCAAGATGAATCCTGCGTGACTCCTTCAGAGAGGTTGGACGAATCAGTGGAAGAAGGAAACGGATCTGCTTCAGGAGTCTTGTCCAGAGAGTTTATTCCAGTGTGGCAGCACTTCCGAACCATGTGACTTCCAAAGCAGAACCCCGACCATCTGGCTGTCCGGGGATTTTACCTGGGAGAGGGGGCTGGGGGAGGGCATTCATCCTACTTATCAGAAAAGGGTGGGGCGTGACCTGGGGCCTAAAGTGCAGCCTAAAGGTCAAATCACCTGTGAGGGGAGGTGGGCCCTTTTGCCTGGGCCAACTTCTTTGATGGCCAGCCCCTGCAAAATCTCAGGTTGCCTGGTAAACTCTGTGTATTATAATCATTCCTTCAGGGTTGGCTGGGAAAAACTTACTCTGGAGGAGGGGAAAAACCCCTAAAAGGGAGCCCACCTTGAAAACCTTAAAGATACACCGCAACACAGGAGCTGTATAAAAAGCGTTATCTGTGTAATTGTTTCAGTCTCTCCACCTCAGAAGAGTAGACTGATTTGTATTACATCCACTGAGCCAAGGTTCAGCCCTCACTGCTGAGGTGAGGACTGGTTGAAGCAAGGTGGCTTCTTGTATGGGAAAAAAATTCACCCCTTCATTTACAGGAGGGGACACTGACATCTGTAGTATTGTTTTCCTTGGCAATATTGGTCTTTCCACCCCACTCCCTCCCCCTTCCTTTCCCAGTCCCTTCCTGGAATAGGAAAGACACACAAAAGTTTTGGAATCCATGAGAAATCCACCTTCCATCATTTCAGATAATGGAATAGTCTTTTCCAGTCTTTAATGGCTGAAGCTTTAGGAACAGAAGCTGGGTCATAAGTCCGTAAAAAGATTTTTCCCACAGAAGATACTGGAAGAGCTTTTTACAAATCTCCAGCAAAAAGACACCTTGCTAGAAATTATAATCCTTCCATGTACAGACATAGAAACTGACATGAAAAACTCCTGGGTCTGTTAATCTTGCAAAATTCACCTGATATTCAGAGATATGTTCTTCATGCAAAGTCAACTCAAAATACAATTAACACAGCTACATAAATATATATAGTGAAAATAAAAGCAAATAATAGCCTTAGTAAACCCAAGAGACAAAAATACTAGCTCCAAAAGTCCTTTGTTTCTGTCTTAGAGCAAACTGAATTATTTTCCTTCAACTATGAATCAGTATGTCTCAAGACAAGATGCTGAAGTAAAGCTAAAATAAATTGAGGCCATAGACCATTGTCTCAGAAAGACACAATGCAAACAGGAATTAGTTATATCTACATATATAGCAATTTGTTAAAGTTTAACAGTGAATAAAAGGAGGCTGTGGTACCAATTGCTTGGTGTAGACTAGAAGAGGAAAATTGTTTTCTAGTAAACCAAATTAAATCCAGAGTAATCAGAGAAGATGGTAGATGAAGTTGGTGGTGAAAGATATCCAACCATTAAATCTGTCTTTTGGTAATGGCAATATTAATAGCAGTCATGGTTAGAAGTCTCTCACTATAATAAATAGAGTTTTGACTGTAGTCTCCACTTCTTTCACAGAGTAGATTGAACTGAACTCCCTATTTTCTTATCTGGGATATGGATTTTACCATTGGGAAGTATTTGGGGATACCTGAGAAGAATCAGAAATTGTTCTATGAAAGGAAGAAGGGGATAATAAAGCAAAGACTGGAAGATTTGGAAACCCTGAAAACAGACACCAGATAATTGCCATGCACAACAAAAAGAGCAAAAGCATTGGGCAGCAGCTCTGATTCCTGATTAAGGCTGTTGTGTGTGTATATTATAAATAGCTGATAACCATATATTAGTGATTGGTCTTAATTCAAGTTTATCTTTTGGATGTAATATATTATCCAAGTAGTTTCCCCAATAATGCGACACATTTCCAGAGATCACAGAAAAAAGAAAAGACTAGTGATCTTTCCGTCCTTCAGCAGATAAAAATTTTACCATGCATTTTCTATTTCTTTATTCTGTATTGACACCTTGCTTCCGTCCCTACATGGTCAAGCTCTCCTGAACAAATTTTCATTTTATAGAGTCACTACCAAAGCTGTAATCACAGCTGGGTTGAATACCATGCCTCACCAGCCCAAGGCAACTTGTTCATTGTTTTCATGGGACGCAGTAGCAAGCATAAATTACAACATCCCTTACCCTGTTGCAAACACTCCTTTTTTCCTGACCTCTTTCAATTTGAAGATAAAAACTGTCACAGTTCTCTTTAGGCAGTAACTTTTCAATAGCCATTAGTGAAAAGCATTATATTTAACGTTCTGTGCTTTCTTATATGGAACAATGTAGACTTTTCAGGAATTACACAATCCTTTTGTAAAGTTCTTTCTCACTAATCTACAGCTATGTTATTAAAGATATCCTTAGAGAGATTTAGGAAAGCAGTTGTTTACTCCACTTCAAATTAAAAGAAATAAAGAAAAGCATGTGAATCCAGCACTGTTATTAGCTCAATAACAGGAATGGTATATACTTCATCATAATTTTTTTTTCTTGTGCTGGAATGGGCAACAGTTTTTTCTTCTCCTAAAAGTAACTTTCACTCTTTTGCACAGCTCTCCTCTGGCCTGTAGATGTCATAGTCAGAATATGGATGAAATAGATAAATATTAGTCTATTTACTTGAAATAACTTTCTGAAAAGCAAAGTTCTTGTTAGATAAGTATGGTTATTTATTGAAGCTTTAGAAGTGGAGAAACTACTCTATTATGCAAGACAAGCATACAATATAATGGATTTTACTGCACATTCTCTACCTACAAAGTTGAAGTTTCTCATGTTTCTCAGGTAAAAAACCATTTTTCTCAGAGTTCTTAACCTGATGCCTCCATCTCTGAACTTGCCTGCCTTGATCCCACTCTTTATCCATTTTTCCTTTCACCCTTGCTTCTTAATATCTGAGTCAGATAAGACCCAGAGTAGTGACTGAAAATATTAAAGAGCAGTGTATTCCTATTCTAAGCGTAGGGTATTGGACTGTGCGTGTAATAAAGCCACAGGATGAAGCACCAGTGAATGGTAGGTAAAGCTGCCTGACCAGTACAGTGGTGCAGACCAATCCTATAGCAACAGTCAACAGCAGAAAACCAACAGATGTCATCTATCAAGATTTCTGTAAGGCCTTTGACGTGGTACACAAGACATCCTTATCTCCAAATTGGAGATGTGGATTTGATGGATGGATTTTTCAGTGGATAAGGAATTGGCTGGATGGATGTAGACAGAGAGTTGTGGTCAATGGCTCTATTCCCAGGTAGAGGTCAGTGATGAGTGGTGTCCCTCAGGGCTCTGTCTTGGGATGATGCTCTTTAATGTCCTTATCAATGATATAGTGAGATCAAGTGTACCCTCAGGAAGTTTAAGATCAATGAAGCTGAGCAGTGCAGTTGTCACAATAGAAGGATGAGATGCCATCCGTGGGACATGGACAAGCTTGAGAAATGTGCCCATAGGAATCTCATTAAGTTTAACAAATGCAGGCACAAAGTGCTGCACCTGGGTCAGGGCAATCCGAGACATGAGTCCAGATTGGATGAAGAACTTGCTGAGAGCAACCCTACTGAGAAGGACTTGGGGGTTTTGGTGGATGAAAGCTGGACACAAGCCAAGAGAGTTCACTTGGAGCCCAGAAGGCAAATGGTATCCTGGGCATTATCAAAAGAGCAAATTGAGGTCAGCAAATTGAGGGCAGTGATTGTCCCCCTCTACTCTGCCCTCACAGGACCCCACCTGTAGCGCTACATCCAGGTCCAAGGTCTTCAGCATGAGAAAGATGTTACATCTATTACAGCAAGTCCAGGGGAAGCCATAAAGATGCTCAGAGGAATGGAGAATCTCTTCTACAAGAGCAGGCTGAGAGAGTTGGACTTGTTCATCCTGCAGAAGAGAAGGCTCCGTGGAAGCATCAATGCAGCCTTTCAGTTACCTTAAGAGGTGTTTATTCAAGGAGGGGGGGCAACTTTTTTAAAGGCAGATAGTGACAGGACAAGGGGCAATGGTTTTAAGTTAAAAGAGCTTTAATTGGTTCTTCGAAAGAAATGCACTGGCACAGGTTGCCCAGAGAAGTTGTGCATGTCTCATCCCTGGAAGTGTTCAAGGCCAGGTTGGATGGGGCCCTGAGCAACCTGATAAGGAGTTCAGTAGCCTTACTCAGTAACTTTACATGTATGGGCAAAAATATTAATGCATGCAAATTACATTGGTGACGGGAATATTCTCATGAGTGTAACTGTGTTTATCCTTGGTGTTTCCTTTTAGAAATAAGAAGTAACCCCTCAATATATCTCAATAATAATGTAATTCACAGGCACATGACACTTGGGAGACTGTATCTGCCAGGGAAAGTTGAAAGATCCCCTTGGAATGGAGAATATAAACCCCCTCCCTCCAAATTATTATAATTTTGCTATTAAGGGCTTTCAGGCAAAGATTTGGGAATAAGAATAACAGCTCTTTACTAGGAATATTAACAATACAAATATAGTAGTACAAAAAAACACGCAAGCAAACAACAAAAATCCTAGAAACCCTGACAGAGTCAGAAATATAACCTGATACCCTGTTGGTCAGGGTGTTGGAAACAGTCCACAGTAAGTCTTCCTGGTGTGGCAGATGTGGTTCTGTTGGAGCAGAGATGATCCTGAGTGTAAAAGGGTTGAGTGATGGCAAGAAGGGTCTGGTCTTCCTCCAGGAATCCAGTGGAACCAGGTATCTTGTGTTCCTACATCTCAGTTTTTATCTAGGTAGGAATGGTTGGTTCCCCCCACTGGGTGGAGCATCTCACAATGGGGATGATAGAATATGTTGTGCCCTTAAGTGAGCCTTAATGGCCCATTAGCAGAATGTATCCCCCTGGAGGGAAGATGGGTGGTGAAAGAGATGAGAAACACTGCCCTACCTGGTTTTAACAGTTGGCCCATTATCAGAAGGCATCTGCCCCCCTCCCCTAAGAGTTACAAGAGATAAACATCTCCTGAACTGCTTTTAACAGGATGAAATAGAATACACATTTTTGGTTCCATAACCCAAGACAAAGACTTGCCTAGCCCCATCACTTTTAACCCTGATGAGCAATTAGAATCTAATTTCTGAATGCTTCATATAACAAAAGGAATCTGAATTTGTTCAAAAGAGTCCTTGTCAGGAAGTTTTCCTTAAGCAAAACTTCACAAAGTGTCAAACCAATATTTCTCAATTCTGTGAAGAGGAAAAAAAAAAACCTGTGCAGCTCTTTCAGGTTCCAGGTAATTTTAGAATTATTTTTGTTGTTGTTGTTTGTGTGTTGGGGGTTTTTGGGGGTAGTTTTTGTAGGTTTTGCTTATTTTAATGTTCCTTTGAGGAAGAATTATTAGGTGCAGCACATCTCAATCATCCTTTGACTTGGTATATTTTTGTATAACAATCTGGCAACCAATGAGAACTCTAGATTTGGGGTTTTGTTTTGGTTTGTTTCTTTGTTTGTTTTTTTTCTTTTCTTGATTGCTTTTATTGTGGGATTTTCAGCATGTGTGTGTAAAATTATTATTTATTTAAGGGTTTCTATGAGTTTGTGGTGTTCCCATTCTTCTGGGGAACCTTTGACTGAATGAACTTCAGAATCTGCTGTTCCAATGTGCTACAATCTGTTAAAGCTTCTTCTCTCAAGTACATAATATTGAAATGTTAACTAAATAAAAATAACAGGAGCTGTTTTGAGGGAAATGCTGCAGGCTGGCTATTGTGTCTATTCCTTAGTATAAATACAGGTGAAAAATGTTTGGATCCTGACTGAGCTGCAGCAATAAGAATGGACATGAAGTACATTTTTTAAATTATTTACAACTTCACAGTGTCTGTGGCTTTAAATTATTGATGCTTGTGACAGCAACTGTCAATGAGACAAAGCTTCCACTGAAACAGCAGCAGCATACTGTGGTATTCAGTGCCTCCAGTCCTTCTTATTACGGAAAAATGTCACTTCTTTCATTCTAGGAGAGCAGAAAAGGGAAAGCAAGGTCATTATTAATGGAAAAGTTTCCTGCAAGACTCTTTGATTACAGTGTGTCTCTCAGAACTCTTGGTATAACAAAAATGTTCTAACTGAGCATGAAAGAGACCAGTCTTATCAGTAAGAGACTGCATAATATTTGTTGTAACATGTTTTTTTACATGTAGGGTTATAGCAGCAAAAGGGTCCCTGCTGGATCACAAAGGATGAGGCAGTGTTAGAGAGAGACTTTAGGGAGAGCATTTGTCTCCACCTACACCCCATAGTGCATTGTCTAGGGGTGGTGTCACTCATCATTCAGGCAGTACCTTCACAACAATGGTATCAGCTGTCCAGATGTGGTACAAACACTTGCACATCTGTTGATATAGCAGCGGCTATTAGGAGTACCACAGGTCATCTGTCTTCTTTATTACAACTGCTCCCTCCTGTTGACCTATGAAGCTGTAATCTTCTGAATCTGTCTGTCTATATCTGACAGGTTCCTAATAAAGTTTTGTTGCTTTAGGTTCAAAAGGACAGGTCTGTTTTAAATATGCTGGTGTGTGGCTCTATTTTCCCTGTTTCTTTATTCCAGTTCGAAGCAACAACACACTAGGTGAAATTCATGAGGACAAAAGGAGAACCTTGTCTTATTTGGGTCTAGGAGCTTGCTTGAAACCATTACTGCTGAAAAAAGAGAAGATTCCTGACGTGAAAACACCAGTGAGCCACATGTGTGCTGCACATGTACTTGCAGAGTGGAAGAAATCTGTATGGAATATGGGATTGCATCCTGTACTGCTGGGGATCAGATGCTGGATTGTATAAAGACAAGTGCTTTATTAAGAGTGGGGAATGACTGAGTGATTGTAGATAATGATTTTCAGTAAAGGAAGAGAATTATGCCTATTTTGTGTTCTTTTATGTGCACAGGTGGAAGGAGAGAATTAAAGTCTTTTGCTGTAATTTAGGAAACAAATATTGTTTTAATGACTTAGAAAATAATAATAGGTACATGAACAAAATGCCAGGGAGCCTGTGAAGCTGCAAGAAATGATGTGTGTTTTCATGGTTCAGGTTAAATGCCACTAAAATGGACTTGGATTGATATTAAGACAATGGCTGAGCTCTAGCTGCAGATCACTAAATGGCAAGAATTCTATTCCCCCAGAGGATCTAAATGGGGCTCATGCGTGCAGCCTAGGGGGACCTGCAGCTCTGTGGCTTTGCATTGCCCAGGGCCCTGACCTCAGGAGCATATCCCTGGCCTGCCATGTAGAGGAGAGTGGCCTGAATCAACATTGCTCAAGGGGTTCCCTTTCCCAGCAGAACAGCTGCAATACATAGTATTTGTCATGAGCCCCAATATATTTGCTGTAAGATTACTACAATTTTTTTTTTATTATTTTTCCCCACTCCTTCAATATACCTGAAGTAGTGACTACCCTGTGTTTCAACAACGTAATACAAGTGCACTAAGGATAATCAAGAAACAAGGACATGGGACAATGACAGAGTGCTAAGCTCTTCAACAATTCAAGTGTACCATGCAGAACACATAAATGTGTTTGTATGGTAGTAAATGCAGCATCAAGGTGAAAATTTAAGGAGTCAAAACAAAACAAAACAACAACAACAAAAAAAACCCAGCACCACAAAAAAAAAAAAAAAAAAAAAAACACAGAAAAGCTCAGTAGTAGGATCTCATTAGCTGGCCTTATGAAAAAGCAATGTGAAGCTGTCTTTCAAATGAATCTCCTTTGACTAAACTAGCCATGGCTAAACAATAGTCTTGTTTGATACCTTCAGTGTTCATGAAAGCAAGAATACTTCTTCAGAAATAAATATCACCAAGATAACTAAAATGCTTAAATCTGTCATTGAACAATCTTTTTTTTTTTTTAAATTTATTTATTTATTTTTTAATTTTTATTTTTTTTTTAACTAATGCCCCACAGAGGCCTAATGTTTGGTAGCTTAGGTTGTCTTGGTCCCGTCTCCTCAAATTATAATGCAGTATGTTGTTCTGCCACCATTTACCTGACCTCCAGCACCATCATAAAATGAACGTATGCAGTATTAGAGACAAGATCCTTCCAGCATCTCTTACTGTAGCTAATAGCAGGACTGCTGGCATCATAAGGAAATGAATGACATCATAACTTTGATTCTGTAAAACTGTTCATGGCCATTGACTATGGAGCACTGACATCAGGTAGCACCTACAGACCAAAAACATTAAGGTTTTTTGATAATAACTTGCAGGATCCAGTAAGAATATTTAATTTTGTAGTTTAACCACTAGTTAGTGGCACAACAGCAACAATAAACGCAAAGACTCTTATTTTCATTTTAAAGCCACCAAGGGATACTAATGGGAAGATCTCATTGTCAATATGCCATGAAGAAATGAAACCTAGTGAAATACAGCAATTCATACAACAGGGTGCAGAGAATACCTTTGAAAGCAGAAAGGTAGCATTTTTTGTCTAAATCTATCCTACATGTCTCTTAAAAAGAGAAAATTCACTCCAGTGCACCCATTAATTCATTACATTCTAAGAGCCATTGTATTTAACATTTTTTCACAGTCTTTATAGCGACATACAACAGTGTTCATTAAGTCAGATCTTTCTCACCCCATCTCATGGGTTCATTGTCCTTGACTGCCACTGAACATAATGTAATCTGAGGACTTTCGTGTATCCTGGATGTACAATGGGGTTTCTACAGTGACAAAGCTGAAATGTATCCAACTGTATAGATTCTTCTATCAAATGCAGATAGATTTCTTCAGCACTTGGCTATCTAAACATCTCAGTCTTTTTGACATCTCATAACTTCCAGAGAGTTAGCAAAGGGCCAATGTATAGCTAAATTAATCTTAGCAAACTAGGAGCTGCTGGTTATGTCTTACAGGTAGGGAAATTGGGGAACTAGACAGTGCCCAAAATTAAGCAGCTGGTAAATGACGGAGCTAGGAACTGTTTGTCTTCCAAGTCCAAGCACTGCCTACTTTACATTTTATAGAGGAGAGAATTAACACAAAAAGAAACAAAGATTTTTATCTAGATCATGAGAACAGTTAGCCATAGCAAGTGGAACCCACCTCAAGACTTTAATACTTAGACTAGTGCTTGTAGGTGAAGTAAAGAATACTTCTTTATGGACAGAAAATCCCAGAGTGATCATCCCTCACAATAACATGATAGAGGAGGCAGAGAGCAGAGCAGGTACTACAGTTCCTTCAGCTTAGGGGTGAAGAATTTTTGTTTACACAGTGCATTAGCATTGCCCAAGCCATGGCTGGAAGCTGGCCTAAGGAACAAAACCCTGGACTATCCAAAGCGTCGAACTTTCTGCACTCCAGCCTCTCAATAATGCAGGCTCCTGTTCATACAGGCCTTAAGTTCGGGCTTTTTTCCCCTACTAAACTTAATAGAATTTATTTTTTCGATATATATATTTTGAACAGCAGGTGATGCTATCAGACTTGGGATTAAGCTTTCTTCTGACTCCAGTTCTCTACAATTGCTGCTGAAGAGCGAGAAAAACACTTTGAGCTTTTCCTCTTATCTGCATAAGAAAGGTCTATAATTTCAGATTATAGAGACTAAAACAGTTGCACTCAGAAACTGGAAGAAATGCTAGGGTGTTTTGTACCAGTAATTTATGTGTCTATTTAATACCCCAGAAAATTGTGTTAACAGGGTCAGACCAATTCAGAGAAGGCCTCTCTGTTCTCTGATTTATTTTGGTCTTGTGTTAAAACTTCACCTGGGAGATATTCTGAGGCTAATAGTAATCTCACTCTCAAGGTGAATTTTTACCTAAAAAAAAAAACAGAAAAAAAAAAAAAAGAAATGAAACAAGCAAACAAACCAAAAAAAATCACTGAACTTTGCTTATGAAATTTAAACTTAAAGTGGACAAGAATTAGAGATTTCTTGCCTTAAAATCTGCTGAAAAATAAATGGGAATTTTGATCTCCATGTCTTCTGCACTGACTTACATTCTTCTGTCTGTATCCATGGTGCATAGCAGAATAACAAATCAATCATAAAAAGTACTGCTGTTTCACCACTATTAGCACAGCACTTATTTGCTGTCTCTTCAGGCACCTGATTTCTGATTTCTAGTGTAATACAAAGTATAGCTTTGCACTTTACTCAGTTTCACAAAACAATGTAATACTTTGATTTTTAATTTGTGTGACCACATTAAAAATTATGTTTTAATTTGCTCTTCAGAGGACCTTATGTCGAGCTCCTCACCAAGTTCCCATGGATTGAAGCCCTCAGACTTTACATGGGGTGGAATATGTTGTGTTACATTTTATGAGGCAGAGATTATTTCTGTGGAATACAGTGTAGAAAAACCTCAGTAAAAAATTTTGCAGCTTTTAGTAACTGCTAAAGATGTAATGCCATGTAGACATGCATAAGAATAGCTTCGTATACTAAAATTGCTGTATTTATAGCCAAAACATTAGGATGAGATTTTTTATAAAGACAAGCAGTAGAGGGGACAAAACCACCCAAGCAGCCAGTGTTATTTCATAGTAACTTAAAATAAATACATCAATTAAAAGTCAGTAGTTTTCATCTTTTGCTAGTAGCACCCAATAGATCATTGGCATAGGCAGTGACAAGGAAAGGCATGAAACCTTGTGTTTAACTTGAATAATTCAGAAATGAATTCAGTTAGTGCAACAGTTACACTGCTTTATCTTCCATTTATTTGCCTGTAGGAGCAAAACTGTAAAACACAGACAGATCTATTAACAGTGTTAATAGATTGCAGTTATTTAACATCTGTAAACTCCAACAAAAGTAAGCCATAGGTTGTTTTAGTGGTGATTGGGGTGTTTTTTGTCTATTTTTATCTGTATTGAAAAAGTAAATCAAAACAGAGGTACAGCAGCATTTTCACTGCTTTTGCCCTAAGTCAGAACTGTTTATAATTCTGTTCTTAAACAAAATCACTCACAGAAATTTCAATGTCTATTTTAGAAACTCAGAATTAAAAATTTCTTTCAGGTAAGTATTAACTTAGAGATGAAACAGAAAAGTTTGAATTTCACAAACTTCTCAGCTACAGAACAAACACACTGGGAAATCTCACAAACAAAACAAAAACTACCAATATTTTTTGATCAAGTTTTGCTATTTATGATAACAAGCTGAATCAACCAATGATTTGGAGAAATAATAAAAGGTTTTATCACCAGATGAAAATTCCTGTGCCCTATGGTTGATGCAACAATATTGTAGGTAATCAGTCAAACACATTCCTACATTAGAAACAAACTGGAAAATATTTATTTTGGCATTCATTGAAGTTTTTCACATGGCTTTGAAGTAAACCTCATGTAAAATTTCTTAATTGGAAGAGCAGTCTATCTGGCTGACTGCTTTTAATTACATGTCATAGGAAACTTTCTTGTAGACCCCTATTAGCAGAAAATTATGTGTTTAAATGCTACTAGGGGTGCTGTTATTTCTCCTAGCTCTGTATCTAAATGTTCAGATGTGATATTTGAAATGAGAAGTGTAATTTTCTTCCTTTCTTGCACAGTACTTTACCTGCTTGTGACTACTCCTTGCTGGGCAAACAGCCATCCCAGCAGGAGCCTTACACAGGACGCTGTTACAGGTGAAGTCTGTCTACTGCAACATCATTCCCCATTTAGAAGAAACTGTTATATTACGTGTCTTTCCTCTCAGTGGTTCTAATCTGTTAGCATGGCTTCTGCAGATGCTGTTACATTAGGGACAGCAGCTTGCTTTCTTCCCTTTCCGTGCTTATGGAGTGAGATTTAACAGGCTTCTCTAGAGACTTCAGAATACAGTTTTGGATTTGCGAAATCTGTCACAGAACTTCTCCTACCTTCCAGATTCCCTTGAATAAACCCTCTGCTAATTTGATGTTTTATTATATCTCAGCTCAATATACGTCATCTGGGAAGTGTTTGAGCTGAACATGTTTAGGACATATTCCCCTCCAATATAATGGTGAGAAAGTACAGACCAGCCAGTCTGGCTCTGGGTCACTTAATGTGGCAAGTTTAAATCATTTTATTGAAAAAGCACAGATGAAAATTTGCATTGTATGGCACCTGCATAGATCCAGGATAAATAAAGTCACGTAATAAAATTCCTTGCACTGACTTAACCTGTACAATTTATGCCTGTTTCATCAGAAGACTTCATGTTGTAAGTTTGCTCTTCTCTGCAGGGAAAGAGATTGTAGCTGTTGTAGCTGAACAACATGAACAGGGCTGCACCATGACAGGAGCCAGGCCAGGAGCAATGGCTAACCCCAGAGCAGGGCAGCATCTCACTGACAGGGTACCATCCCACAGGGCTCAAACTAAAGGAGAAAAGCTGGAGGTGTATCCACAGCCTCTGGCATAGTGAGGAAATCTGCCATGTCCAGGGTCTGACTGGAGAAGGGCTGTAAACAGGGCTGCACTGAGGGTCCCAGGTCCATCCAGAACATGGGGCTAGATGGTAGCTACCTACAACACACATCCTTGCTTCATCCAGGAAACAAGGCCAGACTCAAGAGTTGAGACAGGCACTCCTGTGACTCAACCTAAGCAAGAAGTGTGTGTGCTGAGCTGAACTGAACTAAGGCTCCTGGACCAATGGTCAAAGGGTGTGGGGAGTGGCTGATCAGGGCTGGGGCTGATCCCAGAGGACCCGCTGGTAGCAGCCAAATGTCTGGCTCTTTCAGGATTGACAAGACATGAACTGCAAATCTTGTGTCTTTCAGATAAGAAATGATCTGATATACGTGAAACAAGAGACACCAAGATCTGCATACTTTAGTGATTTGAGGACATCTGTCAGAGCCAGGGCTGAGCATCTGCCCTCTTCCTCACCCACTGAGAGATGCCATTCCTTGCTTGCTTCCCTTCCAAATTCACAGTAACTTTTGTCACCTCTTCCTTCATTCCAGCAGTTGTGTGTTCCTTCATGGCATATGGTAAGATTCCTTGCTTCTTTGATTTCACAAAGCAGCTGACAAGAACAATCAAATAAAGCAGAGCTTTAGTGGGAATAGTAGGCTCTGAATGATTGCTGATCACCTCCTGGTCTTTGTAAAATGGAAGAAAAGAGCTGGAGTGAAAGAACTTTTTTAGTTAAAGTAACTAAAAGGTTCATTGGAGCCAAAACTCTCTGGAGACTTGGAAAACTCACAGGAAATTTTAAATAGCCTGTCATGCTGTGCTTGTAAGCATCTGTATTAGGGTGCCAGCAACAGAGGAAATAATTCAGAAGGTTGCCCTATTTCTAGAATAGTTGTCTTTGAAGTGCTCTATGTGCCTAATAATTTCAATGTAATTCAGACAACAGGAAAGAAATGCTACAACTGTTATAAGGAAATTTGAAGAGTATGGTACCGCATAGCTGCAAACAATGAAAAACACAAACTGAAGATGAAACCAGAGAATAGTTTGTGACAGAACTGAGACCTAAGAGCAATTTTTAAGTATTAGATATGTTCCCAGGAGGTGAATCTGTGAGCAGAATAAAAAATTCTGGGAACAACTCAGAATTAAATCCTCATGAAACATTTTGAGTTCACTGGCAAAGAAAATCAACCAGTTGACAACAATAATATGGAGGATGGTCTGTGCTCTGAACTTGAAGACATAAGAAAATCCAAATCACTAAGAGCCACCTGAGGCAGAAAGTTATGCAGAGCCCAAAGTTTCAGTCCAGCAAAAATAGCAAATGGAACTGGGGTGTATTCAGCTCCCAGGGTGTTTTCTGAGAAAAGTCATCAATATTTTGATGGGATGGAAGGCATGAAGGTGACCTTTTGATCTGGGAAAAACACTAGCTGAACATAGCTGGAGGCACAGAGAGAATCAGAACTAAACTCAAGAAAACTTAAATCCTGCATGGTGGAAGAAATAAACATGTAGATCACAATAAGGTATCACTGAAGGTATCATTGAAGGTATCACTAACATCTCTCTGAGAGATTCATAGAAGGTGCAAAGATCCCTTGCAATGCTGAATTATGGAGGGAGAATTGCATCTAATCTGCAATATACACAGAGCCCTAAGTAAAAGTTGTAAAAATGAAGTTAGCAGCAGCTCATAAATAGATCCTGCAATACGAGATTGTGACTTTCAGCACACAGCAGCCACATGAGTGCATTCCCAATCCATCTTGCTAATCAGAGAAGAGCTCTCAGTTGTCATCATGTCAATGGCAAACTATAGCACATTTAATATGTGTAATGCTTACATAACTTCATAAACAGAAACAGAGGAGAAAGGGTAGGGAAATGGCTATGGAATAGTTCCAGGATGGTTTTTATCAACCTTTGTATAACCAGAAACATCCAGTTCAGTCCTAAACTGACAAATAGTCTCTTCTTGAATGGTGGCTTGTCTGCTGTTTACCACATTTCCTTCGATCATCTAGGAGAAGACTGACCTGAAGAAAACCTTGGTATTATTTTTGCTTCTGATTTTCTTTGGGTCCAAATCTCTGCTGACAACAGTATTGCTTAAAGAACTACAATGTGAAATTGTGGGAATGGCAGGAAATCTTTAAGAATTCAATAATAATAATAATAATAATAATAATAATAATAATAAAAAAAAAAAATTTTTTTGAAAAGTCTTTAAAGAGGTGGGATTTCAAATCTTCTTTCATCTGACAGCCCTACAGAAAGATTCAAGAATTTGGAAAGCTATGGCACCTCTATATGTTTTGCTCCTAGCTCAACACAGAAATTGTTCATTATCTTTCAATATCTCTTGATAGGCCTACTGGAGAAAAAGAAAATGCCAGGGTATAGACAGTGTTCTGGTATGTCCTTGACACTGTAGAAATATCATGGGTTAACACAACTTGGTTTTTAGTTGAAGTGGAAACAGTTTCCTGTCAGGACCTTGGAATTGTTTCGGAAAAGACAGGGACCTATCAGAAGCTAATTCTTAGATACTGACATATTGTTTGACCACTGAGGAAGGAGAATACGACTTTGGGACCCATATAAAATCCTGATTATGTGCAAGCTGGCCCTTTTCCTTCCTGCCTTGGAACAGGTAACAGGGCCGGTCCTGCTCTGAACCCCACCCCCAGCTGCCAGCAAGGGGAAGGGGAGGCTGCAGCCCTTGACAGCAGCTCCAGGCTCAGCAGTGCTGGCTCCGGTCTGCTGCAGGTGGCAACTCCCAAGGCCTGCGTGTGGCCTGTTCGGGCTTTGCCTCTGCCTCTGTCTGAGCTGGGCCACCATGGATGAGACCGAGGGGTGAAGGGGGAGGCATCCATCACCCTACCTAACTACTGAGATCTTGGCTGCCCTTTCTAAGCCTCTCCCATCGGTGTGGCTTTGAAATCCTAGTGGCTACCACCCGGCAGAGATCACATCACCACCGCAGGCCTGCGCAAAAGAAAACTCCTTGGCACAAAATGAAACTTCCAGACCTCTAACCCTTCCCTGAAAGAGAGGAAAAGGACAAAATGATTGAACTGTAAGGAGATACAGCATGGACAGTTGGTGAAGAGAGAGTGAAAAGACTGCTGGGAGAAAGGATTGAGGAGTTTGTCATTTTAGGCTGGAATTCTCTTATTGAGCCATGGTAATGAAGTCTATATGTAGATTATCTCTTTAAATCATGGGAAACATATGCATTTGGGGTGATGATTGTTTAGGTTTGTGGATTTGAGCAAAGGTATCTGTGATGGATTGAGTGAAGTAGTTGTGATTCTTGTGATCCCACAAGATGCTTGAACAGAGAGAGATGAGATAAGAAGTCCTCTGCGTCAGTGAAGAAGTGAGAAGACGTCTCTGTTTCCTGAGATGAAGAATTCTTTGCCTTTGGAGTTGTTCATCTTTAAAAAGTGACACCCCAGTATGCATGAGTTCATGACCCATAAGCAGCTTGGGGAACTGCTAATGGGAGAAGATTTCACAGAAGCAGGTTTCCATGGGCGTCTGTTTTTGTGACAGTTAAAACTCACAAGAGAACTGTTCTAGGTTGTCGGTGGGGGAAATTCCATGGTAAAGTAAGAAGGATTCCTCTCCCTAAAAAATTGATGAAAGATTATTTTTAAAATGGTGAAACTGTCTGAAAATCACAGGTTTTGTCTTTTTATGTTGTTTGTGGGAAAGTGAACAGTTTATGGGTGAGGAAGGGTGTTTTGAAAGCTTCATTTTGGTTCTTATTTTCTTGTTTTGGTGTGTGTTAATAAATCTATCTTTGTACCTTTAAGATGGGCCTGCCTGCCTTTTTCTCCTAATGCTATCTCACAGCAGAAAAAACACTTAAACCACTACACTAAATTTGGCGAACAGAATTCAGCGAACGTGAAACCACTACAAGAAATTATAAAGCCATTGAGTTGGAAAGTCTTACATGTATGGAGAAATTATGAGGCTTGGCAGGTTGGATCAGTTGGTTTCTGTTTCCTTTGTCAGTTTTTTTAATAGAAAATTGCCTCAGAAGGAGAGGGAATCTGTCAGGGCCTTTCATGACTACCAAATGAGCAGTCAGAAATCCAGCTTTGCCTTATGCAGGATAAGATCTTGTTATGAAAATTTGCATGGTACTGTTGTATATCTAGTTACACATGACAAGAATTTGCTTATTATGATGTACATTCATTTCAATATCAAATTTAAAAGGAAAATAAATGTATGTTGTATTGTCTGTTCTGAATTCTATCTCATTGTTCTGCCTGCACTGCTTTATTGGTACATTTTTCAAATGACTTTGCTTTATCTATGACAAATTTAAACTTCTGCATTTTGTCCCGAAAAAGCTTTTTTTACCCTCCAACTTTGATTTTTAGACTGCACTAGACTTACATTAGACACAAACCAGTTCATATATATATTGATCAGTATTAGGTCATGATCTGTACATGAATATGCACTCAAGAATAAAGCTGAAATACGTAATCAGCCAAGAGTATAAATGTGTCAATTTTACCTCATATTAGCAGGTGATAGTGTTTCTTTCCAAAAGAATATCTGCAATATAGTTTTAATTTTCGATTTTTCACAAAACTTTCACCAGATCTTGTGGAAAGTGTACTGAGAACATTTCTATTAATGTTCATGTTGAGTACATTAGTCTGCTCATCTTCTATTCCAACGAGGTTTTTGCTTGTTTGTTTGTTTGTGAGAGGTGAAAAGGGAAATTTTTAGTTGTAGCCTAATGAGATAGCCTTTGTTTACATTCATGGGAAGAGGTGGAAACATCCATTTATATGCAGCACTAGTAGTCCAAATTTAACTATGGATGACATGACATTAAGAGTAGCAAGAGTAGACACTTGTACCCCTACATTTTATATCTTTAAAAATGCCCCTTGCAACTTTCCCAATCAATGGCTTCTGCAAAGAACAAATATTGATTGAACAGCTGCCCCCTTCCAATATTCCATAGCATAGGCAGAACAAACCCTACCTAATATCATCCAGTATGTTTTTTATTACTGCTTAATCTGCCCAGATACACAGTGTGATTGTTCAAGTGAAGTCATATTGATATTCTTGTCATACTGGATATCAGTGGATGGCTAAAGTGACAGTAAGACCCTCTAATTGGGACAGTACCAGTCATTTTCCTTTTTTTCATTAGCCCACAGTGCATCATTCTACACAGAGAGCTGAAGAATGCTGTGGGTGGTGGGTGATTTTGAAAAAATTACCTAAGTCCACTGAGGTCTTTCTGTGAACTAGAACAGCTAGGGCATCACATAATCCTGAGTTGTTTAAATTTTCCTCCAGTAATCACAGTCCCCTCCTGTTATAATGCAGGCGTACTGCTGTGACTCTATTAGTTGTGCTCCCTGGAATTTCACTACAAATGATTACTGGACCAAGGAGCATCACTGCGTGGGGGGCAAAGATTTATATTGTAACAAGATGCTGTACTCTGTATGGCTTCTGATGCTACCAGTATCTGCTTGGAAATTAGGTGGGATGTTTCTCCTTTTTGTGGTGAAACAAATCCTTCTGTAGTATTCATGCAAGCCTATTTGCAAAATACATGATACAGTGTATGTCCTACATAAGTTTTAAATAATCCTCAGAAATTTTTTGTTCCCTTGTAATTTAACATCTGCTTTAGTGAGTGGTTTCTATTCAATTCCTGTCCTGCAAAGCTCTTCTTTCTTTGAGCTATAGAAGCTAGTGCTGGAAAATAAGACAGCTGTCTTGACAACTCTGGTACAGAAACTATCTCACAAATGAATGTTTTTGCCTTCCTAAAATTATACAATGTTTTTGCAAGCCTTGTTCAGACAACCCTTCTTCTTCAATCAGTCACTTAAATCCATGATATTTTCCCTATTTTTCATCTTACTGCTGTCTTTTTAATTGTGAGCCTAGGACTCAGTAGGAGCTAGTTCTTGCTAACAGTCACTCAGGTCTTTCTCATGGCCAAATCCCAGAACTTCTTGTCTCTTTTTTCTTCTAAAATATTTTGGCTGCTTTTGGTAGGGAGTACTGGGGTTTTCTTCTGGTCTGTCCTAATTTTCCTGTATCTATTTCCATCATGCTTGTAAGGTCTATCTCACTGTCTGCTGCATCTCTTATCTGTTGCAAGTGTCCCTGAAGACTTTGCCACTGGTTTTATCTTTTCCTGGATTTATTATCAAGAACTTCTGAGACTTCTAGCCCTCTGTTCTGAAGTAACTTCCTTGCAATTAACAAGCTACATGCTATATTCCTAAGATGTTGGAGACTTAGTTTTTTTCTCTCTTGTTTATTTACATTTTTTGGGGGTGAGAGAATGTGTCAAGGAAAACAAGGAGTGACAATATGGCCAATATAATTTGACCTACAGCCCATGCACTGTAACAACTGAAACCACCACTAGCTCAGTTATCTACAAAACCTTAGGATAGAGAAAGTCAGAAGAAAACAAATATATAAAATAAAAACTATATTCTATAATAATAAAAATATAATTTTACAGTTACCATAATGAGAAGAGCCTTAGATTTGCCTTTTCTGCCTTTTAAAATATCTATCTATCTATCTATCTATCTATCTATCTATCTATCTATCTATCTGTCTATCTATCTATCTATCTATCTATCTATCTATCTATCTATTGTACTACTAAAGTCAGGAGACAAAAAGAGAACCAGACTGTGCAGTAATAAATTACAGATAAAAATTATTCCCCAATATGTATGTACTTTAAAAATGCCACAGAACAGTGTATACTTTGCTTCTTGAAGTTAGAAGCTGTCCTTGCTTTGGGGATGTGCAGAGTGATTGATCTAGATTACCTCCTTTCAAAGGTATGCTATTGTTCTAAAAAGTCAGAAAAAACCTACTTTTTTAGAAAAGCATTGGCAGGAAGCACTGGCACTTTAATTGAAAGTCTTTTAAAAGTGTTTTACTAATTTCCTAAATAATTTATTTGACAGAAATTTTTTACTTAGCAAGCACTTTACCTTCTTATTCAATCCAGTGTTCTAAGCAAGACTTCCTCACAGATATACTACTTCCCAGACTGACAATGATCTGACATTTCCAATTTCCACCAGTTATAAGACAGATAAAATTTACACCTCAACTGGACCTACCCTGTGAAAACCAGTCTAAAGCAGACACAAAAAATGAATATGACTTGATCCCCTTAGTTTAACTTCCCTTAGCAACTTTTATGCATATACATGAAAGACAAACTTATATGCTACCCATTTTAATTTCCTACAAGAAACACATCTAAGGGAATGGTTGTAGTTATTTCCCTTTTCAAACTTACTTGGTTCTCAGTTGTTACGGTGAATAAGACAAACATTGCCTATTATATTTATCTGAGAGAGGTGGATTAGTCACAGACACCTCTATAATATAGCATGTCCCTTTTGCAGTGAGCAGGACCAAATACTTTATTTATTATATGATGTTTTCTTTGATAACATGGCCATTCATACATTCATTCATTCTCAGCTTTTGTCCAACTTTTTTTTTCTAAAAGTGGATGCCTAACATATGAAGATGGACAAAGTTGTTGTCTATAATTTTTCTCATGGATTCAGCTTTACCTGTTCAAATCAGGCCATTGCTGAGATTCCTGGAAATATATTTTGTCTGTGAAGAAAAAGATCATTTCCTATCTTTGGAACAAAGTAATCTGTAAGTGTAAAAGGTAATACCTCTTCTCCAAGAGGACCTCATAGACCCCTGCAAATTTACTACTTTAAACCCCTCATTTCCTGTATTGCCCCCGCCCCGCTCCCCCAGAATCCATATTGGTAAAACAAGCAAACGAAAGCAAACATTCCCCTCAAACCCAATCCCATATCAAAATGAATTCACTATTATAGCCACTGAATTTTTTTTACAGCAGGGAGGGGTTTTGAAACATTACATGACAATATGCCTTATTAATAAGGTAAAGCCTTTTCTCAAAACAACATTAAAAGAATTAAAATTTCTTCTGACTCTGCTTAGATTTCTAAATCTTAATTGTAGTTTGACTTCTTCCTGAGGGTGTTTTATGATAATGAGTTGCTATTAGCACACTACTAAAACTGAACTCTACTGTGACAAATATCAGCACTTAAATTAGCCTATTGGAAAAACACAAACCTAAGAACTACTGCCCCTGTCTTATCCCTGTTAAGATGTAGAGTCACTACAATTTTTAATTCTTCAGCCTATAAGGCTGAGACTACAGTGTCTTATCGAAACATGGACACTCAGTTATTCCAAGATGCCAGCCAGAGGTGGAATATAAGAACACCTTGGAAATTGTTGCCTCAAAGATGCCCTGCCAGCTTTGGCTGACTCCAGCAATCTGCTGCAAATTCTCAATTGTTATCTTAAAATAATGCTTTTATATTTTTGCAGTGGGCAATTACAGGCATCACAGATCACAGGAAAAACAGATGTACTGCTGACCAGTAAACTTAGTCTTGCAGAAAACTGTCTAGAGCTAACCTGTAGCAGATGGCAACTTACTCTGGTTCCACTTCATTACATCAGTAAGGTGTGAATGGCAAGGCTGGTAATTTGTACCACTTAGATACTATCGTTTTTAAGCCTAGGGAATTGCTTTTTTTTTTTTTTTTTTTTTTTTTTAAGTTACATATAACACATCACTTCCATGACAGTTGGTCAGAACAGCTAAAGCCATGAACAGAAGAAATACAAATATCTGAGCTTTCAACACTAGAGCTTCACACCTGAGTTTCATACAGTATGTAGGGCAAGACTCTCAGCTCTGTAACATGAGTAGAAAAGTAATTTCATTACTGTGTGTACTGGTTTGGGCTGGGGTAGAGTTAATTTTCTTCACAGTGGCTAGTGTGACACTCTGTTTTGGATATGTGCTGAACACAAGGCTGATAATACAGAGATTGTGTTATTGCTGGGCAGGGCTTACACAGAGCCAAGGCCTTTTCTGCTTCTCTTACTGCCACACTGGCTAGGAAGTTGGGGTGCATGGGAGGCTGGGAGGAGACACAGCCAGGAACAGGTGACCACAAATGACCAGGGGGATATTCCAGACCATACGACATAATTGTCAGTACATAAACTGGGAGCAAGAAGGAAGAAGGAGGAATGTTTGGAGCGATTGCATTTGTTGCATGTGATGCAGTCCTGCTCTCCTGAAGGTGACTGAACACCTGCCTGCAGTGAATTAATTCCTTGTTTTGGTTTGTTTGTGTGCACAGCTTTAGCTTTCCCTATTAAGCTGTCTTTATCTCAACCCATGAGTCTTCCAATTCTCTCCCTTATCCTAATGGTGGGAAGTGAGTGAGTGGCAGTGTGGGGCTTGGCTGCTGGCTGGGGTTAAACCACAAGACTGTGGTAATAAAATCAACTACATTACACTGGAAAAAAAATCTGGTGAAATTGAGAACAGGAAGGAACTGAGTTCTTGCTTTATTCTTTCCCACTCTGAGCAAGTACTAATTCTTTGAATTTCCTATTAGTGTCTCTGCAGAGTAGATAACCACATCTTTTCAGAGATTGCTTGGAAATAATCACTAGGAAAAATAATTAGTGCACCCAGTCAAAATCCTCAAAAGCCAAATTTTATGAAGAACGTTGCCTCAAATATTTTTCAGTGTTTGAAATTGAAGCCAGAGACTGGAAGGCTTTAGCTATGACATTAATTTCTTATCTACTGACCAGTTTCTAGTGAAAACGTTCATTGACCAGGAAAAAAAAATTCTACATGAACTAAAGAAAATTAAACAGAAGATATGAAATTATGAGAGTGAAAAGGAATAATTTCCAGGTTAATAGTTCAATTATAGAATCATAGAGTCATTTAGGTTGTGCAAAACCTTTAAGGTCATGGAGTCCAGCCACTAACCCAGCATTGCCAAGTCCACCACTAAGTTACGTCTCTAAGCGCTACACGCACACGTCTTTTAAATACCTCCAGGGAAGGTGAATCAACCACATCCCTGCACATAGGTTTCCTGCTGCACCTCCAGCTCCTGGATTTTGCCCAACAATGCTCCATGCATTGTTGTAGATACAGTCCAGTTGGGCTATTGAGCTCAGTGCCTTTTTTGTGAGAGAAACTCTAATTCCTCTGTGACAATTCAGATGTGTTTCAGTGGTTTTTAGTACATCAACGACCCTTGTGACTTTGCTATTACGTAAATCACCACAACCCTACCTCCACAAATAGAGCAGACTGAAGGACCTTGCTAGCATACTATCCCTCAAACTTTGGTGTGCTGCCCACAGGCTTATCTCCAGTGAACCTGGATTTATCCCTTTCCCCCTTCAGATCCAGTTAAACGCTCTTTCAATGACCTCTGCTAACTCCCCCACAAAGATCTTTTTTTCTCATTGAGATCCATCTGTCATCAGCAGGACCTGGTGTTGTGTAGACTGACCCATGATCTAAAACCCCAGAATTCTGTCAGCGACATCAGGCTCAGAGCCAGGTATTGATTTGCTGGAACATGCTATTCCTTCCCTCATCATACCCTGAAACTGAGAATGTTACTTTTGGTCCTGATCCCTTAACCAGATGTCCAAAGGCCCTGAAACCTCCCTTGATTTCCCTTGGGCTTCTTGTTGCAAATTTATTGCTGCCTACCTGAAAAGTCAATAATGAATAATCACCTGAGTGCCAGATGAGGAAAAACCAAAGTGTGGAACTTCTCTTTGCATCTTTAACCCTGGGTCCCAGGAGAGGCAACAGAGTCCCCTAAGAAGTCTGCTCTGCATGTTGGGCATTCTCACCCCTTCAGAAGGTCATCTACTGTGACTATGACCCAGCTGTTTTTCTTTGCAGAAGCAAGCTTGATGCAGGACATAGTCGAGTTTAACCTCACCAACACCTCCATGCCAGGTGAATGATTGTCCTTGTTATTGTTTGGTTGCTTGCAGAGTCTCTTGCCTGTTATGCCAGGGCACCTGGCATGGTGGGGTAGTCAGAGGAGTTGTGCCTGTTGTGCTGGGCAGGAGCTTCTTGCCCCTATACCTTCCATCACTGTGTTTGGCCAGGTGGTAAGAGGATAGGGAATCCTCTGTGTCATGCATCCTGTCTGCTATCAAGCCTGTCTCAGAGAAGGTAGGGCGTGATTCCAGTGGTCTGTCTCTCTATCATTCCCAGATTCTCCTCATCTTACTGACCTCCTCTCAGGACTCTTGCACTAAGCGAAGGAGACCCTCTACTTGTCCCACAGAGGTCCTTACTGCTGCTGGCCTGTTCTGCTGCCAGAGCAGCTGGAACTTGGGTGTCAGCATGTGCTCACTGAGGTCTGTCTGGGAAGCTGGATCAGCTGTGGTACATGCTGATCTTAGAGCGACCATAGTTTTCTGCTGAGTGGATAGCCAAGCTCCCTGGTTGAGCTGTGTGGAGGCTGGGCTGTCATTACTTCTGGTCACACTCAGGTAATTTCTGTTGCTGTCATGCAAGCTGTGGGCTCCTGGTGGCTTGCTCATCTTCTCCTGAGTTTTCCCCAGTTTGGGAACCTGCCCTGTGCACCACACGAGAGTGTTTCATTGCAGATTGTGCCAGCACTGAAACCACTCTTCTTGGCAGTCCTTGGAGCCCATATAATAAATATTTCAGCAGCATCTCTTTCCCTGGATGAAGGAACATAGACTTACTGGGAATCATCAGCTCAGTTACAGAGCCCTCGGTTAAAGTGTTCATAGTCTCTACTCCAGTTCTTTTCCTAGAGATATTTAGTAAAAATAAATAAGGGCAATATACCACACATTTGTCCAACATAATTGATGAGCCTTCTACTTCTGAGCAAGTCTGCCTAACTCATTTACCCAAGTCTTTTCACTGAAACACCCACCATTGGTGCAATTAGACAATGGTATACAATTTCTCTTGCTGTTTGCTCAGAAAGAACAGTCACCCAAAATGAAAGGAGGTGGTGGTAATCCTTCAGTATTGCTGGTGGGACCCAGCTGAATTCATCTAGAAGTTGTGGTTTTCCTTCCTGAAAATCCCACATGAACCACTCTCATTTAATTATCAGATATTGCTTCGTAATGGAATTCCTTCTTTGGTTTTTTGAAAATGTGGGATTTATATTTCCATGTTACAGGTGTTTTTAATGCATATTGATGGCAGTATTTCAGCTTCTTTGTCTGAAGAAGGCAGGTCTATGAAACAATGGACATGCTTTTCTTATAAAGATTTTTAAAAGTATAATTTGCTGCAATATTTAAAGCAGTCTTTTCCAAGCTGCATGGAGTTAAAATAACTACATGCTCTATTTGTAGTTATTTTAAACTGTTGTAATTTCTCCTTCAAAATCTATTTTTTGCAATATCATCATAGAAATAGGCTTGTAAACTTAATACATTATGATATGAAGCCTGAAAGTGCATACCCTCACCTGTGAATTCTACCCCCATTTCATTAATCCTCTGCATGACTCCCTCTCTATTTTTGACAGAGAAAGTTGTTCGTTATTAAAAATGAGAAGGTTGAACTACCAAGCTATGCTGTTTCCTACACTGGTAGGAATTGACATGAAAGTAATTTAAAAATATAATTACTAATGCAAGGAAAAGTTTTAAAAATTGTCAGCTAATAATATGTTCTTCAAAGCATCCCTAAAATTAAGTATTTTTGTCAATTATTTAGTAAGTGCCTAATTTGCTGCTACTGGGGAAGAAAATTACATGGTTGCTTCTAAATTATTAAACAATATTTTGATGGCATTGACAGAGCAAATAGTAAGATATTGATCACAGTCATCATGCTATAGACAAATTCTCGCAGCTTTCCTTTTATCTTTTTATGTGAAATTGAAGAGAAGAAAAATGTCATTAACTGTTATGAACTATATGTGCAAACTCTGATTGGAAGCCATACCAAGAGTTCACCTTCCTGTAGATTTTCTTGTAAAGTCACTAATATATAGGGATTTTTCTAAGAAAACATTTAGAACTTCACAAAGAAACTTGACTGCAATCTTCTGGCTTTACAGATTTTTGCTTTTCTGCTGATCATTGGCATCAAGGTCTATTTTCAGTCTTTTGGAAGAAATGTCTGCATATTTAACAGTATTTTAATAAGGTTATACCTAGACAGGCTCAATCAAACTTTACGTCCCTTTTTAGCCATATTCATTAGAAAAGTTTCATTTCTTTCCCCCTAAATTTCCTGTGACTGAAAGATCATTGTGTCACATATTCATCTATACTTGTCCAGAGAAGTCAAGACTTCATGATCAGGCACAAGGCAGAGACATGGGTGGAGGAAGATGGAAGGGCTACTCATAGTGTCTGGTGGGGACGAGTTTGTATTTTGGACAGAATGCAGGTGGTTACCACATCTCTAACATAGACAGGGATTGTCCTAAGGGAAGGTTATTCCTGTGTTGTGGAAAAGATGCCAGATCCAGATGAGAACAAGAAGCAAAGGTATTCACAGCAAAAGAACAGGAGTGTTTCTTTGAATTTGTACATATCTTGGTTCTGGCCAGGACAGGGTTAATTTTTGCAGTGGCCAGCATGGGCCTGGCTAGGACACAAAGGTTATTCTATACCACCTCACCATTGCCAGGGTGGGAGGAAGGGAGTTTTCCAGGGAGAAGGGGTTCCTTCTGGATAGAGGAAGAGGTGTTAGAGGGAGTGGTGTGGTGGTGCTGTTTCCAGTAAACTGTTCTTATCTCAGTTCATCATTTTTCACCTTTTGTGCCTCCAATTCTCCTCTCCAGCCCTCAGCAAGTAATGGAGGGGAAGCAAATGAGAGGCACATGGTTTGAAGAGTCTCAGTATGAGCACTAAATTGGGGAGAACCATTCCATGCTTTAGCATGACAGTACATCACAAAATTTGTGTTGATGACCACACTTATGAGTACATAGCTGTGGCCATATGTAGGAATGATCAAAAGATGGACCACAAGCCATTACCAATATTTAGGGTGCATGGGAATACGAGGTAGTTCAGAGTTCTTCAGAGTATGTACTTAAATGTTGTAGGTCTAGGAGACCTACAGGATTTTATTATAGAATTTGCTGTATTAATTAAATAATAAATCAAGGCCAGTTTAGACTCATAATTGGAATGTGTTTTTCCATGCTCTCAGGAGCAATTTTTATTCTTAGTTTGAAGGACAAGCTCCACCAACAGCCTGAGAACAAATTGTCAATTTATCTCAAGTTTTAGATCCATTAAGTCTGAAACTTGGCTAACAACAGTTGAAAATAAGAGGAGTTGCTCTACCAACATAACACAGGAGATGAACATAGGCAGACACAGAACTGCATATGCAAGTCTTTTATTCCCTTTTTATTTCATGTACCATAGTCATGGTCCCCTTCTTGTAAGAAAAAATGGAAACCTTAGCTCATTGGACTCAAAATATATTTTACCCACTGAAGAATAGTTCAAAAGAACTTGAAATTGTTTGGGCAAAGCCCCTCACTCCTGCAACCTTTTATTCACATAATAGTTCATGAAGATTAGTTGATTATCAGCCTATATCAGATGTCCTTAGAGTTGAGACTAGATGCCCAAAGTGTCCAAAATACAAAATCAGTAAAACGTTCAGGCAATACAGATGTGTCTTGGTTTGGAAAGACAGGTATCCGCCAGGGAAAGCTGAAGCCTCCCCTAGAATAGAAAATGTAAACCCCTCACACCCCTGCCAAATTAGAATTTTGCAATTAAGGGCTTTCAGGCAAAGATTTGGGAATAGGAATAACAGTTCTTTACTAGGAATATTAACAGTACAAATGTAGTAGAAAACAAAACCACCCAGCCCAATAAGCAAACAAATAAACAAACAATCCTGGAAAACCCTGACAGAGTCAGAGCTATAACCTGACACCCTGTTGGTTAGGGTGTTGGAAGCAGTCCAAAAGTGAGTCCTCCTGGAGTGGCAGATGTGGTTCTGTTGAAGTAGAGATGATCCTGTAGATAGGGTCCAGTGATGATGAGAAGGGTCTGGTGATGGTGAGAAGGGTCCAGTCTTCCTCTGGTAATCGGGTGAAGCAAGAGGGCTTCCTGTTCCTATGTCCCAGTTTTATCCAGGTAGGAATGGTTGGCTCCCCCCACTGGGTGGAGCATCTCGCAATAGGATGATGGAATCTGGGTGTACTATTTTGGGAAGGGGAAGAGCTTGAGGAAGAAAACAGCCTGGGGAGTCTTAATGACCCATTGTGAAAAGAGATAAGAAACAATGCCCTACCTGGTTTTAACAGTTGGGCCATTATCAAAAGGCACCCGCCCCCCTCCTTCCACAGTAAACAAGAGATAAAGAAGAACAATTCCTCAACTGCTTTCAGCAGATGAAAATAGAATACACAATTTAGGTTCCATAACCCAAGACACAGATGAGAGAACTGAGACTTGGAAATTAATGAGAAAACAAAAATGGTTTTAGAGAAAAGAAGAGCATAGTAATTAAGAGCCTGAAGTATAAGCAGGTTTCTGGAAACATGCATCCAAAATGTAGTAGCATCCCAAAAGTTATGCTTCATAACATCTGACAGCTTGTGCTACTGAAAGTTGTAATCATCTTGCACACCTTCTATGCCTGTAATTACATATCTTCTGCAATGATAATTTTCTAGATGACACCCCCAGTCCCCCAATGAACAAGAGAAAATATCAAAATGCTGACAGAATTATAAAAATTCGGTTCTCATTTGGAAACAAAATCATATGCACTGAAATAATTCCTGATTGCTTCGGTAGGCTCTTATTAATAGATGTCCGTGTGCCTTGCCTTGAAAGTTTTTTTCCCATAACATCCAATCTAATCTGTTTGCTGCAGGTAAAGCCTGTGACCAGATTTCCTCCAAGGCATTTTTAACCTGCATCCACTGGGCTCAAAGCACTTCATGGATTGCTCCTGCTTCCACTGAAATCAGTTTTGACACTGAGAATAAGACACTGCCTTTAATTAGGAAAACCTCTCAATGTCTTATCTAAGTGTCATGGGTTAACACAGTTTGGTTTTAGTTAGCACCTTTGAATTTCTTTAGAAAGGACAGAGCTATCAGGAACCAGTTCTTGGATATTGGCACGTGGTTTGACCACTAAGAAAACAGAATGTGACTTTTGATAATACCCATATAAAGCTGAGGATGTGTGGGAGCCTCCCTCTTTTCTCCCGGTGAACCACCAGGTAACATCTTGCGGCAGCTGGGCTGGGCCTAGCTGGGCCTCCGGGAGCCGCTGTCCCAGCGGGGGAGCAGCCCGGCCGGCTGAACCCCTTTTCCCCCGGCTGCCGGCGGGGGAGAGGGGAGGAAAAGCCCCGGCAGCTGCTTGCTCCCTGGCCAAGGCTGGGAGGAGATGTTCCCTCCCCCCTTCCCGGGCCCGTGGGAGCCCCCCAGACTGAGACCGAGGGATGGCAGGGGAAAGGTATCCATCAGTCTACGTAACTACTGCGATCCTGGCTGACTTTTCTGAGCCTTCCCCCACCAGCAGGGCTTTGAGATCTTTGTGGCTCCCGCCCGGCAGGGACCACCGCAGGCCCGGGCAAGCTTTAACTCTTTCTGTCAGCAAATGAACTCCCAGAGCACTGACCCTTCCCGAAGTGAGGACAGACAAAGTGACTGAACCATAAAGAGACACAGCATGGAACTGAAGTCAGTGAAGAGAGAGTGAAAAGACTACTTGGGGCAAAGGAGGAGGAGTGGCCTAATTTGGCTGGACATTTCTGGTAAACTATGGAGAATGAGCTGTTTTTACTGTAACATATGAATGCTGTTTGGGGGGGATGTAAGGTTCTAGTTAAAAGTGATATGAAGCTCTTTGCTCCCAAGGAAAAGGAGATTTTTAGTTCTTGAGATGAAGGTGATTTTGGAAATCGAAAAAGAGAATCTTTGTGTTATACTAGAGGAGGCATCCTTAAACAGTACCCCTAATAAGCAGATATGGCCCATGTGCAGTGTTAGAAAAGCTGCTAATGGGTAAGATTTCACAGTTTGCAGAAGTTCCTTTCAGGTCGTTGCAGATGTGTGGCATGGGAGCCACCAAAGGACTGTTCCTCTTGTGACGATGTCTCCATAGGACTGTAAGAGAGACTCCTTTCCTAAAAGAACTGATGAAAGATTATTTTTAAAGGGTAAAACTGATTGAAATTACAAGTTTTGTCTTTTTATGTTGTGTGTAGGAAAGCAAAAACTTGTAGGGGGAGGGAAGGATGTTTTGAAAGTTTCTTTTTTTTTTCTCTTATTTTCATTCTTTTAATGTGTATGAATAAATTACCTTTGTAATTTTAAGGTAAGCCTGTTTTGGTTTTTTGTGTTCTCCTAGTCATATCTAAAAATAGCAAGTGATGAAACCACCACACTAAGAGACGGTCATTTTTATATTTCTTCTGCAGGTGTGTGGATATGGGCTTGAAGAATGGGATTAATTTTATCTGATATTAGCATCTGGTCTAAGATAATCTTGTAAGATCCCTCCTGAAACTAATAGGCAGAGGAAGGGAGCTTTGGACAACAGTTCACCATTCCTGTCTTAGAATGGTATGACTCTTTCTGTGAGGTTGCTATCTCTCTGAGACAAGGAAACATGACACTTTGCTTCTAAATAAGAAAAAGGCAGAAGAAACCAATTCTATTATTTCTTCAAATGAAATGGTGCCTGCATTGACTTTTGTATTAAAGATAAGACTCTGTTTGTGTGATTGGGACACACATTCTGGGGGAAACAATTGGTCTTATTCTATAACATTAACATAAGTCATCATTCTCTTTTGTTGTTTTGATGGTTTTAGATCTCCAGGGTTCCCGCCAAATAGAAACAACTATTAATTCTATGTAGCATGTTTGACAGGATCCTCTATGCTTGACCAGAAGGTTACTGTATTAGTCTGGTGCATATTTATGACAGAAAAGTGAGGATCATGGTAATCTGGGGAGAGAAATGTCTCCTGCTGATTTTAAATTCAGTTTGGGCATTCTAAATCATTTTCTTTTAAGATGCTTAGACTGTGAAATCATTAGAGAAATAAAGATTAGTTGGGCATTCCAGGTATCATCATCCGTACCCACTCCTGTGGCACTGCTTGGAGAGAGGATTTTTCCTTTGTAGATATTAATGGCCATATTGAAAATCTTAGATTGGCCTCATGTAGGAGAATTACCTACTCACTAACTCCAAGTAATTGCACATGGACCATCAATGACTTACTATTTACACAACGTGTTGTATTCAAGGTTTGAATGAAGGAAACACCAGAACTAGACAGAAAAATTACAGCTTTTTCTAAGTTCAACCCTTATTGTGAGATCTTGATGAGAAAGTCAAGAGATACTGATTCACAATTAAAATGGAAGCTAGTAGGTACAGAATTTCAAGTCCAAAATTCTCAAAAATTACTTTAGAGCCATTTTTGGTGAGGGATTACAGGCAAAGAGGGTCCATATTTTAGAGAAGGAGTTGTCTGGTATGTCAGCAGTTGGAAGTTTGGTGGATTAGGTTGCTAATGCATATTCAGGCAGTGATACCGTATCTTTTGGTGATTTCGTTTGTTGCTTCCTTTCTACTCAGGCATGCATTTTCTCCTGATAGATGATTCTCCAGATTTTCAAAAAAGCCTCCAGATCACTTGAATCCTAGTACAATGTCCATGCTGGCAATGATTTTTGGAGTGTTTACAAAAATAAAACTCTGGTGGTGACTTCTTTCTGAAACAGCTGTATCTCCATGGCAATTTTGCCTTCATTAATATGTTTGGGAGAAACTTCTCCAAGCTTAGTGCACTCCAGCCAGGTCACCAAGAGTGATACAGTGCCTCCCCATGCTCCAAGTACATGGTCTAATGATGCTACCCATAACTTTTCTCTTCACTGGAAACCCCTTGTCTATCAAGAGGTTAAATTCACCTTGGCAATTCCACACAAGATAAATAAATACAAATATGTCATGTCATGACCTTTCTGTTCCACATATTCAGCATGTTTCAACAGTATAAGCAGACATAGTTCAGGCTCTGAATATATAAATACAAAGATTAAAATGCCCTTTTGTCCTAGAGCCTGGCACCTTGAAAGACAAGGAAGCACACTGGCTGCACAGCACCAGGAAGCCAGTTCAGGGACCACTTCCATGGCCCCTTGGCTGAATGCCGTGATTGCCACTGGGACTGTTCAAGAGGCCTGAACACAGATCAGCCAGTGTGGCTCAAGTGCTAGGTTTGCCTCATGAAAGTTTTTGTGGAAGAAATTGCTTAACAAAGGAAGGGAGGTGGAATGTTACTTTCTATATGGCAAACAATTTACACTGTCATTAATATTGCAAGCCTTTTTTTCAGAAGAAAAAATTCCTGCTTTATTTTAAGATTTTTAGAATGGTTTATTCTGAGATTTAGAAAACACAAGAGAGTCAGGCCTTCCAGACAAATGCATTTACCTTGATGGAATGCATTTGCAATAGCTTTACAACAATGGCCTAGAGAATACTTGCAATTCACATTGGACTATTTTTTCTCTCTTTTTTTTTTACTGCTTGGAAAATGGACCTGGTTTGGGGGCCTAATTCACAGCTACCACACCTACTCTCTCTGCCCAGAGAGTGAAGAGAATGAATAGGTCAATCACCTGACATATTTCCATCCAATTTCAAGGGTAGAATGTGTTCATTTTCTGACTAATGGCATGTCATTTTGCAGAAGCCTTTGGTCGCGAATTAATCCTGGAATCAAAACAGATTTTCCAGGGAGCAATCTTCCATCAAGTATTGATTTTTTTACACTCATGGAGTTTGTACTCCCTAATTTAACCTGACAATGATTCTGCACAATGGGCTGGGAGCACCTTGGCAGCTCACAGAAGGAACTTTTAGTGTCTTTTCTTTCTGCAAAGTAGTGCAAGGTGCGGGGGGTGAGGAGTGGGGGAGAGAAAAGACCCAAACAACACAGTTAGTCACTGAGGGAGTGTTTATTGTCTGATGTTTTATTTCTGATTATTTTGAATGGAGAAATAATGCTAACTTTAGAAGTAATGTAGGGTGAGATGTCTCTGAAAGATGCATGACTCTGTGAAATCCTGTTTATGGCAACAGTCCCCTGCTGCTCTTGCACCTTTTTCTCAACCCCAGCACTCTTGGATGCTAATAACACAGAAACTATAATAGCATCTCTAGCTGCAGCTGATGTTTTTGTGAGTTGACATTTTACTCTACAAAAAAACCAAACCAAAACAAACCCCAAAAAACAAAAAACAAACAAACAAAAAAACACCCCAAAAACACACCCCCAAACAAACAAACAAAAACAAACAAACAAACAAAACCCACAAAAAACCAAACTTCCACACATGGAAGCATAAAAATGCATCCTTTACCAAAAAAAGTTTTTTGACTCTGGCGTCACCAATACAGCTGCCAATAGCTAAGCTTTGCTGTTTAGTTCTCCTACAAGACAAACTTTTTTGTAACTGCTTCTTTACATGCTCTCTACTAAACTCTGTTCTAGCTGTTTGTTGTATTTACTTGACTACTTACACCAATAAGAAAAAAATGAAAGACCTATCATTATGAAACAATAATACACAACCCAGTGAAAAGTGAAAAATTATTTAGAGAGAGGAGTATTGATGGGACAAGTGGTGAAGAAACCATCAGATGCTGTCTTTCAATAGAAAACGAAGAGAGGCCATTTTTGTTCCTGAAGGTACCACTGCAGAAGTGAAATAATGCAGTGTAATCATTGTTCCCAGGCTAAAACTTCTTTCTCAGAGATGAGAAGTAATACATATATTTAAGAGATAGTGAGTAAGATGTCCATGCTTTTGCCTTATTCTGAAATTGAAATGGAAGAGATTTTAAGCATCTTGCATAAAGATCTTTACAGAAAAATAACAACATCTCTGCTGATGATTTCTCCCTTAGAAATGCTTCATTACTGAAAACATAGCTATATGACCTGAAGAATAATACTTTTTTTCTTTGCCATTTCAGAGACAATCACAATTTGAGAGGTATTTGGTTGGAAAAATTTTTTCCCCTCTATAAATTACAGTTCGGTTTTACTTTGAATAAAAGAAATATAAAAACATTTCTTGGCCTAATGGGAAAAGGTTTGGAAAAAACTACACTAGTTCTTCCTTCAGTCTGGCTACCAAAACCATAATATAATAATTGCATTTGTAGACATTTCATTCCAGGTAGTAATCTGTTACCCATATGACTGTGCAAATTTCTGATTAATGGATCTCTGTCACTGTCAGTTCTAAATTCAAAAGAAGACAAAAAGTGGAGAAGAGGAAAATGTCTTTAGAAGAGACTGTGCCTGGCTGAATCAGGACCTAAATTCCTAAAAACTGTAATTCCAGAGCATACTGCAGGAAATTTTTGTGGAAAATAAATAAACTGAGGTACACAGAAATAAGAGGTCTATATACAATTTCAATAATGATATTAAGTAATAAATCAGTAATAGTTGTTCCTGAACACCAACAATAGCATTTTATTTCTCCTCTGTACTATTTCAGGAATACATTCGAAACCACAAGATAACTGTTTTCTGGCCTCATCAAAAAGGTTAGGGTGAAGAACACTTGTGTGAAAAGTTTTGAGTGATAGAATATGTTTAAATTGTTACAAATGTTTATGAACGTGCTTCTAGGCATAAAGATGATGACTGAAATCGTACACAGGAAAAGTTGAAGATAGCTCTCTTACTGTTAAAGAACTCTTTTCTTGCAAGTTTTATTAAAGTGCTTTAATAACACGCACTTTGTAAAAGTCAAAAGTGCTCTATTTTCCATAAGTATAGAAGTAAATAGCACTTGTTTTAATTGAAAGCATCAAACTTTTGTAACTCTAAACACATCAAAGACACATCCATTTGTGCATCTCTTCCAAAAGGTGAATTTAGTGCTTTTAGACAGACTGAAAAAGAATCAAGCTTATTAGAGCCATAAGAAGCCCCAACCATCAAAATACTAATGGAATTTTTGATGTCTGTCCAGGACTTGACCTCCTGTTTTCTTCAGGTTTCTTGTCCCCTTAAAGAGTGAGTCCTCTTTTTCAGAAGCCTCCTGTCCACTATTATTTATTTGTATTATCATTTGCTTAGAGGCCTGTGTCACAACTCCAGCCATGTGGTACCAGCATATTCTAGTTGTCTTGCTTTGATTGACAAGGGTAGCAATAGTGCTTGAAGCCTTCACAGAGTAACATGTTATACATGAGCCCCTGATGTAATTTCCACAGTAGGCCTGTACTGTGGCCTTAATGGTGTAGGAATGCTTCCATGTGGACAAAATCTCCTCCACATAAACTTTTAAGCAACAGCATGAGGGTCTATGTTGACAGAGAAGGGATGCTGCAGGTATAGGCAGAGATAATATCAAAATTGAACTCTCCCTATTCTCAAAACATGACTACTGATAATAATTCCTTGACCTCTATACCATCAATAAAAGGCAAGATCTTTTCTAGATCTAAAATTAACAGAGCTTAACAGGAAAAATAGATTTCTTGTTCAACAGAATGACTATCTCTGTAAATTTCTTAGCCTCCTGCTGTTGCACTTTGAAGAGAGGGCGTGATTAGGTATTATGTTGTCTTGGGTTGTGGAACCTAGGATGTGTATTCTATTTTCATCTGCTGAAAGCAGTTGGGGAGCTGTTTTGTTTTATCTCTTGTTTACTCTGGAAGGAGTGGGGCAGGTGCCTTTTGATAATAGCCCAACTGTTAAAACCAGGTAGGGCATTGTTTCTTATCTTTTTCCTGCTAATGGACCATTTAAACACCCCTAAAAGCACGCATCACAAAACTTACCCTCCCCAAGGTAGTACATTCACATTCCATCATCCTATTGCACCCCTAAAAGCACACATCCCAAAAAACTTACCCTCCCCAAGATAGTACATTCACATTCCATCATTCTATTGTGAGATGCTCCACCCAGTGGGGGGAGCCAACCATTCCTACCTGGATAAAACTGGGACTCTGGAAGAAAAACGCTCTCTTGCTTCACCCGATTACCGGAGGAAGACAGGACCCTTCTCACCATCACCTGACTCCCTCTCACCACCTCTGGACCCTTTTGGCTTCAGGATCATCTCCACTCCAACAGAACCACATCTGCCAACCCAGGAGGACTTTTGGACTGCTACCAACGTCCTGACCAACAGGGCATCAGGTTGTACCTGACTCTGTCAGGGCTTTCCAAAATTGTTGTTTGTTTGTTTGCTGGTTTGGTGGGGTGGTTTTGTTTTTCTACCACATTTGTATTATTGATATTACTAGTAAAGAACTGTTATTCCTATTCCCAAATCTTTGCCTGAGAGCCTTGATTACAAAATTATAATTTGGCGGAGGGTGAGGGGTTTGCATTCTCTATTCTAAGGGAAACCCCAGTTTCCCTGGCAGATACCTGTCTTTCCAAACCAAGACATATGTGAAAAGTTCTTACTTGTCTTCAGATTTGAATGTAGAAATGGATCTGTGCAGAGTACAGACACTTTGGAAAAAATTCTGACCCCTCCGAGTCAGTAGTCTAATATTATTTACTTCAAGCAACCAGGTGTTTATTCAGGGTACTGCACACAGCACCTAGAATGTTCAACTAGCGCCAATCTTTATGATAAAGGGAGCAAGCTGTTGCTAAAAATTTAAATCATATTTAGGACCCTTACTTTAAACTAATATAATGCAGGTTGAGTCCCCAAAAACTCCTTTTGATATGAGTAGTGAAGACCAACATTTTTCCACTTTCACACAGAAGCCGCAGTAAGACACCTGCATTTGGACTTCAGAGCTTAATTAAGGGTGCTGTAGTTGATAAACTATATTATTAATTTATTATCAATCACCCCTACGTAAGGATACAAAGAGCATAAGATATACCATGTGGCATATCCCATACAGTAGGCAGTTAAGAAAAAGAAAAGATCAAAAAAACAGAGTACACTTTTCTGTATGCATCCTTTCAATTTTGTTTACTTGTTTTGTGTCACACCAAAAGTGAATCATTTATTTAGAAGAATATCTATTTAATGAGTTTAGGTCAACTTGTAGCTAAAAGGCAGTCTGAATTCCACTGTGATGTTCTATTACTGCTTAAGAATTGTGGCATGGCATCATATCTGAAAGAAATAGTTGCAATGGAATAATTAAGGACATGATACATGTAAAGAAAATATTGTGGAAAGATGAAGTGGTCATGACCAGTTTAGCAAAGGTATGGTGTGGCCTAAGTCTACAATTTATCCTAACTCATATGTACTCCAGCAATTCAAGATAATTTATTAGTAACTGATTGCTAATTAACATTACTAACCTGTAACTGAAATCCTCACAAGTGTAAGCAAAACAGAATTTCAAAAGTAGGCTGCCAAATAGCTCCAAATATTTCCTCTCCCTTCTGACTTCTACTATTATCTTTCTACCTCACATTTTGTTCTTTTATTTACCCAGTTCATTGTCATTCCCTTGCCTTGAGGACTCCTTCCTGCAGAGTAAGAACAATTGTTTCTCATGACTCAATACACCACAGCTGTGGGCTCAGGAATGCAGGTACAAATCCTTGTATGTCATCAGCATTGCTGACTTGGGACTGGCATTGAGTTTGTAGTAGAGGTGGAATAAAACACACTAGTTTCGTTTTAGTATGATTGAAAGGTCAGAGTACACTAAAATTCCATGAAGTGAGTTGGGGTATTTTAATAATTAATTGCACCAAGCTGCCTACTTTCCATCTCCTATGTGGGAGGTCCTTAGAACTATATAATATGAACTTACACCTTACCATACCAGTCATACCAGTGGTAGGTCTGGCACCTTTGTGTGTAATTAGGCAATGTATAGCAGCTTATCCAGAAGTTTGCAGCTACAAAAAAATCCCATTTCCCCTGTGCTTTGTTTTAGCTGTGATACTTCTCTGGTAGCATAGTGAGCCAAATTCAATTTACTAATTCAGTGGAAAACTGATTGAGGTACCCTTGATCCATTGTATTTTCTCCTGGATCAATGAGCTGGGTGAGTTTGGAGTGCAGTTAGATGAGCATCAGAGCTGGTAACAGTGAAGGACTGAACAGCCAGGGAAAGGTAGTGGAGGCAGTGGAGGTGGGAACAGAAGTGAGCTTTTTAGAAGCTGTAAGCTCTCAGAGGTGCTCAGCTTGTTTGGCCTTACCATACACTCAAACCCAGAGTCATGGGCTATGTGACTGCTGAAACACTGTCTTCTTTCCTTTGGTGGTGGTGTGGTGGGTGCAACACAAAAGAGAAAACAAGCAAAAAGTTGTGTGAATGAGATCTTGGACAATCAAGATCTTAAGCTACTGCAATTTGTTCTGCTGGGGGTCTGCCCACAACCTGAACAGAGGGCTGTGCTAATGATTTCATATTTGCAGTAGACTGGGAATGCACTCCATAGCCACCATTCTGTCAGCATGTGGTGAGTTATTAAGCCTTCTTGCTCAGTCCTGTTTCTGGGTATAACAATACAGGTATTTCTGAGTATACAGCCATGACAAGCCTGTGAAAGCAAAAGTTTCTTATTCTGACTGTAAAATGAGCATCTCAGAGCATTCAGGTGGTTTAAGTCTCCAAGATCCAGGTTAAACATTGGCAGACTGCTTATCTCCAAGGGAGAGAGAAAAACCAAAGCTCCCAAAGCAAAGCTAACGTTGCATAGCAGCTGCCAGGGGGGTAGCCATAGCAGGTTCTTAAGAGACTGGAAGGGAAATTTGCTAGCCAGGAACTGGTCCCATCATCCCTGGGAGGTGTGAGCAGGGTGGGCTTAGGGAGGCTGGGAAACTGGGTTCATACCAGATTGTCCGGCAGATTCATGATGATAAGAGATATGAGGCCATGCCAGGACATTGGCCAGCTCAGTGCCAGGCCAGGACTGTGGGGAGCTGGATGTCAGCACTCCTGAGACAGGGATTGATGGCCCCATCTGGGCTGAAACAGGCTCGTAGGCAAGGGCAGAGACAGTAGGGTCTGTTGGTGCCGTTGGGGCGTTAACTGTACTGCTCTTTGCACAAGTCCATATCCTTGAGAAAATAACCTCCAAATCAAACTGATAAACCCTGAAAATGCTGCCAGAATTTTTCCCCCTTGAAGGAAGAAAGCCCAGTGATGCTTAAACCCTACCTTGCTGTCTTAAACATGCCATCTTGCCAACCCTGTAAGTTTTTTCCAGGATGGTCCATCCTTGTTCCACCTACACTTCCTGAGACAGCTACTAGTTTTCAAAATTCTTTGTTGCTCAGAAATTGCAGCAAAGTGACTTTAAAATTTGTTCTTCAGTTTTCTGTGTATGTATGCACACATACATGTTACTTACCAAGGCAAATGCTAATTGCAAGGTATCAGAGTAATTGTCAGCACTGTGGAACCTAATTTTCTACTATGTAGACATCTATGTTGGTTGCATATAATAGAGTTGTCATGCTTTAAATGTCAGCACCATTTTAACACCTACAGAAGTCTGGAGAACTAATGATGAGAGAGATTCTTACTGTAAATGTATTGGAAATGACAGTGTTCAGTTACCTGTAAGTGTTAATGTCTACTGAGAGCTGACAATCAGTAGACGCATACTTTGGTTTGTCAGACATTCAGCCCCTGAAGACCTGTTTCTGCTCACTTTGTGTTCATCTGAATGTTATTCATGGTGCCAAGAGGAGCCATCTGGCCCAAGATTATAGTGACTTCTGCCCTTGGGAAGAGAGGGGGTAAAATGTCAATGCCACAAGATGATCTGAGGGGGGCTGCAGTCACTGGTGCTCTAGATGGAGGTTGGTGTGTGAGTGCTGCAGAGGTGTGACCTGGACTGGCCTGTTCAGACAGGTGGCAAGGAAGCTGTTGTAAAGTCTTTCAAGGAAAGATAACAGGGCAATTTGTCCTTCTGGGAAGCAAAGGTGAAGCAGGTACATGAGGTTTTCTCCAGGAGTGCCCTGCCAAAATGCAAACAAAAAAAGTTTTAATGGTTCTGTACAACCTTCCAAGTGGCCGTTTGGATGAAAAATGTCAATGTTCCTAGAGCTAAGTAATTTATGTACTTTCATGTAAGTAGCTCTGTTGCTTTGGATTATATTGGGGTAGTGGAGAATAGCCATCAATTTGTATCATTAAGAACCAACACAGACTTCTTAGCATAATTTCCAGTAGTTACACACTGTCTTGACAGGATAATTTATGTTTGAATTTTACCCATTTCATATCATAACTTGCAGTTCACTACTGAACTGGACTCTTCCACTATATTTGAAAGGAACCCAGACCCCTCCTGAATTCAAAGTCTGAATATGCATCTGGCTTCTTTTACATCCCAGAAAGATGCTTCCACTAATTATCTTATTTGTGCTTTATGTAACATCTCTCAAAGTAGCTAGTGAAGATAGTGCAAATGCCACTGAAGACTAAGTGTGAGTGATTGAGTTTTAGACTTGGATGGCACTGCAGCAAAAATCCCCAAATGTCTTTAGAAAGCAAACACAGAAAGGTCACTAAAGAAAATTCACTAATGAGTTCCAACACATATGCAAAGAAATATTTTTTCCTAGTTTTCATTCAAGTCCCACTCATTGTTTCCTTCCATTGAAACTACTTATAATCTATTCTCACAGAACATAAGAAATTTTATTAATTTAAAACTCTTCTGAATCTAGGTAGGTGTACAAATATCCTACCCCCTCTCCTCTTTCAACATCCCACACACTCCTGACAACAAATCTCTGTGATTTTTCTTCCAGGAGGATGTGTAAGAAAACACTTTGAAAAAAAGTTGTTAGACTTTTTAATGGTTATTTTATGTGTGCATTTCACTTTGCTGCAGGCAATGGCAGAGAAGAAAAAAAAAAAACCAAAAAACAAACAATCCATATTTGTGCAGAATAAAAAGATGAAAAGAAAAAAAAAACTCTTCCAAAAAATTAGCTGTGTGGTATAAGGAATGGAATAATCAAAAATACTTGACTTTTTCTCCTGCTGTTGCTGCTGATCCCTTAAAATACCCAGACGCATTAAGAAAAATAGTTAGGAAAGTTTATTTTGGGGTACAGGCTGCTCTTGTTCTGGAGACAAGTAAATGCTAGCCTTTTTATGAAGCCTGAAACCTCCCTAGTTCTAATTTTGGAGTGAGTGCTTTAAAATACAACTGAAACCAAAAATAACATAGCAAGGCATTTCTTTAGACAAAGATTAAATGGGTCAAACATTCATTCAGCAATGGCTTCAAATGTGTCTATAATAGCCACAGACGAAAAGTTTTATGCATCTGTCTCTATATCTATGGCATGTTTGTGTGTGCATATATAAATACAGAAATACATGTATTCACATAAAAATTAGCATTTGTGTGACTGTGTATTCATATGGTAAATGCAGTTAACCTTGCATTTCTTCCAAAAGGCTCTAGAAGATGCAAAAAGGAAATGTACTTGCATTGGTTTGGTCAGAATATACTTGTAAAATAATTTATTAAAAATGTGAGGACTTCCGAATGACTTAAACATACAACCTTACTATGACAATGCATTAACGATGGGTAACTCCAGCAGGAAAGATTAATATTGCTTATAAAAAGCCTGGTGTAGAATGTTTGTTGTGCTGCCAACAACACTGTATAGGAGGTGATTTTTTGGTGCCTGGCAATGATTTTTGCACAATGTACTGTGTAATCATTGTCTACAATGCACTGTTTTCTACCATAAAACCTGTAGAAGGAATAATATGGCCCTCATTTTTTCTCTAGCTCCTAAAGAAAACTCTAAAATATATACCTCATGGCAGTAGTCCATAAACTCCAGTTGTGCTAAGGCACTGTGCAATCTGAGGCTACCAAGATCAATAAAATCATTGAATCCACAAATATTTCTATAGCTATAGTTCTGTGGAAAGTTAGAGAAGTATATATATCTATACGTAGGAAAAACAGAGGCTGTTGTTAGTAGGAGGAACAAAATCTGCTGGATTTAGACTGCAAGAGAGTGAACTGCAGAAATATGATGTTCATGGTTTCATACCAGAGCAGTATAAATTCAAGACATGCAGCACATTCAGGAAATGGATTTAAGTGGGATGGATGACTGGCTCTGGCAATTGCTAATAAGACATAGAATATTTCCTGCCAAGGTCACTGCTCTTACTCCATTTCATTATCAATTATTAAGTATCTCTTCCTCTTATTATTAGTTTACAAGTTATTTTCACATGAGAGCCATCATTTGGTGTCCTATATGAGGTGAATTGTTGATAATGAATCAGGCTCAAAGCAGAGTGGTATCTACCACAGGAAAATTGTTGTTACATCAGTAGTGGCTTGCACTCTGTCCTGACTGTCAGGAGTCTCAAGAAGGACAAGGTCTATGTAGGGGTATAGATCTTGATTATTTTTTTTTTCTCTCTTTTTGTATGTGAAATATTGCATCAATGAGAAAGATGGGTCTAGATTTTTCCACCAGTCTGATACTTCTCACATGCAATAAACCTCTTCCCAGCATGGCAGCAGGGAGCGTACTAAGTGGTCAGCAGTTGGCTCTTTACTCAGGCGTGCATCTATCTGTGATCAACTTACCTTATGAAATAAGAATTATTAATTTTAGTTTTCACCACAATGTCAGCTTAAATTGGAATTTAAGAAATCGAGATACAAGGGGAAAAAAAAGTTAAAAAATAATAAAGAAAAAGCCTAACCTACTTTAATACTGATATAAAAAAAAAGGCCCATTTCAGTTCATTTTTTCCTCACAGAATTCCTTATCTATGGGAAATTCTCTGAGGTTCATTAACAAAAATAGATATTTCCAGCAAGTCAGTCATCAAACAAATGGTTTTCCTTCTGAACAGATACAGTATATTCTTCATGTTGGTAAAGGAGGAAAACAAAATATTACTGAGATGCTGTGAGCAAGCTGAAAATTCAAAGCACAACCATAAGTTCGTTCTCTAAAGGACCTGATGAAATTCTAAGGCAGTGAAAACCTATCTGCTTTTTGTGGATGTAGTGGGGGTTTGGATACACCAGTGCTCATCCATGATATTTCTGTGCTATGCCTTTTCCTTGTTCCATTCTTCTTGCACCTTTGCCATTGCAGCAGCTTGTGTGATTGCCAGCTGTGGTCATAGAGAAGTGAGTTAGCTTACAAACTAAGTGTTCCTTGAGGTTGTCCCAACTAAAATGAGATAATGAATTATAAGAAGAGATTATCTGCTGGAAGATATGAAGAGACAGTTTTCAGCCCTTGGGGGTAGGGATGAGAAAGGGGCATAGCAGACAATCCTGATGTTTGCGGAACACATTTGCCTATGCCAAGAGAAAATTATGGATTATCATCTTCTAAAATTTGCTGCCTAGTGGATCTGGATTTGAGGATTTTAGGGAAGACTGTAAATTCCACATGACAGCTATACTTATAGTTTTTAACTCTATTCAGATTGTGCTGTAAACATCAAAGGCAAAGAAAACCAAGGGTTGAAACACTGGAAAGCCTGAAGGAAATTTACTAGTACTAACCAAAGAAACGGGAAAATAAATGCATGTTGATTATCTGGACTATAGTTAAAAATTGCTTTATGTAAGAAAAGGTCTTCAGGATAACATTTTTTCCCAATTAGCTGTATTACATGCTAAATGCTCTATTTCATCAGCTTTTGTCTTCTGGAGACAGGTAGGTCACCTATGCTACACTTTCCAGCTCCTCAGTGTCTGTGGCTGAGCAATGATTTTTACTTCCACGTTCACATGTCCCATGGTGGCATAATGAAGTGTCCTTAGGCTTCAGGGGCCAGGCGCCATGTGCTTTAGGCACATACATTGCAGGGGGTCCTACCCTCCCACAGGGTTTATCACCAGACAGCCCCTGAAGATGCAACCCTGTTGCAGCAGCCCTCTTGTTAGAGGGTAGAAATGAGCTGAGACACAGACTTCTTGTTTATCACAGCATGAAAAGTTTATTAGTCCTGGTTTATTCCTCTTTACAGCTTAGCCATCCTGACTCCAACTCCTCACTGACTGGTTGCAGCAAGCTCCTGCTGTAGGTTTCCCTTACAGCTCCTGGCTGCTGCTTATTTCCTGTGAAACTCTGACTGCATGTATTAGTTTGCAGACTCTGAATGCAGGCTTTTATCTAGCTAGACCATGACTGCAGGTTCCAACAACAGGTTTTAACTGCAGACCCAGACTGACCTCACAACAGTGATTCTTCCTTCCCAGGAGTCGTCATCATCGTTGTCTTCTTCTTCCTCTTCTTTCTTTTTCTTCATGACCCTCTCATTCCCTCTTCCTCAAGGTTCCTCCTTCATGATTCCCCCTCACCAGCTATCTCCTTTATCACACTTATCTTTATTGGCTATAGCTGTGACTCATCAGGGGTGAGGCTGTATTGGGTAATTAACACAGCTGTTACTTATCAGGGGCAAGGTCACCTGTATTCCCTTCTCCTAACAACCTTAGTGCAGAGATGGTTCTGGGCTTGGTGTGGTTTAGCCTTGCAGAACTGGCTTGCATAGTGCTTTGTAGTAGGACATGTCTTTTTCTCCTCGAAGGGGTGTTTTCTGAGAGAAATAAGCCTCATTGCCTAGCATTAACAACTTTCATTCCAGCAAACTGAACTGGGTATAGAGTTTTCTGGACTTCTCTAACCCATTTTATGGAACAGGTGCTGTAGCAAGCATTAGCTTCTTTGAAAGCAGATAAGCATTTGACAAAGAAGAAAGCTTTGAAAAAGAAGTCTAAATCTTTACACTTCCGGAATCAACACTCCAGCAGGTAAGCAACAAAGCTACTTAAGGTAAACCTAAACTCTTGTACATTTGAACGTCTCCCCCCAGTTGAAACAGGCTGCTTGATGATAATAGCAAACACAAATAGCCTTAAACCTGCTACAGATTTTGTTAGTTGTAATGAGTGAAAACTTGTGTTTATTTCTCTCCTGTGTTCAAAAGGAGTCTATTTTATTGTGTTATACCCTGAACCACAAGACTAGAATTTCTAATACATTACCTCATAACCAGTATCTACAAGGATGCTATTTTCCTCTACCCTTTCCTTTTAATCACCTTCCCAGTGCAAGAGGAACAGAGTGCTTTATTCAGCTAGAGATTTTCTTAATCCTATATTATAATAATGTATCTGCTGTATTGGAAATTGAAGCAACAGACTGCTTTCTATTAAAGACAGTACATTTCCACAGTAAGGAACAGTTTTACAGGAAGTCAAGGCCTCTATAGGTGTTGTGCTGGGAAAAGATCTGTACCCATTTATTGTAATTTCAATGCACCCTGGGAAGTTACCTTCTCTGAAGAAATTAGGAGAGGGCTTTTTGAAAGGAAGGATGAGAGAACAACACAGGTCCTGTCTAGTATGCCTGTTCCAAGACATCAGTGGCTGGTCTTGTGAATCATGAAAATTATGAAGACCTTCAAGCAGCAAGAAAAATGAAATCTGGTTTCCCAGGATATGCATCTCCCAGTGTCTTGTGAGCTCAGTGCTATTTCTTCCTATAGCTGGGGTTTTAGAAGGATTATTTTTCTCCTTGTCCAAGTCTGTTCTCTCTGGTGTTCATTAAGGTTTACTTACTCAAGTTCATAATGTGCATAACTATTTACCCAGATAATGTTAGTGATGCTTTGATGCTTCATAGATACATTTAGTGACATGTGTAAGTCTTCACAGGACTGGACCTACCCTCAGCAGTTGTGAATCAATTCTCTTATTTATCACTTTTTCTGGCTCATTCATCAGTAAATCTTGATGTGCCCTTTATTTATTTTTTCTAAATACAAGCTTAGAAGGGACTGTATCTCCTTAGAAGGAAAGGCATGTGCATGATTTTTCTAAAATTAATACATCTATTTCTGTCTTGGCAGTTGACTGCCAAAAAACAGTGCTGAAGGTAATCTGGAGGGGGGCTTACTTACAAGTACTTACTGCAGCCTTTTTCTCACCTAGGAGTCTGATCTACCTCTTTTTTTTCTAGGCTATTTTCATTAAACATGTAGTTATCTATCTCCCTTATGTCAGATTTGTTTGAAACTGAACAATCTTTTAAAGCATCAAGGTTAAAATTGTATGAAATCTAAGTAGATAAAGAAAGAAGCATGCCGTGAGTTGCTTCTTTATGATACCAAGCTAACATGCATATGTAAACATTTAAATACTTCTGGGTTGCTGAGACATGATTGGATGAAACAGGAGATGCTGGCTTTGCATATAGACACATTCATTTTTACATAGTAAATAATTAAATATGAAATTAAACAATATAATTAAATTAGAAAAAAAAACCCCTGCGCATAAACAATAAATAACTACACTATGTGATTCTTTGGAAATGGACACTACCTTCCTGCCCTCTAAAAACCAGGAATTATTGCATATCAAAGAATATATAAAATTAGCTTTAAGGAAATTATTCCTATTGCTCCAGTAAAATAATCTTGGGTTCAATATTTATCTTTTAAAAAATGTAACTTATTTAGGACAGTCAGGTTTCAATTTTAGTGTGAAATTCAACCCATTTCCAGACATAAAAGTAACTTGTCATATTTTCATCTTCAGCTGATATCTGCAGCCACATGACTGCTTTTGATATCACACCTTTAGCCACAGCAGAGGAAAGTACATTGTAAATAATACAGACATCTCAGAACTTGATGTACTGTGAGGGTATGCTCAGCTGATACCAAGCGATTGATAGGCTTTTACTGTGGTGTATGGCTGTTCCAACATATCTTAGGAAGTGACATAGTCTGTCAGTTCTGCCTTTTCTTCTTTCCTTTTTTTCTACAAATGAATTTGTTTTTTTTTTTCCTTTTCAGATATGGTCTTTATTACATATTGCCTATTGAATAATTTCTTTGAATGTATCATGTAAAGTACTTATGCTAATATGGATTTTGGATCCTTGCTCTTTGTGTTCCTCACTCTGGATGTACAGACCACCTGGTGAGTTTTGATCCCCCAGATGTGCTGATAAGTCTTAGGGTCAGGTTGCTGGTGCACATGTTTGGGATTAGTTATAACACAGACACAAAATGGTGTTGATCCTTACTAGCAGTCAGTATGGAAATTTGTTAGAGTACCTTCAGAAGGAAGAATCTTAAATGAAGTGAAACAATAGAGAGTATTTTAAGAATAACTAATGGCTCATGCTCTTGTATTTATTCCTCTCAATGTTCCCCTCAATGTTTCCCTCGTGTTCCCCTCCAGATTATCTTCAGCACTGTTTTCAGCAGTCAACAGATGAGCTAGTGTCTTGGTTTGGAAAGAAAGGTATCTGCCAGGGAAAACTGGAGTTTCCCTTGGAATGGAGAATGTAAACCCCTCACCCCCTCCAAATTATTATAATTTTGCAATTAAGGGCTTTCAGACAAAGATTTGGGAATAGGAATAACAGCTCTTTACTAGGAATATTAACAATACAAATGTAGTAGTAAAAAACAAACAAAAAACCCACAAACAAGCAAACAAAACAATCAACAGTCCTAGAAGCTCTGACAGAGTCAGAGATACAACCTGACATCCTGTTTTTCAGGGTGTTGGAAGCAGTCCAAAGTAAGTCCTCCTTGAGTGGCAGATGTAGTGCTGTTGGAGTAGAGATGATCCTGAGAGAAAAGGGCCCAGTGATGGCGAGAAGGGTCCAGTCTTGCCAGTGGAACTAGATACCTGTGTTCCTACATCTCAGTTTTATCTAGGTAGGAATGGTTGGCTCCCCCCCACTGGGTGGAGCATCTCACAGTGGGATGATGGAATGTGTCCTGTCATTGGTGAGTCTTAATGGCCCAGCAGAAGATATTCCCCTGGAGGGAGGATGGGTGGTGAAAGAGATAAGAAACACTGCCCTACCTGGTTTTAACAGCTGGCCCATTATCAGAAGGCATCTGACCCCTCCCCCTGGAATTACAAGAGATAAAGAAAAACATTTCCCCAACTGCTTCAACAGATAAAATAGAATACACATTTTTTTAGGTTCCATAACCCAAGACAGCTAGAAAGAGCTGGACTCTCAGATTAAAAAACAAACTCTCTTGGAACCTTCCCTTTTGATAAGTCTGTTTTTTCTTCCTGAGTGTTTGATTAAATTTAAGCCAGTAGAAGAGAATCTTTGCTTATCAAAGTTCTGCTAGTACTAAAAGTTTTTTTAACAGGATAGATATAGGCTGTGATCAGTTCTAAAGCAGCTACAGAGGGGAAGAGACCTTATTAAAACATGTATTCTGCAACTTCTGTGTAGTTCTCTGACCTTACTGCCAGCTTTTCTCCCATCACACCTGTCTTAAGGAAGGACAGAACACAGAGTTCCTTGTTTATTATCACACACATTGGGGTTTTTGTGTTTTGGGGGGGGTTGTTCATTTGTTTGTTTTCTGGAAATACAAAAGAGAAGCATGGAAAGCAATGTGCTTCTAAAACTCATCCCTTATGATGTGCTTCAGGAGCGCTGAAGTCCTGTCATAGTAAATTTCTAGAAATTTGATTTTTAAGCAGTTAGTAAGGAGTGTGAAGTCTTATAGTCAGTATTCAGTAGCTTTAAGGTTGTATCTATTTGGAGATTTCAGTGATCAATAGGAACTTAATTGATTCAATTGCAAAGTTACCATTTCTTGCAACTTGACAGATCCAGGTTATTTGGATTGTAATGGCTAAGTAGGGTCTATGAGGCAGCTAAAATACCTATAGTATGATGAAGAGAGGAAGTTTTGCATTTTTAAATAGACTTGGGGGGAAAAAGACTCTAATTAATATTTGCTTGCTGCTTTATCACAATGGAATGAAAAAAATACATGTTTAGCTTTTATTAGTTAATATGAAAGCACAAAGGGTCAAAAGGGTCATTCTTCACACTGTTGTGTTGTATAAGTAGATGAATGACGTGTTTGAAGTAGCTGTTAGACCGTGGCATGGAGACACGATGCCTAGAGGACCTGATGCAATCTTTGCCTTGCTTATGAAGCATCTATCATTATGTCTACAAAAAAAGCTATCATTTTTGTTCTCTTTCTTATGTACCTCAAAAAACAGAGAAAAACTGCATGTAAAAGGGAAATTCTGATCTGGAAAAAAATCACAATAAATAAATATTCCAAATGCTCTCTATTTTTCTATGCAAATAAATACTTTTAGTTTTGATTATTTAATGTAAGATATTGGAAAAGTGAAACAATATTAAACAAAATCAAAGAAAAAAGTCTTTGTAAAAATTTTGTTCCCAAGACTCGAACACAATATTCTAAGATTGTCAGAGCTTTTATTTCATTGTCAGTTTTATTTTATTTTATTTTATTTTATTTATTTTATTTTATTTATTTATTTTATTTTATTTTATTTATTTTATTTTATTTTATTCTATTCTATTCTATTTTATTCTATTCTATTCTATTTTATTTTGTTTATTTTATGGCTTTTTGCAAAAAAAACTTTATAATACAACTAATTTCTCTAATATGCTGATATTTGAGAATCCTGTATTTTGACAGAACTCAATATGACTTAAGAGAAGTGGCCTGAAAAACCGGCATTTCTGTGACCTAATATCATAATTACAGGAAGAATTGAGTAATGAACCCCATGAGCTCTGCAAAAATTAAAGAAATCATTTAAATGGCTGACCCACCCTCTGTAGCACACTCCTATCACTTACCAGGACTTTGTTAAGGGACTGTGGATAGAAGCATAGATAGAAGTCAGAACACTGTCCTTCATGTCCATCTGTACTTTGCTCCATTTGGCCTGGGGGACAACACACACTCACCTGGGGTGTTCCAGAGTACTTCTGAGGGAGATCCCCTACTCTGCAATACCTGTAGAGAAAATAAGATCACCAATGCATGCACCCACTCTCGGTACAGAAACAGTGTTTAGTTTTGCAGGTAAAGTTACGCTCCACAGTGCAAATGGATTTTCTCTCTTCCTTTTTTCAAGCATTTAACTATTTTTGTATTGAACTGATGTGAAATTACATGAGCTTGGATAATGTGAATAATGCATGAGATTTAAGACGAACACATGAAAGGAGCTTATTTTTCATGTCAAACAATTCTTTATTTTTTATGGTACAAATTAAAAGTGACAGATCTGAAGCTGTTAGGAAATACACAAAGTGCAGCTTTACTGACCATACAGATATTGCTCTAGATTAAGTACAGTTTTTGTCAGGTTTGTTTTATTTGTTTTGGGTGGGGGGTTTTTTGGTGTTTTTTTTTTTTTTTTTTTTTTTTTTTTTTTATGTTAAGCAACCTGTGCAGATAAATCAGCTTTGGTTTCAAAGTCAGAGTAGTAAGGAGCTTTTAAATATCCATTTTTTTTCTTGGTCACAAGTCCACCATATCCACTCCTTTTTTATTTATTCATAGTTTTTAACAACACAATACAGTCAGTCCTTTTTGTACTGCTGTCTTTCTCCCTGCATGCTTCATGCATGGAAAAACAGATCTCTTTGCAGTGCTTCATAAGTGACCCTGGTGACCATTCTGTAGATTATAGCACATAGGACAAAAAAAAAAAATAGTAAAAATAAATAATAATAATAATAATATCACTTTTTAACAATAAATAAAGAAATGTGCCCCATATAGTCTCAAGTTGGAAACAAGCAAACCACGTGACAAAAAGCTCATTACAAAATGTTTTCCAAACAGATTTTACAGTCAAACATTGACATGGAAATCAATTTCCTCTCTTATCTTCTTATTTGAATGTTGGTCAATAACTGGGTACAAGTAGAGTGCTGAGGTAAAACACTGATGAATAGTTTTATTTTTGTATTTTTTCTTAAATAGTAACAGTTTAGTATTGCGAGATTGTCAGCAACATTTAGCCATATCTATACAATGTGCATATACCTACATACATTGAGCTTTGGTCCAGCATTGAGAAGACGAGCAAAGGCATTTTACATATTTCTTTTTGGTTATAGCTTGAGTTCTTTGATACGCCTCTACTTGTTCCTTCCTAGCTCCTTTTTGCTTCCTTGTTCTCTCTCTTTTCTCTTTTTTTCTCTTTCTCTTTTTTCCTCCTTTTTTATTTTCTTTTTTTGGCTTTTTTCTTTTTTTTTTTTTTCTAGTAGTAATGTAAAGAAATTGGAACCATTTGAATGCATTTGATTTCTTCAACTGTCCAAAATAGCTTTTTAGTGAAAAACATAGACAAAATCAGAAGAGTAAGTGAACCCTTGGTTCATTTGTTCAAATAATATTATATATATATATTTGTTAAAAAAAAAAATCAATTATCAACAAAGTGGAAAACCATTAAACCTTCACATATGACCGAAGAGACTTTTGTTTCATTTGCTGGTAGCAATCTATCTTTTAGTCACATGCAAAATTAAAAGGTATTCAAATGTTATCAATACATGAAAATTGTTTACAAATGGGAACCAGAAATGTTGCCAGTAACAAAACAAAACATTTATGGCCCTCCCAAAGATGTATGACTCACACATAATTTATCTTCCTAAGAATCTATTCAGGCACCATTTATGCCTCATAGCAAAAATTTGTGTATAAAAAAATTAATATGAGAAGCATTACAACACTTTATAAATAATTTACAAAATAATACAAAATTAGAAAACTGTAAAAAAAATCACTGCACATGAATGATTTTAAGACTGTGGGATGAACATTTTTTTTCTTCCATGCTGGCAATTTATATTTATTTTTACATTTTCCCTGTCCTAGTTATATCCTTCCGATATGTACTTTGGAACAGAAAAGAGCTTATATAACTGCTGCCAGCATATTTTTAAACATTTAGTGTCTTTCATACAGTGTTAGTTAACTTTTTTCTTGGGGGATTTTTCTTCACAGAATTTAGAGCAGTCCCTGGGAGAATTGGAAATTTAGTTTTGAGGCAAAGAATGGTTGATGTTTTTGTTCCCAGGATGTTGATGGTGGGGATGGAGTGGGGGAGGGTATGGCCCTAAGGATGACTGAACATATAATTGTGTATGTGGCATTAATAACTGGGCAATTAGGAGTGTTCTGGAGACACGGGTAGGATTTCAGGAGTGACTGCTTCCAAATATGATTTGTTCATCCTTGCTTTCCTGTTGGCTTCTGGGTGATAGTCTGATCATTATGTAGATTGAACAGTGGTGACAACTTTAGGGCTGTTTGGTATAGACAACACATATTTCTGAGGATATAGGTGTCTATGGAGAGAGAGGGGGTAAAAAGAAAACCCAGAGGGGCAGATGTTGCTGTGAGACTCTCTAATTTACATGCTCAGCTTGGATAAAGCATCTGTTTTGTCCCTCACAATTTGCTTGTGGTTACTGAAGTGTTTTTTCCTCCAGCAGTTATTTATATCTCAACAGTTGAAAAAGAGTCAATAACATTTGTCACTCTCCTCCTCATAAAAGCAAGACTGAAAACACCCTTAAACATATCATGGTGAAGCTTACAGTCTAAAATGCATTTGCTGGACATGAGCCCACCCTGGAGTACTGGATCCTCAGCATGCTCCAACACTGACCTTTGAGAGTGCTCACATTTAAAAGCAGCTTCTGGCCCAGGTGAAAGTCTCTGAAATCTTAAAGCTCCACCAACCATGCAATAAATACTCCACTTTACAAGGCAAATCCCATTAATAAAATACTGAGGGCCAGATTCAAAGCCTAGCAAAATCAATGAATGTTTATATCTTTCACTAAGTTTTGGGTATACCCTAGAGTTTTTGAAAGCTCTTTAGTAAGAGAGGTGTTATTTGAAGACTTCAGCACTTCAGGAACTTCCTTCCACATCCTAGGTAGATCACCAAAAATCCAGCACAACCATTCTGAGGCCAAGGAATGCAATCAGGAGTGACACCAGCAGAATTTTACCACCTCTACAGTGAGCTGAACCAATTATCTGATGTTATATTTTGGGAAGACCTGATCAAGATGTAGCTTCTACCCTCATGATGGGCTGAATCCCAAAGGCTTGAGCATAACTGAGTAGAGGATGAAGATTGCAGATGACCTTCACAGGTCAGACCACACCCCATCAAGAAGCTGCAGCACCTTTCTCTGCCTCTGAGCCTTGGTATGCTTCTAGGTCCGATGACCACAGTATTTTAGCAGATGCTTGTCCAATCAGAAGGGAAGCCACAGAGGTAAACTGTTGTTAAAGAAAAATCAGTTCACCTGAATCATATTGCAGGTGACCCACCTTATATTATCAAGGAACGTTCAGTGGTTTTCCCTATGTCCCAATTGCTTAGTCTAGCCAGTGGCCACAGCAAATATCTGCAGAAGCACATCCTCCTAGTAAAGAAGTCAACAGGGCAAGCATCAATACGACATTAAAAAAAAGCCAGAAGGAACAAAGCACTACCATTGAAATTGTCCATAGGATGTAATGATCAAAACATCCTCATCACTTCTCAACCTGTCCATTTGTTTTCATCAGAACCTCAAGAAATTTCTTTGGCTAGCAGGCTTTGGAGAGAAATTGCTTCAAATAGAACCGTAATACAGATGCAGTACTGTACCAAGTGTGCAATTTATATTTATACTACAAAATGAGTTTTGTTAACTTCTCCAGGTTTACGGCCAAAGGACAGAGAAATCTCAAGCTACACATTCAACAAACAGCACAATGTTCAGTGTGGGCTTGACAGTCCATCAGACATAGTCCGAATCCTTTGTCCTCATTGCATTTCAGCATATAAAAGTGTTCAGATTTCACTTTTCTTTTTAAAATTCTTCAAACAGTACTGTGTTTGGAGGGCTTGGGGAAGGGGTGGAGAATGAGCTGGAAGGGAGGAGGCAGCAAATAGAATCAGGAAACAAACAAACAAACAAACCAAACCAGAAAAAGAAATGCAAACCAAGACATACAACCTTAGAAGAGAAAAACCAAACCCCACAAATCACAATGAAAAGTAATTATTTTTGGCACCCAAACATTAGGAGACTGCAAAACGGTTGACTAAAAGAAAAGAAAATGAGGTGACTACTATGGAATGGCTTTGTACACACCTGCAGGGGGTACAAACAAGGATGAGAAAAATTAATCCTGTATTCCTCTTTGCAAAATACAAATGTAAAAATTTGTAACACAATTTTTCACTCATAAAACAGTAGACTAACAATCTAGTTTGCAATGCCATGTTTCTGACTTTGGTTAATAGTTTTCAGAGTGAATCAGCACTTGATACCTGAAAGCTACAATCACTCCTCCAGGTGGCAGGCTTGTATTCTCTTTTAAACAGATAAAAGTTTTTTTTCTTTTTTTTTCTTTCTTTTTAATTTTTTTGTTGTTTGTTTTGTTTTTCCTTAAAATGTGTTCATATTTTCATAATATACAGAAAAAAATCAAGCAGTTATTTGGTTTACTTTAAGTCCATTTTAAAAAAAAATGGCTTTTTCTTTTTTTTTTTGGGAACTAATTCTACCACACACACTCTAAGTGTTGTGTATTTTTTTTTTTTTTTTGTTTTGTTTGTTTGTTTTTAAATAGGAAAACCCACGGACATTTATAAACTGTTCTGTCCTTCTCGTAGTTTTCTCAGTCTTTTACTTACAAGGGTGATGAATAGGTATTTTCACAGAGTTTCAGATGGACACATTTCAGTTGGTGTGGGGTTTTTTCTGTGTGACTTGGCTTAGTTTTGTTTTGCTTTTAGGAGTTTTCTTCCAGAGGGTCTGTTAAAGGCTCCATAGGAACTGCCGTCGTGGGCTCGTGTTGTTTCAAACGTTTAATTGTGTTCTTCAGTGCTTGCCTCTTATTGCAGAACCAAACTCTAACTACTTCCCGGTCATAGTTCAGTTTCTCTGCAATCTCTGTCATTTCTTGCCCAGAGGGATGTGTGTTCTTCTCAAAGTGGGCATTCAAGATTTCAAGGGCTTGTGGCGTGAATGAGGTACGCCTCTTGCGCTTTTTGGATGGTTCGCTCCCAATAAACTCGGTAAGGTTCTGCATCCCTGCTCGATGGCGGGCCTCAGCCTCAGCCATCCACCGCTCAAGCACCGGCTTTATCTTCTGGGCACTTTTAGGGGTGATGTCCAGCTTTTCAAACCTGGCAGGATACAAAAGGCCAGGGTTCAGTTTGGCTGTCAGACTGCTAGCTATAGTGTTCTCTTGGGCTTCCTGTGGTAGGAAAAAGTGGCTTCTCAGGATGGTGTGTCTGAGGGAAAATTGAGAAAGAAGAGTCTTACACTGATGCTCTGCCAGGGTGGGACTTCCTGCCTGCCTGACTAATTGACTGGCAGAGGTAATTTACAGTAGATTATGAAAACTGTCAGATAGGTATATCTATACATAGATATAGAGTTAGAGATAGAGATATATAGCTAGAGATTTAAGCTAACACAAAATGAGCACTACAACAAAATTCTAAGTACACTAAATAATACAGGTTAAGAATCACATTATTGTATTTCTGAAGATCTTCAAAACCCTTGAGACTAAGTCTAATTACAGGAAATGATATCAAAGGCATTGCTTTTATAATCTTGTCTTTGTGCTTAATCCTTTTGTTATCCCTCCCATCCCATGTTATTCAAACACCACAGCTTTAATAATAAAAACCAGTGGCAAATACTAGCCTCTGAATATCAGGTTTCCTTTCCATTTTTCAGCAATTTTCACTGTTTGTAAGTTAATGCTATATCCCTTTTCTGGGTTGGAAAAAATATTCCCGTAGCCACGGAGGTGTTCAGCTGAAACAACTGGACACTTTGCAATTATCTTGCTGTCCCCACAATGTGCAAAGACAGACTCATGTTTTCCAGATGAAAACCACATAACAGTCTACTAATATGCTGTGGCACCAAGCTGAGTTTATTGTGGGATTTCTGCAAACTGTACCAGAACGATATCATTTCCTGTAAATGAGGTCTTCTGTATATCATTTTGCCATCAAAAGTCTTTTGCCAAACCAGGTTTTACAAGTATTATAAAACATCTGGAAAAGCAGCCACACAAAACTTTAATCCTTTCAAAAACAAGCAGAAGAGCAGAGTTCATGTTTCAAGTCTTATAAGTATTTGTTTCTTTCATTTACTGAGTTTATCGTCTTTTGCTACACATTATAAAAGTCTTAAACCAAGTCCTTTGGTGCCATCCGTTTGTGTTTTCCCACTTTGCTCTGTCCACTCTGTATGTTGTGGTATTTAATGCTGCAGAAAGGCAACAATTACTGGATGTCGTTGCTGTGCTCTCCAGCCCAGGTGGTGCTGAAGCACCACCACCACTAATCACAGAGTGCTCTGAGAAGAGAGGAACTGAATCAATCCCTTTATGCAAAGAAACTTGGTGCTGGAGCTGGCCATTTTTAGTGTCTCCATTCAGCATGTGGAGGCAGCAAAAAAAATTCCAGCAAGAAACAAAGCACTTCTCACAAACAAAGAATAAGACAAAGAATAATTTCAGACAATAACTCCAAAGAATTTGTAACTGGTGCCTGACATCTTAATGTGGTATTGACTGCAAGGTGTCATTCCTTGGTGTCCAGTAATACTTCAGGCTGAAAGATGTGTTTTAGAATGTATTGTCTCAAGTTAAAGAAAATGCTGCTATTTGCATGCAGAACATATCAAGGTGGTGTATTGCTCATATGACCTGCATAGGCCACCAGGAGATTCTACTTTTCTTTTTGAGTTGATTGTTCAAATTTCTTGCCTTACTGCCTCTTCCATTGACCTGGGGCTCATACTGAAACTCCTTTGTTGCATCTGAACAAAAAGTTAAATCTACTATTTCTGAGGAACACATGCTGCCACTGAAGCAGTTTAACAAAAATGCAGTCATAGCATGTAATTACATCCTGAAATGGTGTCCATCTGAGGCAGGCAAAGAAAAATAAAAAAACCTGTAACCTTGCAAGTATTTGGGACAGGCTCTTGCACCCAATCTCATGTTCTGAGCAACTTGCCCGTCCAAGGAGCCCTCTGTAAAATGTCTCACCATCCCCAGTGCTTTCTCTAAGTGTGAGGTAGATGGAAGAAATGAGAAGACAGCAAAGTAGGCAGAAATAAAGGAAACCACAATGTGTCCTTTTAAAGTATAGAATGATAAACAGCAACTTAATGCTACAAAAAATTGTCAGTTGCTAAAAACTCTGCCCATTTTAGGCATTCTTCACCAACTGACCACAAAGAAATAAAAAAAAAAAAAATACAAAATCAAATTTATTCCTTAGCCACAGGGAGCAATAGTATTCATATCATTGGGATTGTTTGTTAGTGTTGTTACTGCAGGACATGTTTGGTGTAACGACATACAAGACTTGAAACAAATTTCCCAGCAGTAGTATCCTTGTATAGACTGAATAAAGGTTATTTTCTACAGGGAGGTATTAAGAAAAAAACAGTAGGGGAGACCATAGAAGTGAGAGTATCCTATGGAGCTTTTTATATTTAACAACAATCAATGGGTTTTATGGAAAATCATTGAGCAAAATGTGAGCTGCAAGCACACTACCCCATACTGATGTTATTTATAATCTTAGTCTTTAACTGCAGGAAAAGTACACTTCCGTTCTGTGGGGAATACATTAAAAATATAAAGAGCAGATAAAAAGACAGAGCATTTCATGGATCACCAAGAACAAAATCCACTTAAATAAGCTTAGAGTTGGTTTCTTGGCTTTCACTGATGGAGAAGGACTATAAGGCATTGCCCAAGAGGAAAAAGCCGTTACATAAGTGTGTTTGTTACCTCATGCATAAACATGGGATTACTGTAACACACATACGTACATATACGGTGTTTGCTTCTACTTTAACTCTGTCAAGACTGTATTATTAATTATTATGATTAGGACAGATTTCTGCTTCTACTTTGCATACATGGGTTTGTCTGGGCTTTTTCAGTAAATATTTGAGTGATAAAAGATGAACAGCTTCTGGTTTGCAAGATAGCAGGAAGGCTATTTTTTTCCCTTCTGTGTTGCCTAGGTAAATCATCATTAACATCCTCTATGTGAAGTGCTAACCACAGTAATACAGGTTTTAACTTAGCAGGGATGCAGCCATGAAATATTTGTTCAGTAACCCTATCTGTAGAAAATGGCACAGTATGAAGAGGGTCAGCTGGTGCTTATCCAGCATCAGCAGGATCTCCAACTCATCTGCAGAATTAAGTCTCTATGCCAGGAACACTGTTTCTCACTTGTTTAGAAAAGGAGAAAAAAAAAAGAGACCAAAATCTCTCTAGAGATACACAATAAGAACAATTTATATGTCAGATAACATTATTGGCAAATTTAAATATCAGGTTAAGTAATACACTCTAAAGTTATGAGACTCGCAATAAGCTGGATCATTATTAAGGACAAAGAGAGAAGAGGAGTTTATGATGTAAATTGTTACCTGCAGATGGCAGACTGGCTATAGGCTGGGCCTTCGGTGGCGCTTAGGGCTTGGCCAACTTGAGTCTGTGTCAGGCCAAGGGACAGGCGCCGGATTTTAAAAGCTTTGGCAAATTCTCGTATTTCTTCCAGATTTACCCCATCCACCTCTCCAGTGGCTGTCTGAGGATCTGTTGAGATATTTTTTAATCATGTCAGTTCTTTGCATCACCTATCAGTGAGATAGGCTTACAGCCATTTTCATTGCGAAGACCTTCAAGTTCAATTTTTTAAATACTGAGCCCTTTCTCTTCTTCCCCAAACAGAAACAGACTTGCCTTGTCAGGCGTGTTCAGATTGCTAAGATGCTGACTGGGCTGCAGTTGTCTGCAGGTGGAATATTTTCAAAGATATGCTTTTGCTGAACTCCTGACAAAGGCCAGCTCACCTCAGAGGGAGGGTGTGCCTGACTCCTTGCTGCCATTTGTGCCTTGCAGAGTCTTCTCTGCATTGAGGATTCATGTTCCCTGTTTTTCCTTTTAATCACATAGTACAATGGCTGGTGTTAATGTATTTATTTCCAGTCTCTGGGGAGAGCTATATATATATGTATGAGCTGCTTGGATTTTTAACTTGAAATCAAGTCTTCGCGCTTTATCTAAAGTTAATGCCAAATAAGGAGATTCACAATTATTTCTTCCCTTTTACACAATACCCAACCTAAACTGCCACATGAATGTCCAAAATAACCTAGCAAATGAAAAAGCCTAAAAAAATTCTGCCTTTAAAACCTCCTTAATTTTAAAATTGTCTTTTAAAATACGCCCTTCTGAGAAGCAGCCTTTCAAGCTTTTTATTCTGCCTCCCATCAGGTCAATAATGAAGGAGCAGCAACACTGGTTTTGGATGGTAATGTTGCACAGTTTTTTTTATTTTTACATTAGCCCCTCAGAAGATAATGCTTACAATGCTGTGAGAATAAATCTGTCCTTCCTCTCTATAGCAGTTTACTGACACAGAAGCCTTTGTCCCTGAAAGGGCACATAATAAAGCATGTCTTCCACAGAAAAGCTCCTTTGGAGCTAGATAACTCAGTCAATTTAGGACTTATCAAGGAAATGACACAACAGCTGGAGAATGGAACTTCTCCCTCACCCTGCCTCCCTCCCCAGGCTACTGATCCCTGACTAAATGAAAGTGTTTGCCAAGTCAGAGACAGCATGGGACTGGGATGGTAGCAGATTTCAAAGTGTTGTACAATCCTGCATGTAGTGAAGCCATTCTCCCAGTGAGACATCTCTGTTGTTCTTCACCTCATTCCTCAGACTCCGAGGTGAAAAGTTTGCAGTACAATAACCCCTGAATTTCTGTAAATGCAAGCAGTTGTCCAAGGACAGTGCTAGAGTACCTTACCATTCTGAATCCTATATGAGAATGGCTCCTGCTAGTATGGCTCTAGTGAGGTCTTATCAGCATTACAGTAGCAAAGCTTTTATTTTCAGGGGTTTATAAGCCTGATGCAAAATTTCCTTGTGATGGAAACATCCTATGAAAAAATCTTTTTGTCCAATAATAGACAGAGGGAAAAGGTTTTCTGATACATAAATTTACTCTGTTGCTTGAGTGTAAGAAGCACAAATGGCAATAATATTTTTAAAATTCTTGTGTATGCAACCAGGGACCACATGAACTATGCATACAAATAAACATGCGCATAGGCTGAACCTTGTTTCAATGATACTCCACATTCAGAATCATCTCTGCAGTTCTCACTGCTGTACTTGTGGTCACCTGCACACCCATGCACTCATTCAGTTCAGAGCTAGGGTGCATATTGTTTGCTTTAGGAGTAAGTGCTGTAACAGTGGCCACTGAGGTTTATAAAGTAATTGCCTTTAGAAGAATGAAATTTTCCTGCTTAAGCCACATAGTCTGTGTAGCACACCAGTTCTGAATTTCAGAGACACAGAATGGAGCTTCAGACTTATCTGCCCTTTAGGTCTCTGTACTAAATATCATAAATGATACTGGCCTCAAAAATTCCCCTGAGTAAAGTACACTAAAATGGTGACTTCCTCACCTCTTTTCTTCTGTTACTTTAAGGTCTCTGACTAAGGTTGTTAGGAATGTAACAAAGGACAATTCAGGTGTTCCCAGAGAACTTTCAAAGTAGTGAACTATGGCACCTGGCACCTGTAATCCTCCCCAGCTCCTGTTAGGAATAAAAAGGGGAGTGAGAAAACTAATTGTAGAGAAATTATAGAAAAATTCTGCCAAGTGAGCATCATGGAAAGACCATTCCTGCTGTGGTGATGGATGCGAGAAATACTAGGCTTAACTCTCCTTGAGATGAGGAAAAACCCATGATACTATTCACTAATATGGGAGTAGAATGCAGTATACAGTGGAATATCTGTTGAGAAAAAGGCTTCATTCTTTCACAGAATCTTTGGCAACAGGAAAGTACTAACAGATGGACTGAAACACTTAAATGTTTTATCTTGAGCTCTAGGGAAAATAGAATTTGTGTGAAATTGGAACCACTTCTACTTTGGGTGTGATTCAAAGCCCTTTGAAATCCACTCATCTTGTGTTCTGTCACCTCTCTAAAACACAAATAGTGCTATAAAGACCACTCTATTGACATCATCATTGGTTTGTTTTATTATGTTGTATTAAAATGCCATCAATACAGTCTTAGACTGCATGGTCTAAATATGCACATACATAAACATATTCAAAGAGATTAGGGACTTTGTTTTAATAAGTTCAGAGCTTTCAGAACAGTTGAACATGCACTTCACATTTTAGGAAGAGTAGCTTATTGAAGACAGTAAATAAGGTGGTTCTTCTTCATTTAAGTGGATATCCCAGGGAAGGCCATCCAGTGCCAACAGGAAAACAGAGAATACCAAACACATTGAGTCTTTGGGATCTACAGTATGGATTTCAAGTCTCTAAGTTTACATTATTGCATGGGAAAATGGTGGCTGCCTGTGAAACTACTCGGTGCTGGAGAAAGGTCAGAGGGTTGTCTGGGACCATTTCAGAGGATATGGGTACATATAACAAAAAGGAAGACAGCTAAAATTCCACCAGCTATCCTGGTGGATGGTGAAGATAAACAAGCAGTGTGGAAGAAATTAAATCCACAGGCTCTTCTGCATTGAAATCTGGTTTTTTCCTATTGAAGGGAATACTTCTCCCACTTTTGAGTTCTTCTGAAAATCCTGTGTGAGTTTGTTGTTGAGTGAAAATATGCTGTGATTTTAATAATTAAGGGAAAGAGTTGCTACAGAGAAATCAGTGCACCCTGAAGGAGAAACCAAATTTGTGTTGCACAGAGTTCTGCCATGGGAGGGATTACAGGGGAATGATTTCCCCAGTCAGACAGAAGGAGAAATAGCTGGCTGAGGAGGTCCAGTGGAAAGTAAATTGGATAAGAAAGGCAGGACAAAACATTGATAATGGAAAATGGAGTGGAGCTCAGGGGGGAAAAAAAAAGGAATAATAATTTGTTTATGGGAGGCATTTTAATTTCACAGTAACAGATGACAGTAAAATGAATTTGGGAGGAAGAAAGGAACTTCGTGGAGACACAAGTCTCATAGCAGAAGGGGAAATCAATGATTTCCACAAAGAGAACATATGGCAGAAAAGTTAAAGAAATGAGCAGAGGGATGCATTTTGGAAGAGGAAAATGAAAGGGAAAAAAGGAAGGAATAAAGATGTAGAATTGAATGAAGAGAAAACAAAGAAGACAAAAGAGAATACAAATAGGATTAGGCAATACAAAGAAATCATACAAGGACAGGAAGAGTAGAGATGAATCTTGCAGTCATTGCTTAGACAGAACTTCTTTTAAAATATTTTTTATTTGGAAATAACTGTTACGTTTTGTCTCCAAAATAATTAGCACTTGTTGTTGGTTAGGGATGAAAGGGTGATGATGAGAGAAAAGGGAAAAGATATAAATAAGACAACAACATAAAGGAAAAAAAAAGACAGGAAATAATATAAAGAGAAATAAAAATCAAAAAGTAAGGAAACTTTTTTGAAATTAAGAAACATGTTCAGGAAAAAAAAAGCAAAATCATACAGAGAATATTACTAGAATGAAAAGTAAAAGTAATAAACCCAAGGAACATGGACCACTGCAGTTAATAGAGTTCTTATGACTTTCTCATTGTACTTTAATAATTTTTCTGATGTGAAGAAATGTCTTGTAAAAGAGTTACTCTCTTTGCAGTCAGTGTGCAGAATCTTCCCTCAAATAATTATTTGCTTAAGTTAGGATGCTCTGTGCAATTTGATTAACTGAAGAGGTGGCTAAATGTGACTAGTTTTACATGAACTTTGCTCTATTTAACAACTCTTTCTGGAATATAGCAAATCTCTGCCAAGGTACTCAGCTCAGGACCTCTGCTAGAGGTCTGGACTTTACAGTTTTGTAAGGAATTAGGAAAATGAAACAATATTCCTACCTCAGGAGGAATAAAGAAATCAAAGATAGGTTCAGGAGGCCACAAGTTGTTTCTTTCTGCCCTCATGTGTCGCAGTCACTGATATGTGGCAGTCAACATGGACACTGCACTTGAGGTGCTTCATTAGAATCATCAGAAGGCTTCAAGTATCTTCATCTTGTTATTCAAAAAGTCTCCCATATCTTTCTTCTGTAGCTTCTAAGAGCCGCTCCACACAGCCCTGGCTCTGTCTCTCTTCTTCAGTTCTGTCTCACTCCTTCCTGCCCCTAGCACAGCCACCTAACCCTGTCTGTCCTATGTACAATATCTTACCTTTTCTGGCCCTTGCACGACCTCCTGTCCTTAGGTCTTCACAGCACGGGGAGCAGACTCCAACTTCCCAGTTAACTCACTCCTTTATCATGCCCATGGCTGTGAGGGCAAGGCTGTTTCTACTCTAGGATGATTAACACAGGTGTAACATATCAGAGGGGAGACTGCCTTCAGCAGCATCTCTTTTTGTATCACCACACTCGTGCCTAAGGACTGCTCTCAAAAACACTGACCTGTTGCCCATCTCATTCCACTAAAAGATTTTAAATAGACACTGGATTTCAATTGTAGGCCATTCATACAAAGCTCTGCAGCCAGTGTGGGAGCTGGGATGCTAAGAAGGCCACAGGCTTGACAAAGAGGTGCTCCTGCCCTTCAGGCATCTGCATCTAGGAACTGAACAAATTCTGTAAAGAAGTGAAACAAGGATGACTTTCTGTCTACATCCTCATGTGCAGCCACAGTTTTGTGTGAATGGCTTTTCGACCACATGAAACAATTTTCAAACTCATGAAGGTTATTTAATACTGTTTGTCCAAACAGTATCACCAGTTTATCACTGTGAAATAAAACCTATAAAGGGTCTCATCTGCTTTTTCATGTTTTATTACACACACGGTTTGATCTTTCCTTACTGAACTGACCACATTTTCCTCTTTCTTGTAGGCTCTTTCCACATTACTAGAAGACAGTAGGTAGCTCTCTTGTGCCCTGCAACACTGTTCCTGATGTGGCAGCTCAAGCAGGCTTAGGTATGTAGTGTTAGCTCTAGATTGTGCTGGCTACATGCTCTCAAAGGTTGTATACTGTACAACCTTTAGGGATAATTGAGATGATTTGTTTGCTTCTATCTGTGTAAGGTTACTATGTACATGGCAGAAGTGAGTTGATAATTCTGTTAGTCTTGAATAGTAGAGACTGGATGAAGCTGGAAGCATAAACTCAAAACAGCTCCACAAGTTTTTTATTTATGTTTAATGCAGAATTTTTTTTCAGGAGATCCCTATCAATAACATTTTCTTTTGGAATGCTCTTAAGATCTGAATTCCAATGAGTTGACTTCCAAGTGCAACTTCTTCATCAGTCTGCCTGTATGAAAACTTTCCTATGCGTGTAGCTCTTTTTGATAGGACTGCAGTAAATACAGGGAGACTGACTTGACATTCTTCTTTGTGCTCACTTTTCACACTTCTCTGGATGGCTGCTGAGGAGCATGAGAATAGCATCAGCAGCATCATTTGGATGCAGAGGGGGCAAAAATTAACCTTGAGTCTGAAGAAAAGCATACAATAGAAGAAAAAAACAAACTTGAAATTATTCAAGAGCAGGGATTAGAGTTTGGAGTGGAGGGAGACAGGGCCTGACTGTGTAAAGTAGTACCACCTACTGTGACAGAGGAAAGGAAAAAAGGAAAAAGAGGTGGCACTAGTGATAAAACAATATAAAGGAGGACAGAAACTACCTAATAAAAAGGCTGGTAAAAGGGTACAGATATGGTCTGGAGACAGTGACTGAGTGGGAACTGATATGGGAAGAGAAGTTGGGTAATTATGGGCTGTGAGGAAAGGACTGCAGGGAGAAAACTAGAGGAACAAAAGCATGGAGGCAAAGGAAGAGTGGACTGTGTGGAGAACCATGTGAAGAATTAATGGGACTAGAATAAGATAACTAGTGGATGGAGTCAAGCCTAAGAGGATCAAGTAAAAGTTCTATGTTCATTAATGTATCTCCCAGTTGTGCTCAGATTGGTATTCCTGTTCCTCATACTCCTCTACTCTCAGCCAAATCCATAAGCACAGCATGCTTATTTTAGAGCAGAACAAACAAGATGATAACAGAACTATCAGCTTTTCCATCCATTCAACACATCTATTTCCACCTACAAACATAAAGATTATCTCACCATATGACTGATATATGTTACTATTCTGCTTTTGAACAACCTTGAAATTTATCCTTGCAAAAAATGAAGCTAAAAGAACATCCTTAGAGCTGCACAAATTAACACTCAGAACCTACAAAACGCTGGAGTTACAGCAACCCACAACACAGTGTACCATAGTCTTTGAGCCCTGGATTATCAGTTCTTTTTCATGTGCCTTGTTCAGTGCACAGGATGAACTGTCCTTCACTACAGATTAACTGATTGATATATTGCCTTTTTACTTGTTCACTGTGTGGCCCTAGACCTCTATTAAAGCTCTTCACTAAAGACATCTCTTGAGCTCCTCTGGTTTCTTTAAAATCTTAATTCATTTTCTTGTGTTTCTACAGGATGAGGGTCTTCCCCTTCTCATTCACAGAGAAGTGGACAGATATTAATGGAAGAAGCATTTTTGGGTACCCAGTCTAGGTCAAGTAGGAAATGAGTTTTTAGACTGTCTTTAAATGGTTCTTGATACAGTTCCATAATGAAAGTGCACTTAAAATTGCAGCTGTGAGTACCGTGTTCTTCTGTAAATTAAAGTCCAGAGTCTCAAGCTGAATATTGAGGGAGCACTTGTGAAAAATCTCTTTTAAGTGATTTGCCTGCCTTGCACTGGAATTACATAGCAGACAGAAGGCTTCATTTCCTCAGTCCTTTATTGCCTTAGGCAAGACCATCCTTCACTCCTCTACAGCTTCCTATGGTATGTAGGAATGTTGTGCAAACTGGGGAACAGATTAGTGAATCAGGTAAACCCTAGGACAACCACCCATCTGTTGTGTTAGTAATTCTGATACATCCCTTGGACAATTCCACTGGGAATGCACTGAAAGAAGGGTGAGGGAAAAAAGTCATGATTGCATGATTTTAACCACAACAATATATTGTTATAATGAAATACATGTTCTAAGAGGAATTGCATACAGTTGAACAAAAAGCTATTTTTCAAGTATCTCCTAACTTTTGATGGATTTGTCCTGTGAACTTAAAAGGGCTTCTTCCATGTTGCATTTATTTTAAATAATAATGTCCAAAAGACGAACTATTCTAGACTAGCTATTGAAAAACAACTTACTCTTCACCAGCTGTTTTACTCAATTTGCCCACATGGACTAGAGGTAAATTTTATGTATTTGTAATGTAAAACCTCTTCTTTGTCTTACTCCTACAAGCATGCCTACATGAGAAAATTTACTACTGACAGAGAAATAGCAGTATATCACTATAATTATATCTGTATCTATATGCAGATATTTTCATTCCAGAACAAAAGTATTCCCACTGTGGGTAATATCAGCATTATTTTACCACGATAGTTCTACTAGTAATTTCTCCATGTAAATGATCTCTGAAATAATCTAACCAAGATTTTTCCACATGTTTCCTTGCATGACAGTTTCTCGAAGCCCTTCATAAGCTCTTATCAGTCACATATTTAATGTCGCTAGTATGGCATAAGTTATAGTATCTGTTTACTTAGAATACGTACATGGAGTATCATAGAACAAGATCATCCAAAGCACTTGGATTTTTGCAGATGTGCAAAAACTGTTAGTGCTTCTTATATATACTGTCAGCCTGTGGTTTTTGCTATATAAAGACCAAGATAACGCTGATAGAGTAATAGCAAAGACTCTGAGCTCTGGAATCTGGAAGAAAGTGCTGCTCAGGTCAGCTGTTATAATCCTAACACTGGAACTCAGTTATTTCACTGCAGTGTGCTTCTCCCTTCTCCCCAACATGTTCCAGTTCATTCTTGTTTAAATGCTATAAGCTTTTTCTGGCAAGAAAAGTCTCTCACTCTAGATTTGTGTAGTATTAGGGTTTGTAAAATGGTTTGCTATATCAATCAATCAAACAAACAAACAAACAAACAAGCAGCTTAACCAAAAGTAGGAGTACCTGTTTGCCCACCACATTCTGATAAATGTAATTCATTATATTGACTGATTCAAAAGCTTCTAACTTCCAAAAAAACCCCCATAAACTACATTTCAGTTCTAACAGGATTAATTGCCCTCATGAGTCAGTTAATGGCTGCTACCATTTTTATGACCATTTCTAGTGTTGATTAAATTTCTCAAGGCATGTTTACCTTAAGCCCCATCCTGATAGCACTTAGTAATTCTCACTGGTGAGAGTCAGCTATTTAGCAATATACAATCTACTATATTTAAAAAAAAAAAAAAAAAAAAAAAAAAAAAAAAAAAAAAAAAGGAGGGGTGGGGAAAGCAGATTGGAAAAACTCAGCAGCGAGGAGAACAAACTGAAGGGACAATTAAGGAGAACCAGGGAGTAATACTTACTGCTGACTAACTGGCCAACACTCAAAGCTGAAGAGGAGGAGGATGAGGAGGAAGAAGAGGAAGCCTGACGCACTGGGCTTTGAGACATAGATGCTTGACTGTGAGCCAAATGCAGGAGACTGGATTGTGAGGCTGCTTGTCCTACTTGCGTCTGGGAGGGCTGATGGAGCTATATGTTAAAATGTAAAAATAGGTATTTAGAAAGTGAAGCAGTAACAGGAAACTTGCAATGCACCATCTCACCCATCTACTTCTGGGGAACAAATCAAATAGGAGCATTAAACATCATGGGCTTTGTTCAGATGACAGAGCAGGAGCAATCTGAGCTCTTTCAAATATTGTCTTTCCCGTTTTACTCAGTTTAACTGGGTACTTAATCTAATTAGAAGATAAATACTTCTTTTGGAATGGGTGATAAGAGACCTATGACAATTACAGCAGGATTCTGATTTATTAAATACATATCCTTACCTGTTTTCTGACTCATGAAATCAGATTTTTATTCCCTACATGGATTTTCATAGAAATCAGGATTGTTTCACAGAGGTCCTTTCATACTGCAGGACCAGGGCCAAGAAGAGTGGGAATGGGGAAGAGGACAGAAACCAAGTCCAAATCGCTTTCCTACAGGAATCAATGATTTGTTTTATGACATCAGACCTGGCAAACAAACAAAAATCATGGAAATGGATAAGTTGTCTTTGACTAAAACACACATGGAAACTTCTGAGCCCTATTCACATCAAGATTGTATCCAGTAAGACATACCTAAAATGTCTATGCGGTATGGTAGATGCAATGATACACTATGATACGTGAATGGACTTCCTAATTTTTATAAAAAAATATTACAAGAGTGTAGCCTTTGTTTGTTTACTAGGGGAATGGAAAGAACCATCAATCCATTCTGCCTATAATATGCTTTCTTGTGGGGTTGAAATCTAAGAACATCCTCTGGTACAGATTTTCACATAAAACTCTCAGAAAATTCGAAGGGCAGTCTCTCTACAGAATGAAAGCACATAGTGGACTTTACAGTTTTGAATTGGATTCTAGTAGTCCAGTACAGTCTTTTCAGAGCATAAGAATACAGTAATACAGGTCTGATACACTCTGGTGACTGCTGCTTATTATACCTTTATTTTATGTTGATTCTTGATATTAATCAAAAAAGATCATAAAAATATTCTTAAAAGGCTTCACTGCAGCTGTTATCTGCATTTTCTACAAGGGAAAAGATAAAGGCCTATTTGGTCTTCATGTCAGTAATTAAAATACATTTCTTGAATGCTAAGGAGTATGAGGTTTTCTCCTTTGATGTCTAACTGAAAAAATGACTTTAGAAAAGGAGCTACATTCAATAGCAACACAAATTATATGTGTTATCCTGCCAGCACACATAGAAATGTCTGATGCTAAGTAGACAACAAATGGTATACAACTATAGATAAAGGTATCTTTCACATTCAAGATTACACTTTCTGTGGAATATATATGAGCTATTTTAATTACGATATTCCTGTTAGAGTTATTAATTTAGAGTTTATTAATTTAGAGTTTATTTTAATTACGATATTCCTGTTAGAGTTAATAATGGAGAAAACTTCAGCTTCTTTTTCTACCTTCTACATGGATTAGTATAACAGAAAATGAAGGAAGAAACTTTGATTTAACCTTTAATAATAATGATAATTATTTATCTGGCCAGTTTTAGTGTATTTTAACTTCCTTGTTAATTAATAAAAAACATTTTTATATCTAGGATTTTTTAATCAAGTTCATTTAAAAAAATATAACTGGCATTTTTTCAAGGAGATAACAGTTGAGAAGCTGATTAAAAGGCTTCCAGTTTTCAGACTCATGCAAGGAGTGAGCATCTTTTAAAAAATTCTCCAGTGGCTGAATTTTATCTACAGAGAATTCCCAACCCAGAATGCCTACTTTTATAATATCTTTTCTTAGAGAAACATCCCACTATAAGGGCTGGCCTCTTCTGAAGACTGCAGAAGTGCCCATGCATGCCCATCAAGCATTATATCCACATCACATCCAGATTGCAGCTTTATGAAACAGGCAGGTGTCTGGGGTCTGGGTCTGTTGTCTGATGGAATCTCTGTCAAAACTAAAGATTTCAGCCCAGGCAAGGGAAGATATATACTGTATTTAGATGAGTTACATGCTTTCACACTATGTGGAACAGTCTAAGAGATGTTAGTGCTTATCTGTGAGGATGAAGGAACAAATGCAGCAGCTATCTTTAAAGAGAAATATCTGAAAAATTACAGTCCAGTCAACTGAACTTCAACCATGGAAAAGTACTGAAGAAAATAATCAAAAAATTTGTAAGCACCCGTGAGAAAACAAGGTAGTGACAGACAACATGGATTGTTAGAAACAAACTGTGTCAAAACAATCTGATCTCCTTCTAAGGCAGAGTAATTGGCCTTGTGGACAGGGAAAAAACAGTAGGTGGTTTGACTTTACAAGTGTCTTGTCACTCCCTCATGTGACTTTCTTCATAACCTAAGGAAGAATAGTTTAGGTGAAATTGCTGCAGAATGAATACCAAAGTATTTGGAAAGCAAAACCGAGGATGAGGTATCTGTGGAAACAGAAGTGTGCATGCATGGTGCATTCACAGAAGTCTGTCCTCATTCTGCACTACTCAATATTTTCTTAACGACCTGGATGATGGAGCAGAGATTATCTTCACTAAATTTACATGCGAATGACATGCTGGGAAGAAATTCTAACAGGCTAGATTACAGGATTAGGAATCAAAATGTTTCTGTGCCATGAACATGCTTCCTGCAAACCTGTGGTGTTGCCAAAGCGAAGTAAAGGCAGTTCCCATACCAAGCCCTGTGAGTGGTAGTGATGTCTGCAGTGCATGAGAAGTGCATCTTCTTTTCTACTGAGCCCTGGAAAAACCTCTGCAGGAGGGGATTCCATGTCCACAGCTAGGTGCCAGACTTCATTAAAATCTGGACAAACTAGAGTTAAATAATTAGAGCAATTGGTTGAAGAGGCTGAAGAGTCACCTTAAGACCTAACCAAAGACTGAGGGAGGATTCCATCTCTAACTCTCTGCATAATTTCCAGCACACCCTCTGCTTCACAGACATGATGGTTAAGCTGTAAATGTCTTGCTTAAGAAACAATGATAGTTATCTATGGTATGAAATTGCATTAAAATACTCTCTCTTTTCATCCACTATAATTTCCACTCCAGAAATAGCCTTAAGGAGAGGCAATGATTGGATTATGAATTAGATTATAGATAACAGAATCAACGTGAACTTGCAATATCTGATTTTTCCCAATTTTGGAAATGTATATATGATATGAATTATATTTATGACTTGTGCATTTTCCATCCAAAGACAGAAGGAGGCAGAGAAATTACAGCAACTGTTGCTGTTGTGCCATTCTGTGTAGGTGGATATAGTAGACATGCCAGAGTGATGACTCTATGCAACAGTGATCAGTATCTGGCAGGAATATGTGTATGCACACTACAGCTAGAGCGATGAAGTGAATACCAGAAGTGAAAAGTGCATCACAATACTTCATAAGAATAAACTGAAAACTGCAAAGGGCCTTATTTGTATTTCTTTTATGTGAGCTTTACATGTTGCTGTCAACAGTGAAGGTAGTATTGACTGATAAATGCAGAGGTAAAAAATTAGGTCTGTAAGACTGAATTTTGTTCTTAAATTATGTATGTAGGGTATTCCTATGCCTGGGATGGTTGACTGAAGTTCTGTGCTAAAGGCCTTATGAGATCAGGGATGTTCTCTGCATCCAGAAAGCTGCATGTAAGTGATAGAGTAACAAGGTATTTAGCATAAAAGAAGGAAAGAGAAAGAAACTAAGTGGAAATCTAGAAAACTTGTGACAGAATATTGCCCTGTATCATAACAGAGCCGCTACTTGGTTTTACAGAGAGTCTGGACAAACAGCAAGGGCAAAATATGGACTTAATGGAAAGGAGAAGAAAATAAGCTTAAATTGTGGTAAGGGAAGCTAGGGTCAGGCATCAGGAAGACCTTTTGAATGCTAAGGAGAGGGGCCTAGGTTGCCTAGGGATGTCAGGGAACCTCCATCACTGAAGATTTTTAAGAAAAAGCTAGACAAACATCTGTAAAGAATGATATAGGAACAGCTGATCCTGCCTAGGGGGAGGAGACGGACTACATGACCTCTTCAGGTCCTTTCTAGTCCTATTTTTCTATGATTCAGTGAAAAGGATATCAGAGAGATGAGGAAACACACCAAATTAGAGAAGACGGGGTGAAAAAGACAAGTATAACAAAAAGGGCAGAAGGGATGAAACTAAGAGGAGTGGTACAAAGAGCAAGAAATACGTCTTAAGCAATCCCCTTTATGTTATAAATAAAGATTTTCAAGTTTTTCTGATGTCAGCTAGTTCATCCTGGGAAATATGGACATTAGTTCTTGTAAAGACTGAAGTCAATGGAAGGTCTGAAAAATAAATATCTTGATATAAAAAGACATTCATAAACACTTTGAAATTCCGTAATAATGTCTTACAGTAGTAGTAGCTTAAGTATTTCATGCTTCTATTTTTCTTGCAAATGGAGTCCTTTGCTCTGTATACATTTCCAAAAAAGTTTCCTAAAATGCATTTGATTTTGAGAAAGAGTAATGGCATGCTGAGGACACTGCATGATTCAAGAGCACCATGGCTTGAAATCTTGAAAACAGATGAAGTCTGTTTTCAAGCCTGCATGAGCAGGCATGGGCTCATGAAGCAGGGCTTCAAAGATGTTTCCTTAAATCATCTAGCAAATGGAAAGAACAAGTTAATACACATGTCCCCATCCTTCATGCCAAATCCCTTTCACAGTCAACTGTGACAGAGCATTTCCCAAATACTGTACCCCATCACCCTAATTTAGGTCACTCAAATAAATTCAAGCAACTGCATATATGAACCTGAATATGAGAGGTATTTGATACTTAATAAGCATCCTCTCTCTCAGTAGTGTACAATATAGTATAGTACATATCGTGTAAAACGTGTCTGTACACACTGCTTGGACTGACAGAATATCTACATCTGGAAACTAATATAGAAAAGGTCCTTAGGTTCACACTGCCTGTGTACATACTCCGCCCAAAATGAAGACTGTTCTGTGGACATAACTGGGGGGAAAACTTTGACAGCCTTTCTATTGAATCACAACTACTTTAAAAGCACACTATAATTGAAGGTATTTCAACTTGCTAAATGAGGTTGGGGATATAGCTGGACTTCTGCAGAAGATTTAATTTTATATGCAAACCAGGTGCATAAGTAATTTTTTTACCCCACCAGGAAGGATATAATGTCAATATAACAACAATACTATTGACAATATGTTAATCATTAATTATAAATTATTTATCACTTAATAATGTAAATATTACAATAATATTATAGTAACAGTTTTAAATGTGTAAGAGCATAATTCAAAGGTAACCTTCATATTCCTACAGTGAACAGCATTTTATGCTTTCTGTGCCTCAGCAGCTTAGAATGACAGGTAATGTAGTCACGTCTTCCTATTCCCAATGGTTTGGTGAAGTTATATTGACTGTTTTTGAGATATCCTTCTCCTATAAGTGCTGATACTACAAAGAAAACTGGTCAGGAAAAGATGGAAGTTACAAGTCAAGTGTCATGCTGTAGCATGGAAAGTCTGATGTAGTCCCTTGTAGTAGTAAATAGTCTAGTAATCTCGATTTTCAAAATTGTAGTAATTTATCCATAGATGAAATGGAATTATGCAATGATGATGGTAAAGGAAAAGAGAAAGAAGTGAGAAAAAGTGTTACCCTCATCACTGAAAGTCATATAAAAAGCAAAAGAAATACAAAGTCAGATTGAGACAACACAGTTTAGTGACTATATTGAAACAGAGAAAGAAGAGTGCATTTCTCATAAAATAAGAGCATCAAAACTGTAGGAGCATTGCAGAGAGGAAATGATTGAGAGCTGGTTAGATTTTAATGGGAGAGAATAACAACAGATTGCATGGAGTTGTGATAAGATGGTAGGATGTTTGTGGCAGGTTGAGACTCCAGAAAGAGAACATCTAATGTGAAATTTGGCAAGCAGGTGCACAAGAAACACCACAGACCCATCTTAGAGGCATCTTTGTCTTTTCAACAGTTAATCTGGAGCATGATAGCCAATGACAACAAAGATGGGGAACTGAAAATGTAGGAAAATGCTGCCTAGTAGCTCATTTTACTGTCAGAATTGGCAGAAGCCAAAGCTCGTTGTGCTCTAAGACACAATGAAGTATGAAAAATTTTGTCAGGCCCATCTATAAATTCTTGTAGGTAAAACAAGACTGAGGACAACTGGGACTACAGTCCTGATTTAATGAATCTAGTATGTGGAAAGAAAGAGCCAGGCAAAAGTGAGATAGGAACCTGCATTATGTGGTACACCAGAGAACAATAAAATGTCCAGAGGTTGCTTCTGTATGGGCAAGAAAATAGTTATGAAAACACCAATTATTAGGAAAGCTGTTTAGGAAATGAATAAACAAAAATGTGTTTGAACCCCAGTGATTGTTGGCAGTTGGATTCTTCTCAATTTTGCTCACTTTAGAATTAATTGAAAACCCTAAAATCGCTACCCTAGCCCTCTCTCGTGTCAATGGAAACAATATGTGTTAAGATACCTATTAGAGATTCAACCTATCCAAAAATTGTTCTGTTTTGACATCTTGAGTTTTCCACTGGACATGCCTATGTCTCCTTGCCTATGTCTATACAGGAAATACAGTTAACTAGCTTACAACAGATACCTAACTCCTCTATGACTAAGTTAAACAAGGGGAATACTTTCCTAAATTTTATAAGACTGCAGCTCATGGTTCAAGTTCAGCTGTGCTGGTCTTAAGGTTGTGTTGCTAGTTATGAAAGAACACCTTGAAACAAAATTTTCCGATCTAATAATAAATGACAATGCAAACAAGTTTTTACAACAAATTCATCTATTCTCAAAACCAATGTGCCTTTAGCCATGCAACCTACATTTTGACAAAATTCTTCTTGAGAGGCATGGAGGAAGTGCAGAAGTTAAAGTTACAAGGTAATCTTCTATTATGGGACACAAAGAGCTTATAAAGCAAGAAACATAAAATCAGAGAATGATTTCAGTATTTCTTTTTCAAGAAAGTAGACTACAAGTAGAGAACAAAGATTTTATACCAAGTTTTTGAATTATTTTAGCAACCATCAAGGAGATATGGTGAATAATGTTAAAGTGGAATCTGCAAGAAGAACACATGAATTTGTTCAGTTAATATAGAATACCATAAAAAAACTTACAAATCCTGTTTAAAGCATGCCAGGGGAGCGGTTTGAAAGGTAGTGGATCAGTGCAAAGTGATTTACATTGAAAGGAACAATTTTAAGTGACACACATGATAATAATCAGGGAAGCAAAGATATATTATGGTGGCTACATCTGCTTATTTAGTAAAACTGTTCCATGAACAGATATAGAAAAAAGCTGGATGTTAGGATGTATTGAGATAATGGAAGAAACTAATGCTGAAAATAGTATCATGTTATGTAAAACAGAGATGTATCCTCCCTGTGATCACGGCATTCAGTTCTGATAAAAAAATCTTGAAGAGATTAGTGTGGAAATGGCTGGGAGATGAACAGCAAAAATTATTAAAGGCAAAGAAAAACTTGGTTATGAGCAGAGATTAAAAAGCCTAGAGAATAAAACAGGAGTGCAAACAGCTGCCTGCTTTAGAAACCCATTGCAATTGCTAAGAGAATTCTTGGTGTGTGCACAGATGCTCCTTAGATTAGCAAAATCTTGGAAAATAGTAAAATACTTGAAGTTTTATCTACTTGGTGTAATTTGAAGAGGAGCAATCTCTACTGTGGGTAGTTTAAAGAACACAAATCAAACCCATCTGTTTATAATAGATTAAATACAGGAAGAGCAAGACTACATCAGACTTGCTTGTGTACATTGAAAAGCAACCTATTTACAATACAGAAAAAGAAACACTGCTTTACACTGCATATAAGTATTCTATGAACTCGTTTCCATTAGGAGACATTGAGGTTTTAATCTGTCAAATCTGAAAAAGTTGTATGAATAAATAACGCATATAGTCTACCTAAGTAAGGCTGACTAACAACAATATCTGAGGCATTTAAGTCTTCAGTCATCATGGAAAAAGTAAGCACTAGCATGCATTACTTAGCAACTGGAACAGTTTACAAATGTTCAATTATTGTGACTCAGCTAACAAAACAAGCAGCAGCTCACTATCATTGCTCTTTTTCTCCTGCAGTACTTAGTTTCCAAGGAAGTGACAAGTTGAAAGTTAAACTGGGATTATCTGTAACTGGAACATGTTTTTTACTACATTATTTATTTCCTGCATTTATTTCTTCAAGACATGCTAAAAACTTTCCCCAAACTTGTGTTGTAGTCTTTCCCCTGGTGAAGCTTCATTCATCAAGTTAGAAGACACCAAATGCTGTGACACCATTTTCAAATACATTTGGAATTCCTGCTGAGCCCTCTGATTTGAAGTACTCACGCAGTTGTTTTGAAAATGATATTTTAAACCCTATGACTTAATATGCTATCATTAGCCAAATGCTACAGTTAGTCTAACTCTATAGACTATAGGCAATAAAATAAATCCAGTATCTCCTCAAACTTTGAGCAAATCTATTCACTTTCCCAATAATACAACAGTTTGTACAGTTGTACTAGCTCAATTGCTTTTCCCTGTCCATCAGCATTATTCCTTGAGGAATCTAGCTCTCATACATCTTTTGTGCTCCCACTGATATTCATGGCAAAATTTTCTCCGATTTCTTTCAGTAAAACCAGAAGAGCCAGTAGAGGGAGCACAAATACATACGAATAATTTTCTGTGGCTCCTATAAAAATGATAGCCTGTACTATTTTTTCATTTAGTATCTACACTACATTTTTTCCCCTCCCTGATCAAATATACTGTCTTGATTAAACTTCAGGAAAGGCTGATTCAAGGCAGGGAGACTGTGTTGTTTGGTGGCCCTTCTTGCAACCTCTGGGACTTTAGGACTCCATAAAAGAGAGGTAGAGGCCGAACCCTGTGAAAATGATATTGGCAAAATAATGTTTGCTACTTCCATAGCACTGCTGAGCAGACCAGCTTGATGGGGAGCATCTTTGGCTCTTGGACATACCCAATTCTCTGCAGACTGATATTTCTGCCAGCTGATTTCACCCATGAGCACACAGGTTGGGTGACCAAGTACAGTACAGCATGATGTGGCTAAACAGTGCTTTCTACCTTGCTCTCCTGCTCATTCAGCAAGCTGCAGCTTTCAGAGTTTGTTCCTTTATGTGAGCCCAGTGCCACGAGCTGTGCAGAAAATGTTACACCTCTGTGCCCTCCCTGCCACTGACACTACTGGCAGACATTGCTTGGAAGATGTTGCTTTGATGCAAGATTCAGAAGGTGAATTGCTCTGCATGTGAGAATGTCTCAGGCAATAATACAGTCCTTTATCTTCCTATTTATGTCTAAATTTCTTGAGCTTCAAATGGGATCTCAGGATTGCTATGATTTTTGAGTGCTTCCCCCACAATGGAGGAAAAGATCTAATCCCTTCAGGGGACTGGCTCAAAACCACCCCGCATCTCACACACCCCCAGGAAACCAAATGTGAGCTGCTGAATTTCATATGTCATTGTCAGGCTTTCCTGTGATGGAGAGCATGGAGCCTGCCCTCAGATCCATTCAGCTTTGTTTGAAACTGTGTATATGCAACCATTGCAAAAGCATTTGCAAGTAGTGCAAGTACACTCCCATTAAAGAAAATAGAGTTAGATAAATGACAAGTGCTTTGGAAAATGCCCATGCTAGATACTACAGAGGATAGGATGAGAAAAAAAATCAGGTAACCAATGGGATGTGAAATATTTTCAGAACGAAAAAAAAAGTGACGTTAGTGGTTCTCTACTTCTAAATTTGGGAAAAAAAAAAAAAAAAAAAAAAAAAAAAAAAAAAAAAAAAAAGATAAAATCATCAGTTTGGAGTTCAGGTGGCCTGGGATACTCAGCCGCATACAAGAAATTTCTCCCTGTGCCTGGAGGTGTCAGCAGGAATGCCAAACAAGCACTACCAGCAGTAGGAATGCTAAGCTGAGTATTTAAGTGAGGGACGTTTTTGTAAGTACCTCTTTGGTAATCATATTTGATGTATTTTCTGTCCTCAGTTACCCGTCTTTCAGAGAAAAGAGGTGGGACTACAATTCCTCGCTCTACAGGTGTAGGCAAATCTACTGGATTTGACTTGAGTGCTATAAGAAAAGCTATAGAAGTGTTTTTGGACCTCAGTGTGGTTATTGGATCCATCCTTAAGTCTGTCAACTACCTGCAACCTTACACTGAATAATAATTTCCACAGAATACTATGCAATTATACACAATCATATCTGATTTTCCAGTGAGAAAAAAAATCTAATAATAATTTACGTTTTTCCTTGTTTTCCCTGCGTGTTCCAAATAATTTCAAGCATCGGTCTACTAGGTGACCACTAAGTAAGGAACTGAACTTTTTAGGCCAGATGGGTCTCCTCTGGCTCATATTCCTATCGCATTTTCACTGCAGAAAACATCTCAGCTGGTCCTACACTGACCTTGAAAAAAAAAGAATAAATAGATAATCCTTGAATGTAATAAAAAATATAAAATATGACATTATTAATTACTACATATATGGTATGCAGTAATACACTATGCAGGACAGAATCAATTTTTGTTACTAAAAATGGTAAAGGAGTGGGGGTTTTTAGAGAGGCCATGAGAATGTCCATGAGGAGCAGAAGATTTCTGTGTGTCTGTTTCAATAATCATTCAGGCTACAGACAATTTACCTGCTGGCCTGGTTTGAGCGGCGATAGTGTTATTCCCTGGGTATTGATCACTGGCAGTATCTGGTTGCCGATGACAGTGGCGATGATCTGACCCTGGGCATTGGTCAATAACTGTGGAGTTATCGGCTGCACCTGAAGTCCCTGAGCTCCACCTGCCGCCTGGCTGGACGGGACTGGATTAGGCATCAGTGGGATTGTTCCAATAATCTGGAAGAAACAACACAGGGAGAATGCATGCATGCCACATATACTTGCCACATGTAATTCCTTATATTCTGCATGTTGAATCAAGCTTAGGTGATAAAAGCACAGAGATACTGGTAAGACAGGCTGAGGGTGGGAAACAGTCATTCCTTTACTGGGGTGATGCGGACTTTCGAATTCATTTGTCACATCACATATCACCTGTACTGTTACTAGTAAACTAAGTTGTAGTAATATTTTTGCTAATACTGTACAATTTACCACTGTCCACTTTCATCTGCAGCAAAACTGCTGTGGCTTAAGAGTGTATGAAACAAACACTGGGCCACACTCTGGGCCCTGGATCATGGTTTGTTTCCCCTGTTCATTTAACACAGAGTGAAATAGATAAAAGTATCAGTCTTTCTGTCTTGCTTTCTACATCATCCCTATCATGTTGCTTAATGGGGCTTATGTAATTTTCCTTGATTTTCTGGTAGTCTAGATGGCCACCTGTTACTCCCATGTGGTCTCAGGAAGATACAAAGGGACACTGGTACCTTTCATGGCATGCCTTATTAAGATACATTCATAAATATGCAGCTGGTTTTGGATGACAACTATGAAGTACAACACAACAGGAGGGTTGATGTCAGATAAAATATACTAGCTAACATTTCTGGGGCAAGCAGTTGCAGGAAGAGACGCTTGTGACATGTCAGACTTGAGAATACAGTGATTTCCTAAAATGTGAATGTGCCTGTAAAACTAATATTAGGATGAGATGTCAAACAGATGTTGAAAGAAAGCTTGCCAGTCAATAAGCTGCTAGGCTGGAGAAAGTTATGCTGTTGCAAGATTCTTTTTACAAGTATTAGAGAATCTGGAATAAACTTCTGATGAAACTTGGGCCTAAACCCAAACTTCTTTTTTTTCAAACAGCAACAAACAAAGCTGGAGTCAAAGAATTGTTGCAACAGGAAAAAATAAAATAAAAAAAAGCATAGGACATCTCTGTTTCCTTCACCTTCTCTATCATAGCCTCCCTGAAAACATCTCCCCCACTATAAGACTACCAGTTTGCCCTTTCCAAAAACCTTGCTTCTTCCTCTTTATCCTCAGCAATCATCCCACTGTGTTGTCCATTTTGACACCCACTAGTATGACCCCAATTGTCCTGTGTACCTGACCACATATTGACCTACTGGGCTGCTGAGAAGGAGGGTGGATTATGACTGCATTTTCCTTCTTTTTCCTCAGTGGAGATAGAAACAGAGTAGTTTTCCACGGTCTGTCTGCTAGTTCTCGTTCCATTTGGGAGCTTAGTCATCTTTTTAGATTTCTTTGTTTCTAACAAATTTTATAGAAATTAATCATCTGATACAAAGCCATTAAGTAGGTATTGAGAGCTGAATGGATGGAAAAAGAAAGAACACAGTATGACACAGAGTAGTTTCCTCATAAGAATAGGCTGAAGTGTTCCTGATGAAAATCAAAAGCAAGTTTGGTCCCCCAAAAATATAACACAAAACATATAATATTCTTACTGATTTCAACAATTAATTTATATCAATGGAACCCATCCAATACAGGGTAAAATTAGCTCTAAAATAAGTGTTTAGTGAAAGCATCAGTTAGCTTTTTTGGGCAGACCACTAAGTTGCTTTGTGTGAGTGCAAAAGCAGAACAACACTGAAACATTTGCTACAGATATAAAATGAATACAGGTGTGAAATGCATGGTGAAGAGTAATAGAGATATGTGAAGACCTCTGCCTACTGAAATCACCAGAAGTGACATGCAACAACCTCAAAACATCCATTCTTAAAAAAGCATCATGCAAAGATATCCAAGTAATTCAGGTGTAGCTGGAGGGGCAGGTGGCTCTCATCATCCTCTCCCATTATTAGGCTAAGATATGACTCCATTGAGTGACAGGGTCCTAATGAGTATCTGCTCCTTCAGCAGTCACATCCAGTGATGTGCCTCTAGGTAGGCTCAACCATGAAGTACTGGATAACAACCTAAAATGGCTCGTGGAGCAAGAGGAGTGCACTTTGTTTGCTATGGCAGCTCAGGTAACAAGTTGTGGGTGCTGAAGTCATCATCAATTTACCAAACTTGCCCAGTTAGAAGGCCTTAGCATGGGAAGACCAGAGAACCATAAAGTAAAGCAGGACAGTTCTCCTGTGGGAGAACCTGATAAAATGGCAAGCCCAGCTACTAAGCTGTATTGTAAGAGCTGTGTATATCAACTCTGTTCAAAAGACTGTAAAGATACAATTTAATTCTTAATCCATTGCTAAAAGGTAGACAGATCAATAAAGATTATTGTCCCCATTTTACGGAGCATGAAAGGGAAACACAGTGAAGCATATTCAGAGTTAGCCTTCAAAGCTGAAATTTCCTGAGTTTCTCTTCACAGATCACAATGTTTTTATTTTATTTAAGGTGTCCCTAGCTGAATTGCAACTGCTTTCCCGTTCCTGTGAGAATATGGCTGTTCACTGAGGAGAGAAGCATTTATTTACATCATTATCAGATTTCAAATTGTTTTCTAAAATCAGACTTTCAGCATGAAATGAAATTGGGAAATATTTATGTGGAACACATAAATATCTCCCAGTTTCTGTGACCTAACATATTTATGGGTAACAAATATATTCATTCACTTTTAATATAATCTCACCAAACACAAGAAATAATTCTTCTTAATTTTATCAGCAGAGACATATCAAAGGCCTCCCCTTCTTTTGCCATGTCTGTAAAGGATGCAACCTTGGACTGTCATTGCTCCAATGTAACTTTAACTATCAAGGTCCTAATCCCAGCAAAGAAAAAAATGCTGTGTTGGTGTTATCAGTAATAGAAATGTTTTCATTCACATTTAAAATGCATTTCTTGGACTACAGTTGGACATTTCATAGAATGACAGTGCTGAAGTGGACAGTTTGTAAGGTCAGAAGCAGAAGGCTATCTATATGTATTAATGTGTGTCACACACCATACTGTGCATGGCGTGCTGTACATGCACACAGACAAAAATGGAGCAGGAAAAACACAGATGGGAGTGTTCTGGGAGGGCAAATGAGCAAACACCCTCAGGGGTGTTACCCTAGGACCCAAGGGTAAATCTTAATGGGAAACAGAAACTTACTGAGGTTTCAGAAGATTTTATTTCCTTTTTTACCAAAGTAAATTCTTGTCTGGTCAAGAAAAAGATATCCACTTGTCTCTACTTAAACAACAGGGCTACTCATTATTGCATGCAGCTTTGAGATGGCTAAAATTGGATTCAGGTTTCCCCTTTCAAGTTCCCCCTTGTCCAAGTCCCCTCTCCTAAGTATCCTAATTGCTCACTGATTCACCCATGAGAAGTACTACAACTGGATCCCTTTGTTAAACCTTTTGGGACTGATGTGATGGTGAGCCAGATCCCTCTTCCTTCTAATTTTGGTATGAAATTTTACCCTGGGCCTTGCTAATCTGTCCTCTTAAATTATCGTAAAAGTTGAAGACAGTTTGTGGGTTTGATACATTTGAATCTTGTCAAGAAATTAAACAAGGCCATGCCACAGGCTTGAGGCACTGGCATGCCACAGTACAGACTATTTAATTGCCCATGATTTCCCAAGTCAGGAGGCATTGCTCCTTTCTAGGAAGTGCTGCTACTTCAGATTATTCAAAGATGGTTCAGGAATAACATGTGACAGGGACTCATCCCACAAGATAAGTACGGAGTCACACAGAATGGTTTGAGTTGGAAAGGGCCTCTTAAAGACCATCTAGTTCAACTCCCCAGCCATGGGCAGTGATGTATTTCACTAGACTATGTTGCTTAAAGCCCCATCCAACCTGGCCTTGAATGCTTCCACAGTGAGACATCCACAGTGCTTATGTCTTCTCTGAGACAAAGCAGAATAGGCTTCTTACTCTGTCAGTGCTTGGACTCAAATTTGTAAACAATCATGCTTGTCAAAATGTTCTTGAAGAAAAAAACCCCACATCTCTAAAAGTTCTCATGCTACAAAATTATAATTTTATAAGTTTGGAGAGCTTTTATGATTCCTTTTAGGCATCATACAACTGAAAGCAAGCACTGTTCACAAAGGAGCTGCAAAACAGATGTCATATGCAAAACAGCAATCAGGTAGTTTTGAAAGCCCAAGGGTTAATTCAAGGGATCCCCTTGTCAATGCTTCTCTAAGGGAGTCAGGCACAGTAATCTGCATAGAACTGTTGATTAAAATAAATTACACCAGGTTGTATCTTTCTGAGGTACAGGCTCCTCATATAGGTACAAAATGCAGTGCAGGTGGAAACTGTACTGAGATATTTAATATAAATTCAGGCTTCAACTTTTTTATAGAGACAGGATTTTTGTCCTCTTCTACTAATCACAAAGACTGCGTTCTGGTCCTCTTCAAGTAACAGGGTATTGCCAGAATCCTTGGTGGAGTCAGATTATCACCTCAAGTATGCAGTATGCTTCTTTCCTTTTTGTTCACGGATTAATAGATACATCAATTGCATCAAGCTGCTTAGAGAGCAGTTTTTACAAAAACGAATTTAGTATTATTCTTCTTCCCAATGTTAACTAAATTTTAAAAGGCAATTGTTTGTTTCTAACCTGAAAAGAAATTCGGGGTGATTTTTAACAGCATCTGAATATTTTCTACTGATTAATCTAGTGTGATTTTAGCACCCTAGGATTTCAAGATATCTAACATCAGATCTCTCAGATCTTACAACTTGAACCTACCACTGCCAAGATGACTTCTGCAATAAAATTGTAAGGCTTGGCTTGCACATGAAATTAATTTGTCAACCTACACCTTCATACCAGGTGTGGGCCCAGTGGTCTTTGCCTATATAGTCCTGCAAACTGCAAATTAATCTGCAATGAAAGAATAGCACACAATTAAATTGAAGGTAAAATCCCAAGTAATGGAGCTGACCACGGAGGGGAAAAATCTCAAATCCTCAGTATATCAATAATTTCTGTGAATATTACCCCCAAAGGCAGGGTAGTCTTAACACTGATTAACTGAAATTTAGTCAGTATTGTACCTTTAAACAGATTTCAGACTTGCTCAGTAAAGGTTTCTTCTTAAAAATTAAATAGAAACATATGATGTCTTAAAAATCTGATCCTTTGAACAAGCAATTCTTAAGAAAGAATAACATTTAAAACATACCATTCTTATCCTTCCTTCATATTTAATTGCCTTTGTGGTTTACTTTGTTGTAACACACAGGCTGGAACCGTGGACAGAAGCTGAGTGGTTGCTCATAACTTCTGGGGATAAATGTCTAATCGCAGCACTGCAGATACAAAACCAGACTTTGCATAACTCTGTGACAGACTAATAGATGATTTCCCAGTAGTGAGTCTTTCCTTGTGGCTCCTTATAAATCCATTGTGCCTTGACATTAGGTGAAGGTATCATGATACTCTAAAATGAAGCATAAAACTGTTCTTTTATTAAGTTTTTCTCCTTCTCATCGAAAACAGGGACAGTGCCCTGCTTCATTGTTTTCCGAGCACAATCAAAGGAGTATTACAAATTGTAGCCAAATGGATGGTTCAACAGCTGTCTTTGTTTCTTCTCAGAAGTGTAAGTAAAATCAAAGAGCAACTACACTAGTTTGTTTCTACTGTCAGCCAGGGCTGACATAAAGCAAATGGTGACATTTCATCTGAAAAATGTCTTTAACTATAAAAAGGAAATATTAAGTATTTTTAGTAGCGTCATCAAAATAACAATCTCTTCAATTTGATCAATGTTGCAACTCTTTAAATATTGAAAGTTAATCAGTTTTGAACAACAACAAAAAAAGAAAACAGAAAAACAGGGGAAAAGTGAAAGAAGCAGCAGAAAAATTGTTCAGCAAAATGACACAAACCACCATATACACAGAGACACAAGAGGGTGTTGGTGGATAAGACCTGGCAACATGTTCTTGCAGTCCTGAAGGCCAACTGCATCCTGAGCTGTATCAGAAGATTTTGGGGGAAGTGTTTGTCTTCCTCTACTCTGCTCTCATCAAGCCCACATGGAGGGCTGCCTCCAGGTCTGTAGTCTTCAGCACAAGAAAGACAGGGACCTCGCAAGGTCCAGAAGAGGCCAAAATGATGATCAGAGGGCTGAAGCATCTATCCTATAGAAGGCAGGCTGAGAGAGTTGGGGCTGTTCAGTCTGGAGAAGAGAATGTTCTGGGGAGAATTTACAGCAGCCTCCCAGTATATAAAGGGGGCCTAAACACTGGATAGGGTCTGTATTACAAGGGCATGTAGGACAAGGGATCCATGAGAGGACAAGAGGTAATGGCTTCAAACTAGGGAGGGGAGGTTTAGATGAGATGTTGGGAAGAATTTTTTTACTACGAGGGTGGTGAGAACAATTTGCCCAGGGAAGCTGTGGATGCCCCATCCTGAGAAGTGTTCAAGGCCAGGCTGGATTGGGCTTTGAGCAACATGGTCTAGTGAGAGCTGTCTCTGCCCATGGCAGGAGGTTGGAAGTAGATGGTCTTTAAGGTCCCTTCCAATCCAAACCATTCTATGATTCTATGATTTTGTACAGTTTTGCAAACTATATTCACAAGCTTCTTCTGTTCAGAGATATGTTGCATGGTCACTTTATCAGCATGAGTTATTTAAGGAGAAAAACTAAAGAGAAAATGACTGAGGAAAAGATACACTAATGTGAATCTGCACAGGATTCTTTAGCCTCTGTGATTAAGAAAGCTGCCCCTTTCTTAATCACATACATATACATGTGTATATATATACAGTATCTATATAAATTATAAATATCTAGACACAGATATTTTTAAAAATACATATAATTTATTATCTACAAATATCAATAAACCTAGCTATTTATATGCGCTATAACCCATATATACAATCTGCTGCCAATCTACACATTGAAAAATTGTTATCAAGAATGCATACCAGGAATACAATTTGCAGACTTCTTTTGAAAGTAGTGCTATTCAGTCTCATTCTTTGGACTAATGACCAAGAATATGATTCTTCAACCTCATACAGGATGAAACTAAGGTTGCCTGTATCTTTCAAATTACAAGTGGTATTAATTTATGAAAAGCTTGGAAATTTCCTTTGCTGCATTGTATTTCCTAATGACAACTCAAAAAGATGGCTCAACAAAATGCTACTTTGAGAAAAAGGCATCAAATACTGATACTGGAAACAGGCACCTATGAAACTGTGCTTCTGGGTCACCATTTTATGTAAGGAATTGTAATTTTCAAGGTTAAGTATTGTTCATATATCATTCAAAATATTGGATAGGTTATTGTTTGTAAGCATCACAATGCAACATTGAGTCCAACATTCTGCCTGATTTTCTCTGTGCTTTTTTTTAGAAAATAATGTTTGTATACGAACATCAAACTATACAGATATTTGTCATCACTGTAGGAATTACGTGGTGAAATTTTTCTTATGCAAATACTATTACATTCTGGTAGTAGGAGCATGTGTACTGTCATAAAAAAATGTCTTTTTTATCAAACATTCTGAATACCACATTTTCTCATTAGAAAAATCTAAATATATGTAATTATCAAATTAAAGACTAAAAATTATGTTGAGTGTCTGCTGAATTGTCCATTTTAAACAATCTGCTTATAAGATTTAACTTCCTTTTAAAAACAAGAATCAAATCAGGCATCAGAAACCTTAGAGGTCATAGTTCTCTGAGTTGAGCAAAGCAGCTGTTGATTTTAATTAGATTTGCAGGTCCTAAGCATTTCTTAAAATCAGCTAGTGAGATTCTTATGAAAATATTTGTTATTTAAAATTATTTGACATATGTCTAGTATAAAATATTTTAGCAATATTTTTGTTTGTTATGACAACAGATCCACAATACATTATGACAGAACAGCCAATACTATCATATTTATTATGAAAATACAGCCAGAATTTCTAATAACATTTGATGATTACTAAAAGAATTCACAACTGTATGTTTTTAGCATTTTACGGCTTGTCTCCCAAGCCAAAGATACCTTTCCTGATTGCTGCGTTGATCCTGGTAGGGTGTGTACAAGCAAACACACTTCTTCTGTATGTGTGGTTTTGGGTTTTTTTGGTAAATCCTCTTGATAACCAAAAGTAATGATATTCATTTTCTCAGGAATCAAATACATAGCAACTGGGCCAGAAGTGTGAATTTCTATAATTAATAACAATGAAAATATTTTTGTAAATATTCATTCACCCTTACTTTCCTTTCATGCAGGCAACGATTTTCATATTCGCCTACAGAATTATCACTGTTGTTTGGCTTCTCTGAAGATTTGAATATCAACTAAGTATCAAACATCCAGAGACAAGAAATCCCTACTCTGAAATAAAATTTCTCAACCTTTTCAAGCTTTGTGTCTCAGCTGCAGCTGCTAACCCAAACATCAACTTGTGTCTTTAGATTACAAGCTGGATTTAGATTATTTTAGAACAAAGATTGTCTCTTTTGAGCAATACCATTATTTCCTGCTATTTCTCTCTCAGAGCACAAAGAGTTGACTTGCTTCCAGCCACATCAGAACCTAACATGCTGGACACACAACAAAAGAAAATGTAGGCATCCCCCCAATTTGTAATACGTGCCACGCTGAGCCATTCAAGGATAGCTTGGGAAACAAATTCCCATTTCTCAGCAAGCCTAACTAGGCCTAGCACAATGTGTACGAATGTGATTAGGTTGCTTCCATGCTATGGTGACATTATCAGCTTGTTTGAAACTACCTTTGCTACTTGGTGCTGTATTGCACTATACAGAGATGCTATTGTGAGGTGAGGAGCCAGAATGAGGCAGAGTTTAGTAATTCCTCTATGATCCTGTGGTTTTTAAATAAGAACTGCTATTGAGACATAGCCTTGCACACATATGATAATCTCCTCCACTGCCAAACGGTTCTCACTGAAGTAGTGTGGGTTTAATTTTTCAAATTGTAATCTTACTCTTTTTTAAAAGGGGTGTGGCACACTACTGTCAATGCCTGTATCTGGATGAGAAGGATTATTTCTGGTATTATGCTTTTATTTCTTTCCCTTGATTGTTTCTTTAATTTGCTTTGCACAGACAATAAAGCAAATGGCATGCTCTTCACTGACTTCAGCAGGCGGTCACCACTGTCATTGGTTTATCTTGTGACACCATTCCTGAAAAACTATTCCACTAGATGTATTATGGTCTTGCAAACATATGCCAAATTTGGCTACCTCAAAGACTTAGATTTCTTTTTAATTTTCATTGATGAAATTTTCTGAGGAAGCAAAATTATATTTTGGGAAAATTACTTTGAAAGCTAAATGATGTTTCATTCTGTCCTTGACTAGTCTGTTTAAAATACCAATGGATGTTTTCTTAGGTACTCCATGAGAAACTGGACTGAAATCACTAACCATCAAATAATCTTCAGATGCAAACTTTAGGACCAGAGTTCTTTAATTTAGATTACAGGTCAAAGAATTTCTAGGCCATCAATATATTTTCAAATAATCCTCTCACATCTTCTGACTATCAAATTACCTACACTATACAAAATATTTATCAGAGATCACCAGATTTCTCAGTCTGTAATTCTTAAAGGTGAAATTAATTGTGCATGCTGATCCATTCAATCATTTCAGATTTAGCCAAAATTCATTGCAAGAAGGTTAATGTATACTGCAATCAATCAGTAGCAGTGATACTCAGCATTGTTAGACAATCACCATTTCTCCAAATACTGTTATAAATCTTGAGCTTGCTCCACAGATGCCATTACTGTGAATGATACGGTGGTTGTCTCTCAATCTATAATTTCAACATAGCACCTGTACCAGATGACATTTGTCTAAATACAAAGTAATGCCCTGCTTAGGTGATACTTCTACAATTTTAGATCATCTAGACTTCAGCTAAATAATATAGAAGATTGTTGGTCTTACTAATTAAGAGTTGTAACTTTTACTGTGATAGTGTATGAAAGCTTAGGGCAAGGCTGAGATGAGTAACTGTGAGGTAGTACACAAATATACTGAAACATTTTGGAGTTTTGCAGGACATGCATTTCTTCCACAAGCAACTTTCTGACTACTAAGAACAAGGCACAATGTTTATCACAGCACGACTATGATGGAACAAACCATCCTAGATTATCTCTCTACTACAGAGGATATCACTCTGGGAAACAGTATTCCAGCTGTAAAGTGGAATTTTGCTATAATGCACCACCATTTTGTGGGAGTTGAAGACAAGGAGGAAAAACTCCTTGAAAGAAGGTGGGAAAACTTAGATTGCATGTAAATTCTTGAATGGAAAATAGTCATGACTCCAAGTTTCTAGATCTGAATGTCTAGGAATAAAAGTCCTTCCTGAGATCAAATATAACTTGCTTTTGTCACACAGAGTTAGTTGCTCTTTTTAGTACCAATGCAAATTTGCCAACCAATGGACTTCAATGACTTTCACTGAATAAAGAGATCCTTAACACATTCAGAAGACATTGTTCACAATTACAGCTACAGCCCTCTTGTTGGAACCTCAGCTATTTCTCCACAGGATCATTCAGATCATTACACAGCTTGGCTTTGCCAATCCACGCTTAAAGTCACAGAATCATGCTGGTTGGAAAAGACCTTTGAGATCATCAAACACAGCCATAAACCTAAACCTAACACTGCCACGTCCACCGCCCTAATTCTACCTCGCTCTCCTGGTATGTAATGCCTTAATGTGGATAAGATTGAAATAAAACAAGAAGGTTCCTTATGGAGTGATGTACTCTGTGCTTAAAAAAACCCAGATAATCTAACCACAGATATATTCAGGATATGAAAGTGTAAGGATCATCCAATATTGCTTCCTTCATTCAGGCTTTACCTTAATTTAAGTATTCTCCCTTTTAACAATCCGAAGAGCAAGATGTCAAATAGAACCTAAAAAAGGTGGAATTTTCTATGAGGAGAACAAAGCAGAATGAGAGAAAAAAGTAACAGCAAAATGAAACTTAAATATTGTCAAAATGCATTTGGTAGGTAAAAATGTTCTTGTAGTACATTAAAAAAAAACCAAAACAACTCAGTCTCAGTAATATGAAACTTGCAAAGGCACTTCTTGTTTAATCTTGGAGCAATAGTGGAGAAGATTTCCTGGCATATAGGAATTACAGCAGAAGAATGAAGATATGAAGTGAAAATGCTATAGTATAATTCATATATGGAATATTTTAATTGCAGATAATCACAGATTAATAAGTCAAGGAATTGTGATCATTTCTGCAACAGAATTGAATATATTAATTGCTCTTGGAACAATATCAGTATTTGTGGGTCCCATCCAGCCCAGCATATTCTCTGATTCTGTGATGATAGCTGAGGTGGTGTATCTACTAGCTTCTCCTTCTTCCCTCATTTCCCCCTCCCTTGCCATCAAAAAAACCAAACCACAACAACACCAAAAAAACCCCACCCCACCAGACCCAAATCGAAACAAGCAAATCCCATACCTCCCCCCAAAAAAACAACAACAACAAAAAAACCAAACCCAAAATCCATTTCTTAGATTAAAAAGAAAGTTTATCTAGGCTAAATGTGCAGAAGATTTGTCAACCAGGCTGCTTCACTAAGAAATAAAAATGTAAAGATGTGTAAAGAAAAAATAACCTCAAAAAAGGGATTAGCATCTCAAAAAAAAAAAATTATCAAATATGCATTTGTTTATCACAATCAAGTTTTATGATTCAAACCTTATTCATATATATTTTATGAGGAGAATATCCATTGTGGTGGCAAAATTAAATGTATTTGGAAACTTGTATATGAAATTTATCTATCTGCTCTATCAGAAAAAGTTGTCATATTCATTCAGATATATATTACTTTTTCAATTTCCTGCCAGTAATGTTTTTTTTTAATGTTCTTTAGGGGGAGACCACAGGATTTCTCATTTCTCACAACAAAGACCACAATGCTTTAGAATTACGTTGATGAGTTTATACCTAAAAAAGTTGCACCACTTTTTTTTTCTTTTAAGAGATGAACAGTTCTTATCCATGATAACCATAGGGTTTGGGTTCTTGGTTTTGTTTTATTTGTTTTCCTTTTTTTTAAGACACAGTTAGCTAGAGTAGTCTAGTCTTTTTTTTTCTTCCTTTAAAGAAGTTCATCATACAACTTATGGTGCATTTTTATGATGATTCATGTTCTACTGTGAGCCACAAGAGATCACCAAAAAAAGCACAAGCATTGAAACTCCTTATCACATATCTTCCCTTCCAAGAGGATGCTTTTGATAGAAGGTTCATATAAATCCAATGCTTTGAATAAACAGCACTGTGCAGCAGGTAAGGCCAAAAGGTCACAGTTAGAGAAGAAACAGAAACCAATTAAGAGAGTTAATTGACAAGATGCTACAACTGTCATGCAAAATGGTGGCTGGAGAGCTGGAAACTTTTCTCCGAGTTGCTATTAAAGTGACATTGTAGTGAAAAAAATTATATTGTATCCCATAAGCTCAGTGCAAGTCCAGCAGAGATGTTGAATTGCAGTGCATCAAGCCCTGAGTAGAAAGGACAGTTGTTTTTATGGAGTTTCTTTGGTAGTGACCCCATCCACAATATAGAATAAGGCTCACTCTTTGATGGTAACGAATCAGGAGAATTCCATTAAGAACATTCAAGCTGCATTTCTAAATAAACATAGAATATTTGAAATCAAATTAGAAGATATGCCTCCCCTTCTATGCATACATAATTATCGTAGTTGATATGTGGTAGTCGAGATGGACACTGCACTTAAGGTGCTTCATTAAAAACTACCAGAAGGCTCCAAGTATTGGCACCTTGTTATTCAAAAGTCTTCCATACCTTTTCTCTGTACTCCCTACGAGCAACTCCACACAGCTCTGGCTCTTTTTCTTCTCCAGTTCTGACTTGCTCCTTCCTGTCCCTGGCACGGCCACCTAACCCTGTCTGTCCTACGTACAGCGTCTTACCTTTTCTGTCACTTTGCACGACCTCCTGTCCCTTCCTCCTCACAGCACGGCCAGCAGACTCAGACTGACTCCTTACCAGCTAACACACTCTTTATCACACCCATGGCTGTGAGGGCAAGGCTGTTCCCACTTTAGGATAATTAACACAGCTGCAACATATCAAGGGCAAGACTGCCTTCAGCAGCATCTCCTTTTGTCTCCCCACACATAATGTCTAGGAGTAAAAAACATTTGGTAAAACTAGAAATAATTATGATGGTGTAGTTTAAATTACTTTTTAGGACAGAAATTCTTACATAATAAGACTCTTCCACAGCATTTGTGACATCTGATGGTTGGAGCTGTGCTGGAAATACATTTATTGTATTTCAGTCTGTGCTCTGAAGATTTAGTGTATTCCTTTTCTGTTCTAACCAAAACAGCAGGGTAAATGGCTAGAGAAATGTAAAAAGCAATCTGTCAAAGGGAGAAACATCTTCCCCCTTCTACAGATTCAAAGGGTTTTTTTTAAACCAGAACCTCAGAGATGTAAAGTCTTCATTTATGCACAACTGATTTTTAAATAACATCATCCTGAAGATGGAATAGTTGATCTTGAAAGAAAAGACACTCAACAGAAAGATCCTCCCCTTCACATTGCAAACCATCACTTAGGTGAAGTATCAGTAAAGTATGCTTTAAATAATTCAGATAGATACCATTACTTTGGTCTCTATTTATTTGGGAAACACAATGAAGCGGGCAAGCAAAACAGGAACACAATTTTCACTCAAAAAAAGAGAAGAATTCCTCTAGAGTAATTCAAAAAATAAGGCAGGTCAGCCAGTACTAAGTTCTGCATGTCCATCCTCAGCTGCTACCAGGATCTGAGTTAAAACTACTGTGACTGTGACAGTGAACTTAAGGATAACATTACCAAAAGGACTCATTAAAAATAACAAATGTGTGATATTGTAAGCATGGAATTGATGTAATTATAGACACCTAGCATTAGAAATCCAGTTGTAGACTGTCATTCATGACTCTCTATTCAATGAAAAATCCCTGCAAGATAATTAATTGGAGCTTAAAATGCCTGCCTTAGATTGGTCCTATGTTTTATTTTTTGAAAGTGTCCATTTGTTTCAGTGATGACAGAAAACACTGAACAACTAGCTTAGATTGGATGCAGCCTAAGTTGTATTTCATGTGATTAAAATCAGGGAAAAGAAATTCAAATCAGGAGTCTAAAGAGACGTAGGACTCTTCTGAGCAGTCAATTTTAGAATTAACCTATAGTCTCTAGGTCATTTGGAAAACAAGTTGCCTTTTTACTGACCATCTGAAGCTCAGCTGTACACAAAAGGAGGGTAAAATAATTTTTAAAAAGTCCCTAAAATTAAAATAAAACCATTGAGACTTTTTTTGGGAATGAGGCTCAACTTTTCTTTATTTTTTCTTTCATGAGTTACTATTAAATTAAGACAAGGCTTTGAGAAGACCTCACTGGTTGAAAAGATGTTCAACACATGCACATGAAATCTGTTTGACTATCCTTGTCTATTACAAATATAAACACAGAGACAGAGATGATTCACTTAAATTCCTTCAACTTGACTGGTAATATCTTGACACATTTCACTGGGGAGGGTATGACTTACACAGCTCTTAAAAAGTAAGTTTAAAAAAAAGACACAGCAATGACTGTGGACTGAAGATTTATTAGAAAGATTCCCTAACCATCTCTTGGAAGTAAAATTTCCATTCTGTGCAAACTCAGTGAGAAATTGCTTTCTTGACATGGTACTCATTTATCTCCCCTCACTAGGTGTTCTTTGAGGTCTCCTTTTGCATCATTTGTTTGGTAGCATGAGGCCGATTTAAACATTTTTACATTTGTGCTCTTGCCAGAGACCACAGTGATTTAGTGAATCAGGAATGCATCATTCGTGCTTGTTCCCTCTTTTCACTGCATATGATTTTAAGGAGAAATAAAAGGCAAGAGGGAGCCAAGGGTACAACTTGCTACATTAAATTCTCCTTAGGAGGGACCCTTCCCATTGATGGATCAGGTTATGAGAATTTGAGCTCAACTTGGTAAATATTTAACATATACATTTTTATTTGTATTCAGAAAAGAAGTCTTTTGTTGTGGCATATTTACCTATGATATTTTGTTCTCGGCATATATGTAATACATTGTTGGTTAAGGACTTCCATGTAAGCAAAGCTCTAAGTATCCATCATTGTATATACAGAACCATGAACCTATCTGAACAGACAAATTCATCTGTATATTACTAACAGTATTTTTAGATCAGTCGTCTAATATTAAGATTTTAAATAATTACCCTGAGAAGTTGGCAAAAAGCTTGTCGAGATTTTGTTTTGTACTAATTTCCAAGATCCCCCTTATACTCTTATAAAAACATAGTTTGTGATTGCACTTTCAGAACATATTCAATCAGCTCTTAGACTTCACAGATGAGAATCAGGGCTTCCTATGCCTTTCTGTGTCTGGTGAACGGAGAAAGAGTTAGTTTTGTTCTCTTTGGACCTTTGTGAACAAAAATTTAAATTCAAAATCTTATTTTTTCTAAGTAGTCATTAAATATTTAATCTCAGTCTCCAGGGAGATTTTTATCTTGGCTGTTGTGGCGAAAACCCTCAGATGTAGTAGAGAAGAATGTGGTGCTTTTTCCTAATATCAATTATGTGCTAATCTTATTCAAATGTGACGACCTTATGATTTATCTAATCTGTGTGCATTGATTCTTAAACTTTTTGCTAAACTTTAGCTAAAGCTAAAGGAGTATGTTTCAACAATGAACATAACAACTGTTTTCAATTTCATGTGCCTACTTGACATCAAAGATAGGTGACTGTCTCCTACAGCTGTCTGTACCTGAACAACAGGTGTGACAGCTGGGACATTTTGGTGCATCAGAGAAATGAGACACATTCTCCTGGGTATAAATAATCTAGCCACGAGAGCAACATACAGATTTAAACCTACAGAGTGGTGCACCATAACTGCTAATAATAATTTTAAGAGACTGTAAATACAAAACCCAGTATCTGTACAATTAAAATTAAGAGATCGATAGTGCAGATCCCAGATGTGACTTAAATACCTAAAATGGGAGCCATCTTCCAGTAATTTGGAGAGGTCTGGAACTTCTAATTACTTTACTGTGATCTCTTGTGCAGAGCTATCAATAGTACCAGTCTACATAGTACCTGCCAGCAGTGGAAGGGTAGTGTGTTAACATTCAATATCTTTTAACTCTCACTTTGCAGTCATTCAAGAGTACTTACATTTTTTGTGGGAAATTGAACCCCTAGAAAAATACAGGCCTAGTTTTATTCTTCATACATTAATATGAGGATTAATTTAATAGAATGCAGACAATTATGGCCTGTGTTCAGTCATGATTATACACATCTAAAATTACACTTGAGACAGATCTGAGCTAAAACAGAGCAGTACATCATCTTCCATGCCAAGATGAGAAGTTTTAGTTTATTTTCATTTGTCACCAGAATAAAGAGCCAAATGACCCCAAAGACAGAAGCATGACTCAAGAGGTAATTAAAATATTTAGAATCTCATTTTCCTATGGGTACTTGTATCTCTTCTGAGGAATTTCTGGGTAAGCATGCATTCATTCACCTGAGTATGTGGATGCACGCACACATACTTGGGTTCACATAAGTGGGTAGCAATTCAGTTGAAAAGAATGTAGATATCTACTCTATCTGAAATGTTTTAGGATTTCATCAGAATATGGCAATAAGACACAGAGGAAAGAATATTTTTTCTGGATTGGCCATGGGATGCCTATAGGAGTCCCAGAAATGGTACTAAGGACCTATGTTTAACTGAATCCCAGATATACAGTAAGGCAAAGAACTATTGCCAGGAAAACAAAATGGTAGAGACAGAGAAAGCAGAACAGAAACTAGAGAGTTGAATACCTTGGAGTGTCTGAGTGTGTCAGTGACATTGGTACCAGACACCTGTTCACCCATACTCTTGTTTCCACGAGTTTATGCTTCCACTTATGGAAGAAAGAAAAAAAGCAAAACCAGAACAAATGAGAACAGGTTAAGGCTAATAAGAAGAATTGAGAAGGAAAGAAGGACATTTCAGCATGGCAAGTGGTGCTGATTCCCCCTTAAAACTAGTACACTGCATGAGTCTGACATCATGTTTTTTCTTTGAGTCTGTCTATTCCTGCTATCAAATAAGACATAGCTAAATGAACAGCCCTCAAAGAAGGGAGAGGATTAGGCCTCTGGAGATGATGACTAACAAGTTAAAATTAAACTTCTTTTCAGTTGGGCTGCAGTGACCTATTTATACAATTTCTTTCTTGCTAGCTAGCTAGCTTTTTTTAACATTACAAGGTGTACCTGGCCTCTCTCATCTCTCTCTAAACTGTCTCCCTGATGTCCTGATGGCTCTCTGATCTATCTCTCTGTCTGCTGGGTGAATGCTAATATGACATATCCAACCTCTAAAACAAACCATTTATTTTGGAACTTGGCTATGTCAGAGCATTTGATGCGTCAAACATGAAAACGAATGTGTATTTGGATATTGGATACATCATGTCTTGATATTAAATTATCCCCTGGAAACAGGATTGATTTTTAAACTGGTAGGATATATGTATTGTTTCCTTGAATCTCTCGCATGAAGCTAGACATGAGGGAAGTCTAGCAAAGGTTCTCTATGAAACAGAAACAGTGTTGCTCAAGGGCTATGAGTGCTTTCTTTATATTAATAAATTCTTCTTTGATCTTAAGGAAAGAGATTCTGTCATTCTCTTCCATTATTATGTGACAATAATATATTAGTCTTCTATGAGAGATACTTATCCTAGAGATAATAATTAATGTGCAAAGAAAAAAGTTTAAGTGAAAAAGGTACTTTTAAAATCATATATATTTAATACATTGGCATAAATATTTCAAAGTCCTTTTTTTTCCCTTTTGATATCTGGGCTATTTGCATACATACACACTGAAGTCTACCACTGTCAGCATCTGAAAAAAAAATGACAAACTGAAATATACTTCAGGAAAAATGGATCAAGTGTCCATGCACGGTTAGGTGATATTTTTTCTGCTTGAACTTGCCCTGTCACTCATCACAGTTCCACACATAGAAGAAGGTATAACACAATTCTTTGCAATAATCTAGATGTAAATCAGAAGAAGAGAATACTTCCTCTTTCAGGACAATTCACGTTCCTAGTGCTATTTGGAAGCTTGTGGATCTGCATGCAGAAGCTATGGCTCTGCATCTGACTGGTTATTACTATGAATGCTGCATGATTATATTTCAGTGGTTGGCTTACTACCAAATAAAGCAATCAAGTATTTCTGCAATATTCTCCTCATTATGTGAACACTGCTTGGGGAATACATATTTCTTAATTTTCAAATTCTTCAGAAGATATTGGTAAAACATCTGTACTCCTCATCCTTTCAGATTAAAAAAAAATACTGATTGCAGGGCAAACATGGGAGTACCAAATCTTTCCTCAGCTGTATCTCTAAGACATACACATACAAATGTCAAGACTGCAGCACAATAACAAAGAGAATGGCCTTCATTTATGCATGAAGACTTGTAACTTTTAAGATATTCCAAACCTCACCAAAACAGCAGGAGTGCTCTATCAGTGCATCAAGGACCAAAAATATTTAGCATTTTGCATCAAATTGCTCTTTTGACAGTGATCTGGCTTCTTTTCCCCTTTGCCCAAACAAGTACTTTTTGTTTTCTTTATTCTGATTATCAATGCAAATTGAGCAGATTGTAAAATTCTGACACAAGGATAAAGCATATACTGCATACAGGATAAGTTAGATAGAATCTAAATAAGACTAAGCACCATGTTACACAAAACTATGATCTGAGTTTTTTCAGAAATGATGAGGCACACTTAGATAAGTCAAATTTTCAGATTTGGTCCACTATTGCCTCTGCTTTCCTACAGCTTCTCTATAATCCATCCTGCATAAGAAGAAGTCCAAAATTAAGAATAGTCTTAGATTCCACTCTGATGCAAGCCTCATATGGGAGGATTTCAATCATCTCTGTTCAGACACTGATGTGGCCTCAAATTTTTCTCAACTTTGTCAACTCCTGAAGTGATGAAATATTCCCAAGCACTTCCACTGTTTGGGAAACATCCGTAACATAGAAAGCTCTTTTCTTGGTACCACCTACATGCCTCAACTCTATCCACTGCTTTGCTTATGTCACCTTAAAGAGTTTTCAATGTACTTAGGAAAAACTTCAGTCTTTGCCTTCAAGTTCTTCTGTGGTCTGTTTCCCAGGAATCTAAATGGCTGTAGATGAAATCTATAATTACCAAATTCAGTCCGCCAGGATAACAACAGTCAAATCTTCTCTGTGCACAGCAAAGTTTGCTCCAAGGGGAAGACCAAAGACTTGGAATGGATTCCAACAGCAATTGAAGAACATTCCTGTGTTTATTATCTTTGGCTTCACCATATTCTGATGCAAAAGCTAATATATTTCTAGTTCTCTGCCTTTCTCTGATGCAAATAAGCAATATGCATCTCTAAGAAACCCCTTCATAAAGATTATAAAATCTAAACAAAACCAAAACTTTAATAGTCAAACAAACAAACAAACATCCTAACAAAGACAGACAAAGCCAAATGTCCTTATCAAACATGCAATGCACTCACTGTTCTACAAGTTTCTGCTGAGAGGAAGACCAATTTGTGACTATCACTAGTCATGTTTCTTAATGCTTTACTGGAAGGTGATAAGACATGATGATAAGGAGAGCAGTGTAAGAACCTCTGTAGAGCAGAAAGATTTCATTGACTGTGATGTATGTCACTGGTGATAACAACGAAAATTTTTCATGCTTATAACCACCTCATGATGCTAAGATGAACAGATTATAGGAATGGTAGGTTCCTTTTTTATTGGTTAGCTTTCATGAAAATGGTATTAAGATTGAACTAGTAGTAAGTTTAGTTTTCTCCTCCATGCAAAAGTAATTAACAAGGCAATGATAAAAGGACAGTTATGTCCAGTACTTCTGACTTGAAATAATTAATGTAGAATAGTAACATTTTCAGAAGTGTCTAAATGCTTCAGGCTTCTAAGGGTCTCTTCAAAGTATATTTACTCCCCATAAGTAAGTGTGTTAGCAAAACCCCAGAGCTAATAACTAATGAACTAGATCCTGTGTCACCTTGGTGAGAAGCAGAATTAATTAGTCCAGCCATAACGAAATACTACCGAGAGTTTTGGCTTCTTTAGTCTGTGCTAGTACAGCACTGAGACATGCACATATAAATGAACTGTCTCTGGCAATTTGCTTCCATTGCTCTGTTACAGTGCATAGACATGCCTTCAAGCACTCAGACTCGTAACTCTGATTGAAGGAAACCCAGGCTTTTACAGGTATGAAAGTTGCTTTTGAAAATAAGACTTGGGCACCTCTGAAAAGATCCATGTCCAAGACACAGTACCTTAGGCAGAAATCCAGGAAAGAGGCTACAATCTGAAGTCTGAAATTTAGTACCAAAAGTAAGATTTATTGCAGTTTAGATAAAAGAAATTTCAGTGGCTTTTCTGGATAGATGTGGACCATTTCCAAGCCTGATAGAAGTTTCATTACACAATTATCCTTCCCGTTTTTCAGTGATCACTGCCTAAAATAGACAAAAAAGTCTAGTCAGCTCTTGATTTAAGTTAGACTCCCTTTGCCTCAATCCATTTCCACTTCATGAAACTGCCAATTTGCATGACCGGAGAGCTTGGTCCATGAATTTTTATATTTTTGCCACTGTGGATACAACTGATATTAGAGAAATAGTACAGCAAAATAAAGACACAGTCAGCAAAAAATACGTTAAAAGAATTATTTGTCTTTTGATTCAAATTCACATGGGAGGTAATTAAACAAACACCCTCCTCCATGTATAGCTGTGGGGAGGGAAACCAATGGAAAAAAAATAACAACTTCCCTTTCAACTGACCTTTTCTCTCTGCAAACAGCAAACCCGCATGTATTCAGCACAGTGAAACTTTGGGGGAGGGAGGGAGGGAATAGAGAGTCAGACTCCACCCAGCAGTGGAGTTCAATACATTAGTATGAAGGTCTGTCAAAACAGATTCTCCTGGTAAAGGGTTTTCCAAGGAACGTTCTTAAACACTAGTATTATTAGACTGTTACAATCCCTCCCTCTAGGATCTCTCTCAAAATGTCTCTTTTAATTTCTCAGGCTTCTAATGAAATATCCTTTTTATGTGCCATTCTGATACCATGAACTCAGATTTATGTAGCTCTTAGCCCTAGGAAGATACTGTTAGCAGTCACCACTTAAACAATTATTATTAAGAATGTTGTGGACATTTGGATGTTGTGAGGGCTAAAATATTAGTGGGCTAATATTAGAGGGTTAAAACATTAGGTTACCATGTACTAAAGCTGCAGAGCTGAAAGAGATATAGAACTGATAACAAGAAAGAGAAAAGAAGATTAAGAGATAAGGCTAATGGACATTGACCACTTGAGGAGCAGTATGAATTGCACATATTCAGGAGGACTCTAAGAGTCTTACACATTACAGGACTTTGAGCCTCCTAGAACTTCTGGAAGAATTAAAAAAACCCAAACAACAAAAAAAACCCCAACAATCAATCAACATCCTCCTTTTAAGTATATGAGGAGTCAGAACTTGCTGTCCAGTGGTAGCCACCAATTCTCTTGGCTAGTGTTGAAAAGAAAACTAGGTCACATAGCAGTCTCTACACATTTCTTGGAGATGACTAGTAATTTCACAATACTAACTCTGAACTTTAAACTATGGATATTGAAAAGTTCTTACATCTGTGGTTCTAGAGAATTGGAAGTCTTACAAGCGACTTTGTGTATACACACTCATTTGCTAATCATAGCATCCAGAAAGAAAACAGAGGAAAAACTGTGGAGTTGAGCAAGATCAAGAGAAAAAAAGGCAAAAAACTCCCAACCCCCCCCCAAAAATCAAACAAAAAAAAACCCCAACAAGAAAAAAACCCAATGTATTAGTCCCTTTGGTCTTATCTATGCATAAAATTATACTATTGTCACTTAATACATACTACAGGGATTTAAAATAAATGGTTTAAAGCCCTGTAAAAGTATACCTTTCAGTATTAGAATATCTTATTTTATTTAGCTGAAACAAAACTGAAACAAAAAGTTAGTTATTAACTAACTAACTAACTAACAAATTCAAGCTTTCCACTATTTTTTTCCTCACCTGTTTAAGTAAACTGCATTAAAATGTCCCTCAGATTTTAGAGGAGTATTTTCTTTTGGAATGGGGATAGCCCCAACTGAACATCATCAGAATAGAAAGAAAATCCTACAAGCACCTTTTCCCACACCATTTTATAATTACCTCACTCCCCAAAAGAAGGTAATAGCCTTGTCTATGGGAACAAAGAGGTCCTAGTACTATGGCCTATTGCATATTTTCTAGATGTGGTCTTGGCCACTTAAACTAAGACAAGACAGCTGCTATGCCTAGAATCATAAACATAGTTTGCAAATAACTGTTCTTACTTCAGAAAAAAAAAATAGTTACGGAAAACAGTGAAACTGATAGTACGTACATGTAAACATGTAATAGTTGGAAGGATAGAAATTTCCTTTACCATAAAAGATACTATAGCACTTTCCAAGCCAGTCCACAATGAGGACAGTATTATTTTTTAAAATCCTATCCCTGTTGTTATTGCACATGACATATTACATTGTACTGTACAGTGTGTGGTGATGAGACATTTCCTGCTTATTTAATTATGATCCTTCAATGAATTTGAAAGGGAGCACTTTATTTTCATTTCTTTAATTTACTAGTTCTTTAGCTGATGATTTTATTAACTCTTGTATTTGAGAACTGATGCTTAACAAAAAAAAGGGGAAGAAAAAAGGCCCTTGGCAGTATTGTGAAGGCCTGGAACTGAATAATGCACTTTAATAATGAGGACTAGAGCTATGGCTTTTGCTGATGGCTGTGACCGGCTCTGTGACCTGATTATGTCGCAGAGTGTCAGCAGCTGAGACACTACAAAAGGGAGTGCATCCCATCAAATCTATCTCCATTGTAATCACTCGCACTGCTGAGAGGCTTGTTAGGAGCAGGGAATCCATCAGGCCTCATTAGCACCGTTTACCATCAAGAAGCTCAAAGAGCAAATGTGTACCCTCTCATCAGAATAATGAGAACCAAAGTACTCCTATTATCTAATTGGATCAACAATGCCTCTCTGTTTAGTTTCCTGAGCTACTTGTAGATGGCAACGCTCAAAAATTAGTTGGTTGTTGTTGTTGTAGTTGTTGTTGTTAAGTACTAGGGTGGACCTGTGCTTAAGATTTTTCTTACACAGAAGGTTTCCATACATAAAGAGCAAGGCATGGGCACAATGAAGCCTGAGTTCCTCCAAGGGCATTCTTAGATTATAGTTAAACAATCCCAATTAATTCACTGTTCAATTAAAGTGTGGACAATACAATTGCACCATACAGATTTTCCTTTTAATCTCCCAGGAAACAGACTATTGCCCTCTTTATCCATAAGGCAGTCCATCATGCCAACTCTTATCATGCTACTCTTTTCTTATGGCAAAATATTACTTTGCAACTGCTGAATTTAGTGGTATTTTTCTCCTGTTAGACAACTCCCATCTTTCCAAAAGAGAAGCTAGACTTACTCAGTACCCTCAGTTAAAATGTATTTGATCCCGCTGAAGTCAAGAGACATATATGAGTGCAACTGATGATAATCAAAAAATCATATTTATCCACCTTGCTTTCATATTTCTGTGGCTCATTTCCTTACAAATATTATGACAACAGAGAAAGCAAAAATTTCACATACTTAATAAACAGTAAAACTAACACAAAACTCCTCATCTTTTCTTTCATTTGCAAAGCCAGCATAAAAAAGAGATATATCAGGTTATTAAACCTCTGAAGAATCCAAGGGCAGCAATGGAACTGGGATCCTACTGTAAGGGCAGGCTGAAGCTGAATAGGTAGACAGTCTCTCTTTAAAATCTACTGACAGGGTGCAATCTGGCAACCTGCTGCCCTGGCCTTCAAATTTAAGATATGAAAGCCCAGTGCTGCAAACACTTCCTGGAAAGTGCTGAGGGCAAACAGAATATAAGCAGTGTTACATGGAGCAGTAGCTCTTCATAATATGCCTCTGAAAACGAAAATTTGATTTAGAGTCCTCTACCTGTACTATATCAAATTAATCAGGTGATCTAATCATATTGTTTCAATGGTTTAGGTCTTTTGGCTTGGTCTTGGGAAGCTCTGGTATTACAGTTCATATTGCCATCCATGGCAAAAGAAGAAAAATAAATAAACATGCCATAACTGTTAATTAAATAATTAATTAAATAACAAATATATTATATAAATTATTGTTAACATATATGATTTTGCTACTGTAATTGTAAGAACTCCTAGACTATTTGGAATTAAGGCCATGCCATATGTCATTTAAGGGATCATTTCCCTTAAATTTGCCATAGGATCTTGGATTTGACCTAGAGCTTAAGGTCTCCAGAGATTACTGATCACCATATATTTAGCTAGACAGATGGACATTTACAAGCCCTGAATTCTGTAACACAAACAGCATGTAATTACAAAGATCGCACGTACCAACATTTTAGTAACTCATCCAGCTATATAACTGCAAGAGTGAGTTTTGGGTATGACACTTGTGATTCCTTGAAAGGGGAAATTTTCAAAGGGCAGATTCTTAACATATGGTGTAAATCTGGCTCTTTAGTGACTCTGAGCAGATTATTCAGAAGTGGAGTGTTTCAAATTACTATTCATTTATGCTCCCAATTTTGAAAAAATATCTTTTAGTTCTTGGTTAGGTGCTATAATTCTATTAATTTGAAGGGAATCTAATTTAATTTCTGGAATGTAGATCAATTATACGGAATAGTCCTGTTTTAAGGCAGCCTGGGAAAGTGGTCTCTAAGTAATATGAGTTTATGCTGAATATTATAAAACTGTGTGTTATATCACACACTATCAATATTTATCAATATTGTCAAAAGGTCTGCAGTACTGATTATAAACAAAGGAATATTTGCAAAAACAAGTAATAAAAAGACAACCCTTATTTAAAAGACCTAGGCAGATAGCTAGATGCTTTAATTTTATTCCAGCAACTGGGAAGATTCCTCCTTTCCTTTCTCTGCAACCTATGGAATTATTGGACTTTGCATTGTGTCTGGAATAAACAAGACTCAGCCTGAGTGAAACTTTCATTCAGTGATATCTTCTTAGTATTTTTTTAAGGATACAATGAATAGTCACACATAGATTATGTTTTCTGTGGAGAACATGTAAAGGAAAAGCTATAAAAAAATGAGTCTACATTCATAGCTTCAGCTCTTATGATGAACATCGTTGGTGTCAAGTGCCTCATTATGAGTGGCAACTGTGAACCATTTCTGGAGGACAGAGGAGATAGAAACAAGCAGGCTTCTGGGTTGGAACTGATCTGACTATAAGTTATAGGTGTTATAACCAACTTTTCTCCCAAACCAATACCCCATCCCTCCAGAAATCTTAATAGGCTTTTGAGAGCTTCCATTTAAAGCTGGCTGCATAATATGATCCTTTGATGAAAAGGGATTGAAACAAGGGTTAAAGCAGACATTGAAAGGTTATTGTAGAGGGCACATTGTTCATACAATCCTCCTTTAATATGTGTGGTGTGCACCTGCGATAAGATGATTCATTAGATAAGGCTTCACTTTGACAAGCTCCATCGTTCAACCCTGGGGGTAGTGATGGAACAATTCTGCACCCACCCAGTAAATATAAAAAGGTCAGCATTTTTTTTCTGGGAATTGGATGGTGATAGTGAAGCTCAGGAAGCATCTTTGTTTATGTGTCCTGTAAAAAAAAAAATAGGGGGGGTTTCCCATAAAGTGTTGAATTTAATTTCTTAATGGGCCAAAATAAAAAACCTCACTCTCATTCCAATTAACTAGCAGAGAATTACCAGGAGAAAAACTGCTCTTCCTTTTTTTTTCTCCTCACTAGTAAACAGTAAGAGTATAAACTAAACTTTAGATTCATGTATCATCCAAGCTTCATCATTTCAATAAATATTTTTCACGGCCTAACATCCACATAAACTCTGTGGGTATAACTCTATGCCCAATTTGTAAACTTTAGAATAATGACATTCAAATTACTCAGTTACCAGTTATATTGACAGATCTGTTGCAGAGAAACAAGGCACTGTGTTAATTTTAGTCCTAGCAAATGCAATAAAGAATGAAAATGGTCACAATCTGAAAGCCGCTTAAATATGCTCTATCAAAGGAATTATTTTTATATTTATGGATTCAGATGCTTATTTTTCTTCATCATACTAAGACTGAAACTGAAATAGTTTGAGAAAATAAACAGCTCTAAAATGTTGGTAATGAACAATCTCTTTCTTAGACACACTAACTCTTAAACAATGTTTAAGTTCCTGTTTGGAAAATTTTCTTTAAAACAAAATAATCTTCCAAATTTTCATTTGGCTGGCTGGCGTATTCATTGCAAATTGCTTAATACAGTTACTAAACAAATGACTAAGCCACTCAGATAACTCCATCCCCGATACTTCATTACAATTTATTTTCCTTTACTAGAAACATTTAATGCCTTTTAAGAAATGACGTAATACAGAAACGCCACAGAAATGCAAAAGAGTGAAGCACAGTACCACTTCAGTAAAGGTGTCTGTTATTAGGCATCCGTAAGTGGAAGAAGACAGATGGTACATTTGTTAAGAATCACAGGGTTGCTAGACTTTTAAAATACCATGGTATTGCACTACTGCAATATTTTTAAAGAGCTGAAACAAAAAACCCCAAACCCTTAGCCTTTTCTAGCTTGAAAACACTCTTAAAGAGTGCTAACTTCCCCCTGTTTCTCAGACTTTCCATTTCTTACCTTGTCTGGCAAATCAATATTTATTTGTCTTCAACACGTTCACTTAAATTGCTTTCATACAAGTGGAACTTATTTTTGTCCCAAGATCAGCCTGCCATCAAAATTCACTGTTTGCTCCATCTTCTACTCACCTGTCCTTGTGCATTAGTGACGAGTTGGCCTGTGACCCCCTGAAGACTGGAGAGGGCATTTCCAAAGGCCTGGGAGTTTGCTATTGAGCCCATGGCTGCTGCTGCTGCAGCTGCTGCTGCTTGACTTGCTAATGGATTATTAACCAGCTGAAAAAAAAATAAATAAAATATCATGATAAAACCCATGAATAACATATAATGCTACCTGGATAATATAGAAATGATATAGCATAGTAACGTTTATGTTATTTTAATGTTTTTTACCCACTTAATTTTGCATAAAAAAAAGGTCTGCTCCAAGAGCTCAAGTTTGAGAAGTTCTTACTTTTGTGGCTTTGAAAATTAATAGTTTTTAAAAAGGAAGAGGAAATTCCTTGTTGATATTGAAGAATAAAATTCCCTTTTTTAACCCTATATTCTCTCTCCCTTTTCTTTTAATTGAGTTATTCTTGATGTGCTTCTTTAGGCTCAAGTTGCTAATGTGACAGGTGTAGCAGCTTAGTACTGCTGTAAAGAGTCATCAGTGAATTATTAGCACTTGATTTGACTGGGAGCGGAATGTTTACTTGGAGATATTTGGAACAGAAACTATTTTACTGATGACCTCAAATCCAAGAAAAATCTGCAAATCCTTTTAATTTTTATCATTAAATAATTGGTCTCAATATCTAGACAAATCACAATAGAAGACTCAACCTTCTTCCTAAAGTGAGGTCAGTAGATGTAAACAAAAAATTCAAAATTAATTTGCAATATACAGTACTAAGCAACATGCTGCTTCTCAAACGTGAATGATTAGTTCCAGGACTCATAAACTTTCAGGAAATAATTTGTTTTGCCTGCTTTAGTAAATTCTACCTGAATGCTCCATAGAAAGCATAGGGCATGGTCATGGCTTTCCCCTTAGGAGACAAGGGTAATCCCACGGAGGAGCACTCCTATCAATTCCTATGCTTATCAAGCGTACAAAATGTGTTTTCATCTGTCAGAATGAAAAGTTGCCTTGAACATGGATTTTCAACTAGATTATTGTGAAGTTTCTGTTTTCTTATCCTTTTCTGAGAAAGGACAAACTTTGAACCAAGCACACAGGGATGACAGTAAACCAAAAACACCATCATTTGGATAGCTGTCTTGAGAGCAATCAAACTGAGTTCAAGAAGCTGAAAATAAATTCTAGAGTGGTTTTGCCTGCTAAGAATCATTGCATTATAGCAGAACTTGCAAAATACACATTAGCAGGGTAAGCAGCCAGAAGTCAGAGGGACAAAAGAGTCTAGGACATTTTTTCTTAGACTGAGATGAAAATGCTAGAGCTAACTCAGAGAAGCTTCATGTTTGAGCTGAAATTAGTAGGAGTTCTAGGTACTTAGATGACAAGTAAATAATCAATCTTTTAGAAATGGAGAGTCACAAGCAGCAGTAAGGGATATACTCCATAGACAGGCTCTGCTTCAAAATAAGTTATAAAAAATTAATCAGTGATTAGTAGATGTTTTAAGCATGCTACAGATATGAGTAGTGTGCATGTTATAGATGTTTAGAAGCCCATCAATAGAAGATGTCAGATACGGTTATAATCTATGCTTATAAGAAACCTACTTGTCTGTTGGACATTGCAAAATCTACAATTGATTGGTCATACATTAAAACATCTATTAATCATTCATTAGCCTCTCATGAAGTATTTATAAATGTAACCTTGATATGAAGTGTTGCTTAAAGGGGTGCCTTGAGCACATCCAATCCTTCTAGAAACTGTAAAGTAAATAACTAAATAAAGATTAGTAGTAATACCAGACAGAAAAGATGACATTGTTTGGAGGAAATATTTTGATTTGGAAAAAAAAATGTTATATGAATCTCTAAAAGCAGTTCACAGCACCCTGATGGCAAGAAAATCAAGCAGGAATAAAACACAAAAGGGGAAAACTTCAATGCGTGCTTGATTAGCAGTCCTGATGAGCTGAGTTGTGAAGAGAGCTGAGACCAGTACAATGACCAAAGTGAAACTCAGTCCCTGAATGCAGACTGCAAGAAATTCCACTGACTGCACAAAGGTGTGAGTGCAAAGGTAGCTGATGCTCTCTTCGGTGATTTGGGTGGTGCAGTGTAATGCCAGAGAACAATATAAGTAAACTGGTTGGTTTTCTGCTCAAAACAGTGACATTTTTTTATTGTCCCAATCAGAAGTTGGCAAACCCTGCCTTTTTTTCACAGCACTTCATTGGCAGTACTGGGACTTGAAGAAATTCCCTTATAGCTGTAAATATTTAGAGAAGAAAGGGGCAGCAGCAAGAGTGTAAGACTTTCAGAAAAGGCCTCCTACAATCTTATTAGCAACCCACAGATTACTGAACCTCTGATCTTACAGCATCTGACTGCAGGTATAAATGATAATCTTTGGACAGTTACCCAACATCAGCTAATAAATTACACTAGCTGCTATATTCAGAGCTTCAGAGGAGTGTAAGAACAGCTGCTTCAGAAGCATAAATAAGCTTGTGAATCTGGAAACTACAAAGGGTTAAAACCTTCTAAAAAAATCAAACTATCGCTTTCTAGAATCTCTCTTCCATTTTTCTTGCATCAGTTTTCAAAAAAAGGTACATTTTCAAATACAACAATAAAATTTAATTACAAAAAACCCTGGAGACACTCAGGATTGCTTTTAGTTGCATCACAGAGATAAGCTACTTATTAAAAATGACAGCACAGGCTGTGATATGCATAGGTACCCTGCATAGTGCCATGTTCCAGAAAAATATACAGGGAACGGGCCAAATCGCAGGGTAAGAGACTTCAAAGTGCATATGAAACCACTCCTATCTATTCATAAGTCTGATTAAAAAGGAGAGGATGCATTTTTCTTTGAGTGTGCTGGGGAGCTGTTGACTACAAGTTAAGCTCTATTCAATTGACCCCTTTTATATTGTGTGCAAACTGGGGATGAAGAAATACATCTCATTTCATTATGTCTGGATACCAAGATAACACATTGAATCTTCATTGTATTTTAAAAATAAGATCTCTAACTTGGGAGGTTTATGCAATTTCTCAGTGAAGGTTGGATCACTAAGAATACATATTGGAAATATATTGTGAAAAATCCCACAAAGGACTCTTCCCATTTTGTTTCTTTATTTAAATAATAATTTAATTTGGAAGGCTGAGATATTTGGAGCTGTCGATTCCAGTGCCCAAATCTCTTCTCCAACTCAAAACATCAGCCATAACAGCAGGTAATAGTAAACTTTGTTTAAAGTGACAGGCCAGTCCTCTCAATGACGCCTCTGTTAATGACATGATTACATGAGGAAGCAAACTTTATGAGGAAGAATCTTCAATATCCGAGTAGGTTTAGTACATTTTTCTGAACTCCCAAAGCTGAACTTTTCAAGATAAAGCACGTGAAAATTGTCTACTTTACGTCAATAAAAGCAGAAGACATTCCAGCGCAGCAAACAGAATTCACACAAATAAAGCTAATCTGAGAAATTCTAGTGGATGAAAGCGACACTACTTACAAGATCCTAAAACTGTGCCATGTGAAGTGGGAGTTTCTATGGTTAAGAGATAGTCTTCAAAGCAGTTTTCTTGAGAGCCACAAATACCTGTTTCTTTTGGAATAATAACATCTTCCTCTTTATTTTGAAAACTAACTTAGTATTGCATTGAACTTGCTGTGAGAAACTGATCAAGCATTATTCTGTTGTTGAATACAAGATCGGATTTGATAACCTACGCAGTAATTTTACTTTTCTTGGTAAAACACATGTTCTACTGAACTTTCAGTCTCCTGGTCTGGAAATCAAAGAGCCAGTTTTACTCATTGCAATATCATTCAGTCAACAAATACAAAGCAAAAACCAAATAGTTTTACTAGTGAAAAGTCAAGACTCAGGATGTCTGAGCATCACATGAAAAAATGGGCATGTAACCTGAAAGGTAAAGTCTTTATGCAATGCCAGTATATAGATCTTGTGTGTTTTATAAAGCACTTGTGGAGAATATGAAGGACATATTGCAGAGTAATTTCAGGCATAACTTCATTTTACAAAACAGCATTAGTGTTTTTCAGGAAGACTGTTAAAAATCACATTTCTGGATATCTCCTAGAGATGGAATTAGTGTAGAAAAGTATTACATTTGATTAGGGACCAACACATCCTCAGTCTCTTATGTTCTCTGACAAACTCTTCCGTAGGGAATATCACAGTACTGGATTAGCTGCTGAGATTACCAGTGCTTTTCAAGGGAAAACAAATATCTCTAACAGCTGAGAAGAATTCAGCAATGGCTCTCAGTCAAAAACACATGACATTTTTCTTTTCTTCTCATGAGTGAAAAATTTATTCACAGAAATGAATTTTTTATCAGCATGGCATGTGCTTTTTAAGGAATTTTTAGACAAGAATGTATCTGAATTTAATTGTGTTTAGCTGATGAGAGAGTTACAGGTTAAAATATAGTGGGACTTATTCCCATTTTTTCTCAGTGGCTTGTGAGACAGATTCTGGGTAGTAGTCACTGGACCTTAAGGAAAAAGACTGTTTCATACTGGATACAGGCTCCTGAGGATATTCTTGTACCTTCTTTGTTACAGTGACTAGCATTATCATCTGTATTGGGTGTAGATGGAAAGGTTTTGGTAGTGGAGCAGCTGCAGAGGAGGAGGATAAAAAAAACAGAACAACAAAACAAAGGGAACAGCAAGGTCAGAGAAAGGAGAAGGAGTTGTCCCACAGCAGTGAAAGCCCTTGTATCCCACCATAGCCCCTGGATGACCCTAGAGTAGACAAATGGATATTTCCTAATGAGAACTGTGATCTGTGGAGCGCCAGTGCAGGAGCAGGGGAAAAGTGTGAAGAGAAAGGAGCAAGAGAGGGGAACTATTAAAGACTGACTAGTTCCCCATTGAGAGTGGGTAGAGAAGTCAGGAGTGAAGGAGTGAAGTTGGGGACAGTGGGGAGAAAAGTTGTCTTAATACTTGTCTTTGTCTCTCACTTAACTGGCACTATATTAAGGTTAATTACCCCAAGCTGAATCTGTTTTTCCCTCAACACTGATTGGTAAACAGTCCATCTTGACCCATGAGCTTTCTCACCCTGCTTCCTCCCCCACCCCGCTGAGGCAGTGAGTGAGTGGCTGGGTGGGCGTTGCTAACCCACCACACCACTGCATGACAGTAACTGGAAACTATATCTAGTAACAACAATACTCAAGTGTTTTCAATACCTTGATGACCTAGAAATAGAGCATTCCAACCTAGATACCTATATGCTTGGTTTCTAAACATGAGTGAATTGAGACAAAAGTGCAGTTTTCCCGAAAGTCCCCATTAGCTCTTCTGGAAAATCCTTTACATAGTGTTAATATTTATCTTCCTAATTGTTGTCAGTGTGTATATATACCTAGCATCAGTTGATACCTCCCTGAACCTACATAAAATCTCATGGTCCCTGAAGGAATTTAAAAAAAGACACTGAAAACACTGCTTCAATTGAATCCTGGCAAAGCACCTAGATACCATAGCAATAAGTACCAAACAAACAGTCATAATAATCAACAAGATCACCACTTAGCATTTATATAGAATTGTGGGTGACTGAGCTCTGTCAATTTTATTTATTTTTATGATTTAAGTAAAATTAAGTCAAATTTTGAAAAATCCTGTGAACATGCAGATCCCAAGTTAAGAGAGAATACACAGGTAACACAAACCAAAATATGTTAATTGCATCCAAAGAGGTGCTGTAGCAAACATTTTGGAAACTCTATCTGGTTTTGTACTTATCAGTTAGATTTTTTTTTTAATGTTGCTCTTCCCCTCTGTCCCTCCCTCCCTCTCTCCCTCCTTTCCTCCCTTCCTCCTTCCTTTTTTGTTTACACAATAGGATAATGACAACATTTAACTTTTGTAAATGAACATCAGCGTAAAATGTCTAATAAAATGGCTGTTACAGAGCCTAATCATGCATAACTATTTGAAAGCATGCCCAGCAGGCAAATCCCAAATTATGAAAAAAAATAAAGTCTGTCAACATTTAGTTTTTGTACACTGTTGTGATATGATCAACCTACAAAGTATACAATGTAGTTATAATATCCATATCAATCCAACAATGTCTGCTTATATCAAACATGGTTGTAGATGGTAAGAGTTCCAAATAGACTGCTTAGACGGACATTTTAGTATATGTACATGTATCAGAAATTTATGTACAGCATACTGTGTAGAGACAAGGATATTGGAATATCTGAAAGCACCAACTTGACAGAGACACTTAAAATATCTGGTTCTCACAGATACTTAGTCTGCTCATTATATGCATTATTGTGGTTGAGCTATTTGCTGTCTAAATCTGTGCTGAATTTTCTTCAGAAATAAGTGCTGATAGTGGTATCACTGATGCGACATGACTTGATTCAATGCAAAGTGACGCGACCTGAGGTGATTGGAAGTACGCAGTGCTCATGTGAGCCTCGAAATTACATGGATAGAAGAGGATGCACAAAATTTCTCACAATATCTTTGTAAACAAGGTGCTGCTGGCCAAATTTGAGCCAGTCTGAAAAGACAGCAATAACAATTTGCAAATAAAAAGGGTGTATTTCTTATTGAGCTGTGGCAAAGCACATAAAGAGTGGACATAATTCCCAGGTCTCTCAGACCAAACTAAGAGATATGAATAATGAAGAACACACCACGGCACAGGCTAAGAGTGAGCAGACACCATCCTAGGCACTTTAATTTCTGCTCATTAGTGACAAATAGAGAAGAGAGGAGACGAAACTAGAAGAAAGAGATCCTCATTGGATCTAATCCTACAAGGTAAACTAAATTAAAGTTGCCAGCATGTCTGAGGCTGGGTCTTATATATTTACAAAAAGAAAGAGTGAATATATTTAAATATATTTAATATCTTTAAATGCAAATAACTACAAAATGCAGATGACTGACTGCTTTAGCAGCAGGTCAGTACTTACAGACTGACCCTAGACTCCTGTCTTGTAGGTTCCTGACTGTCCGCATTTATAACTTACACATTTGAAATGCTCCAGATCTATTTAAGATGGCACATACTGGACAAGATTTCAGTTAAACAGAGGCATCTTGGTTTTGTCTGATATATGTGGTTTTGTCTAATTTTTTTCTGAGTTACTTTTGTGTTTACATCGTCTTTAGAATATCTAAAACTGTTTATTTCATGCAAGATGCATATGTACTGTAAACAAACATCTAAATTAAATTTGGCATCTCTAATAATCAGATGGTGTTGGTACTTATAAAAGGAATGAGTACTGAAAAAGTTATCTGTATTCTCTAGTTTTCTGAAGTAGTTTTCATGTGTTGTAAGAATAAAAGCAAAAAAGCACTTTCTAAACTTTTTGAAAGGGGCTGCAATGCAGTTGATTTCACACTGATTAGTTTCTTGGTTCTTGTGTTTGTTTTAGAATGATTTATCTGGCTTCTGAAAGATGCTTTCCCTACAAGAAAACTAGTTACTTCAGGGTTCCCTCGCTGCTAAAAACCCAGACTCTTATCAAAAGAAATTGCCATCTATCTTTTTGGATAACAGCCCAGCACATGGGTCTCAGTGATCCCTGTAGAAAGTGTGTCAACTGTGAGACACACCAAATTACTCTCCTTAATTTAAAACATTTATTTGCCTTTAATTTGAATTTGTGAATGATATGCGTACATGTAAATTTGACCATTTGCATATATAAATGTTGAAAATGCAATGTGAGGTCACACCATGTTAATATGACACTTCATGTTAAGTATTTGAGAAAATATTTCTGAAAATCTCGTTCTACAATGCAATATGCAGTCTTACTATGTATGCCTGGAACTGTTTATTCAAATATTCATATTAAAAAATAAACTTTGAGGTACAAACCTTGTCTTTTGCCCTTTGAAGAATAAATCCTTCTTAATACTTAAGGACACATTGTTAACTGAGAATATATATAAAGCTTATTTTAAAATTCTGTGTCAGCTGCTCTGCAAAGTTCCAAATTTTTGAAGCTGGAAATACATCTGGATACTTTGGTTTACTTGTAATGTAATGGCATCACCAAATAGTTTTATTTTCATGTAAGCTAAGTGCTTACCTTGAATTTTTGTTGACTTGAATGTGAACAAGATCAGATCTAAAACTGTAACTATGTGGAATATTTTTCTTTTCACTACTTTCAGTTCCAAACTGGACTGTACCTGATGCACTGATATATGATACAACGTTGAAGGGCAATACAAATGGCTCCTGAGTGCAGTAGGAAGATTGCTGTCAATGATAAAAGTCAGTCCAAAATCTGAATCTGGTTCTTAATCCAGGTATCTAGAAAACTGGAAGGATTTAATTCTCTATGTGTGCATCAGTTCGCCCCAAAGTCAAAACAACATAAACACCATAATTGATGTGTTTGAGAAGTGCTCTGTCTGTTTTCCCAGGTTTTGTGGAGAATATGTAAGATACATATCCAGTTGAGACACTGATTTTTAATTAGACATTTTGAGTTGTGCTGAAATCTCAATATATAAAATAAGATTTGAGAAGTATGAATAAAGTTGAAGAAAATATTCAGTTTGAAAACCTTGACATCAAACAACATTTCCAATAAAATAAATATAAGATGTGAATGATAGCCACTGAAACAGGTAAGCTGAGTCAAAGTTTACAAAAGGGAAGAAAGCATGCAAAAAGGTTGTTGTGGATCCCTCAGGAGGATACTGTTAATATTTTCCTTGGGAACTCTTTTTTGACTTTAGTACAGTTCTAAATGCCCAGTGGTGGACTGGAAGTGTGATTTTGTTTTACTCTTTTCGGTCTGTCAGTGGGAAGGTTACTGCTGCTACTCCTTTTCTAAAGACAGAACAATAAACACCTCTGAGCACAACCACTTTGTGAACATATTGCATCTTAGATGGTAGCAACCCTCTGTCACATTCATATTTGGATAGCTGACTTTGAGGATAAACGTACTGGAAGACACTAGATACCACAAGACTCACTACTGCAATTTCAAGCCCCTGTTAACAATACATACGTACACCCAGCGTTGTCTTTTTCACCGGTAGTCCTGCTCTGTAGATAAAGTTACATGTAAATTTGTGATGGTTGTGTATTTAACCTGCCAAAAATTGTGCCCTCAATGCAGCTCCTATAGAAGGAGAAAGGCAAACGGATTAATATGCAACCACATAGCTAACATATGTTACATTTGCAGCCACATATGTAACTTTAGTGCAGAGAGCAGTAAAGGAGAGTTCTCTCAGGCCCTTCTGTTCCATTATCTGTCATCAAGAAACCTGCTCCCAAAAAAGAAGCGTAAGTTCTGCCAGAAGCAGCACATACCTGCAGTGTGAGACTGGACTGTGCTCAGCATCAGCTGGGCAACTACAGGTTTAATTTTGCTAATATTCTTCTAAGAATTACAGAGAATGTTTTAAATTTTCAACGGCCTTGAAAGCTTTTTAAATTTGTTCTGTTGGCTTTTGGTTTTTAAAATTTTTTTCTTTGTTTTTATAATCCATCCACGTCTCACCTTTCGTGTGATTCCTCCCTGGGTTTTTCCTTTCTGGAGTGGTTATAATATTTTTTGCTATCATAGAACTCCTTTCTGCTTTTACCTATTTGACTTCTTTTCTCTGATCTCTCATCTCCAGTATCAGCTAATTTGGTCATGAATCTGGTCACAATAGGTTTTCTGTATGGGAGTTCACACTGAGCTGCAAAAGAAGCAGTGAATATACTGTATCTGTAATGCTGCCATATTAATTTCTAATCAGTTTCAAAGCCGTATTTGAAACTCATATATTTCACCTCAGCAAAATCAAAGTAATGTCAAGTTGCCAACAGCAAATGAATCTTGAAAATATAATTAAAAACATGTAGGCTAGGAATGTATTGTTTCTGAGGTCTTTGCAATAGTCACTGTGCTAGGCACTATAAATTGATGGCAAAGGGTATATGAAACTGAGATCCTCTTATAACAAAAGCATAGCTCCATATTGCTTGAGGTGACAGAAGAAGTCTCAGATGAATGTGAGTGATGATTGCAAATATAAACTGTATAATTTTTTTTTCTGCAAGGATCAGTTCCACATTTTTTAAAATCTGATGCTGAAATCCTGCAAAAACTGCTTAATTATCCTGCATGTAATCCTAATGCAGTCCTGGGTAAATTTGAGCAAGTTTATGCTAGTGTGTTCTTGTGACAGTTCTTGTGACTGTAATTTTTCTATTTCAGAGATAAAGTTGTGGTGTGACCTTATACTCCATGTTATACATGTCATTACATAAAGTCACACACCAATATGAATTTATGCCTATGGTGATATTACTGTATTTTAAACAAAAGACATAGCAGAGTTTAGCTCCTATTATATATATATATATATATATATATATATATTTAATGGAGCCAGAATGTCAAAAACAATGCCTGTGTTATTACTCAATATCTGCTACTGGCTGGATGCATAGCCTGGGGAAAATCTAATTACCATTTACAATAAATAATTTCCTCCATATTTATTATCAATGGAAATCTACTCATAGACATTCAGACAAGGAATTCTGCTATACAGGCAAAAATAGGTACTGTCTTTCAAAAGCAGCTCAGCTTACAACCTGAATGTCTGTAGCTTTTTCATTAAATTCATTATTGCCTTATTGTACCTAGACTCTTGTTCTTCCATAAGGCACTGTCAATAGACAGATGAATTTCTTCATGTTCTAAGTATTTTCTACTTTTATCTGTAGACCGGATTCACAAAATATTTATGGGCCCTGTAGCAATTCTTGTGCTTTACAAAACAAGGGATTATTTGGGTGCTAAAAATAACATAAGTTCCAAGTTCTTGGTCTGATTCTGATTTCTCTCTACCAGAATATAAATCTGATGTAATTTTAAGGAGATCAGCAGAGTTGCAATTAGTTAAACCAGAGAAACTACTGTCAGAATTAGTCCCTTCAATTTCTTATGGGATTCAAATCTGCAATAAAGGGGAGGGGGAATGATTATTTCCCTTGAAATACTAGAGTTAGCTAATTACACTGATACTGTATTTAAATCAAATAGTCTCACCAAAAGCCTGTGGGTTTTTTTTGGTGGGGAGGGGTTGGTTTTTTGTTTTGTTTTGGGATGGGTTTTTTGTGTGTTTATGCCTCTATAAACTAGAGAAGCTTTAAAGTCAGAAGTCAAAACACTGACACCTACAGCTGTGAAACTAATGGATTTTTCTGTTTGTGGACTGAAAAATTTTCCTGAAACACCCTATTCACCCCCTTAAAAACAAACAAACAAACAAAAAACCTCAGTAACAAAACACAGTCCAGGCAGACCTTGATTGGAAAAAAATTGAAAATAAATAAATTTCAGGTCACTTGAAACATTCAGTTCAGACCAAAATGGTTTCTTGAAAGGAAATATTAAATGGATCACTCTCACAGATAAGTGTTACATAAATTGAGTGGAAATACTTGACTTCAAAACATCATTCTTACATGCCTTTTCTTAATCTCATCCATTTTGGGTTGGGAGGAACATATACGTCTACCTAACTATTTGCCAAAATATACCTTTGGAAATGGTGAAGTATGCAGACCTCTTTACAGTCACTGGTAGTGGAGGGTGCTACTGGTAATTGTGTCAGTAAAAGTGGTAAGTCAAGGGTCAGAAATGTTTTTGCAGACAACCTAGTCAGACAGTGCTGTTGTTCTAATGCACCTCCAACATGTCAGAAACTGCGCTGAACTCAGCCTGAGTGCAATTAAGACAGAACTCTTTCACTACGTCTATCACTTTCGTAAGACTTGTACAGGCAGTAAAGCAAATTCTGCCTCTAAAAATGAGGTATGTGCTGTTTGCTTTCCACACAAAGCTGAATATATTCCCTTAAAAAGAAAATTTCACAGAAGGTACTCATATATTAGAAACCATGTCAGAAGAAAGATGAGCAGAAAAGGGATAGCCTAGTTTTATGTATTTACTTAGCACAAAACAAGGGTGCAGTTATTCTGTGCTGAATTGTGCCCTCTTTCAACAACGGGAATCGGGAGGCAGGTAACAATCCTAGTTTCACCTCGAAGAGACAGACAAGGACTAGAAGACCTGGTGATCATCAGCCAGCTAGAAGAGGCAAACAAGCTTAGTAGTCTAAACTAAACCAGAAATTGCTACTTTTGCATGGGTCAAGGAACCAGTTTTTTAGTTGTAGCAGGAAGAAAGCAACCTGAGTTTGCTAAAAGGGGATTTCCTTTCTTTTTTTCTGAAGACTATGAGACTGCTGAGCATTGCAGGTTGCTAAGACATCTGAACCAAGATCTTCACGAAGAGAGGGACAAAGGTTCATTTGCCATGTTCACCTATAATCAAGGTTTCCCTGGCATTTTCAGTTCTTAACACCATACTACGGGATATCAGAAGGCTTCTTTTCCCCACTGCTCTGACAAAGACCTAATTTAAAGCAGATTTACCTGATATACAGCTAGAACACCAAAATATTTCTTTTGATTTCAAGAAAATTACATTCCTTATTTAAATCAGTGCCTGTGAAATCAGATCTCTCTCTCTCTCTCTTTGTTTCTAATATTCATCCAAAACCAGCATTGCTTTTAAGAGCCATCAATGCAACAGTAGTCCCACAGAGGTCAGTGTAATTGCACCAGTTTAGGCCAATGCAGAATTCAGTGCATTGATGCTGGCACATGAAAAATAAATCAGAAACTTTATGGATATTTAAAACAGTGTTAAACGAGGGTGTTTTATACAGTAATTATAAGGTTATTTCTCAGTAATTCAATCTACCAAGGGCAAAAATACATCTTTTATGCTGCCTATGATGGTAATAATTCTCCTTGGCATCTGTAAAACCAACAATAGCTTTTCATTGATTGGCTTAAAAGGAAAGTTCAGGGTTAAAAAATAAGTATTTCACATGGAAACAAGAAAAACTTTCCAAAGTATATGTGATGGAAATAGTAATAATTATGTTTGAGAAGGAAGGAAATCTTGTGATTCGGGTCACTGGGAAAAGATCCAAAAACCTCACCAGGGGTCCAATTCTTCAATGTATTTCCATTTCTTTAATTTCCTGTCTGAAAAATAAAATAAATAATAAATTTCTCTTTCTTTCTCATTGTTTGCTTCTTTTCTCATTGGATAATACTAGATTACTTATGCACATGCACCAAACTACGGCAAGATCAAAGATAAAACAGATTTTCTTATTTCAAGTTAAATCTGCATATGGAATACATTTTTCTGTTTACTACACAGTACACATTGATTTACATATTTACCTAATATTTAGCCACCGCCATAATATATATCCAGGTAATATTAATGGAGGCCAAAAAGTTCCTCTGAGGTACAGAAATGAATGGACATCTAAATCAATAGCAAAGCTGTTCACAAAATGTAGGCGTTTAGCTAAGAAGCAGGCAAATGGTAAAAATAACTACAAGAGGCTATTTCAAAATGAAGACCGACTTTACATAGAGAAATGGTAAATCCAGGAGATGCTTCTACTTAAGTCTGGATTTGCTGCTCTTTATAAGTTAACTGGTTAAAGTTTATTGGTTTACATTATCAGAGCACCTTGCATAAAAGAAAGCCTTGTCTTGGCTCTGAAGTTGTGATCTGATAACATATATATTATTTAGAAAATACTAATTTTATCATTAATGTTCTAGACACTTCTCATAAGATAAACCAATTACAGATCTTAACACTACAGTTGTGGGGAAATTTCCAATGCATGCTAGAATTCCTTCTGGTTTTCTATGTATTCACATTCTTGTAGTAAATGTCACATATGATACTTTGTTTTTATCAAATCTTATTTTAAAATGAAGGACAGTAACTCAAATAATGCTAACCTGAGCCCTAGACCTATAGGTCTATATTATTAATATAATATTAATATAATATTAATTAATATTAATATAATTAATATTATATTAATATTAATTAATATTAATTATTATTAATATTAATATAATTAATATTATATTAATTAATATTAATATAATTAATATAGGTCTATATTATTAATATAGACTAATATAAATATTAGTCTATATTATTAAGCAGAAAAGATGACTCACTTGTATAAACAACCTTCATCTGTAGCTGTGAAACATAACAAAATCAGGGAAGAACACTATATGTCAAACTACGAGAGCTATACTACAGAGTACTACAGGACGCTTGTTTATGACTAGGACAAACTGGCCCCCAGTTGGTGGACAGAGATGGGTGGGCATGGATGCAAGGCCTCATTGACCCATTTGTGCAAGTGGCTGTTGTGGAAAGGAAGCGTTGGTGACATCCTGGGCAGCACTATGGAGCTCTTGTCCTGCACCTCGTTTGAGTCACAGATGGTTTTGCCTTCGGCTGGAGCTGACTCCATGGCAGCCTGCTCCTTAAATCACTGGCAGTGTTGTGGGGATGGCGCTTGTCCCAGGAGGAATGGCCATAATCGGCCTAATTTGTTTCTTGTTTGAGGTTTGGTTTTGGTAGGGTTTTTGTGCATCTCCTGAGCAGATACTACAATCTGCAATCCTACACCTTTTCAGGGTATTCTCACTACCCAAGATCCAGTTTTGCTTCCTTGCCACAACTTGTCCTTTGCTCAGGGAAAGAAGCTGGAGAGTCAATAGAAACTGTATACTACTGCATGCTATCCCATAGTCTGAGTACAGAATCCTCTTGAATCTTCAAAATATATTACTCAGGACCAAAACTGGAGGTGGTGCCTTATTCAGGGGAACTCAACAGACAATGTGAGGGCAACTCAAGTTAGGAATCTTCTCTTGCAGCTGAGATTAATGTCTAGTGTTTACTATCTATTCTTTAAAAATATCCTGTTTTGCATGTGTAAAAATAAAGGTGGTGGAGAAAGACACATAATCAAATTACTCTTGAGCTACCCTTCACCTCAAAAAGGAGGTAAAAGTTTGAAAAAACCTGGCAGGGCTGGAGACCTGGTATTTGCTTACACCAATGTAAGAAACGTAAACACCATAAATTTGGACTCTTAAAAGTAAAAATAGATGGACAAATAACCAAATTACAGTATTACAGAACAAAAATGCAGTAATAAAAAGTAAGGAATGCCATGGCAATGTGGTACATGGAACATTTGTATTTGCCAAACCTGTATGAAAAAACTCCCTGAAGGCAAATTACAAAAGAAAACAGGCATAAAAGGAAAAAAAATATAAAAAAGAAACTGAAAAGCAATTGCAGGTGAGTTGGTTGCCTTCAGTATGCATTTCACAGACCAAGAAGTCCGTGACTCTGAGTGTGTGTGCATGACATATATATAGAAATACATGCTGTAAATAAGAAATATGCAAGAGAAAATTTGTGAAACGCAGGATTGCTCCATAAATATTAATGAACAAATAACACCCTACAATGGATTACCCACTGATTAAGGTGATAGGCTATATCAAAACAAAACCAAGAAATATGCCATGTGTATGTTTTGGAATGTTCTCACTGCCCAAGCAGAACACTATTAAAAAATGGTTATAGAGGTTAATCTCACCAAAGATAAAGAAAATTAAAGGTCTTTAATTTTATTTACAGAAATAAAGCACTGTTGAGGTAATAAAAGAAATAACTAATTCTAACATTTCAGTGCAAGGGTTCTGAAACATAAAAATTGGAATCACAAGAATCACTATTGAAATAATTACATTAAATCAGACACATGACATGCAACATATCATAAATCCACTAAATTCTAGGTTAGGAATAGAAGAGAGAAGACTATAGGTAAATCAAAACACTTATGTATTTCTGTCATCTTTTCTGCATCTCATGAAGGCTATACAGTAGTCCTGCTGTGCAGAACATCTAGGAGAAGAGATGATAGGCGTATATGTCACTGCATGAGAGATGAGACTTTAATCTACTTGTGACGATCCTCAAAACATGCAGTCTTTTTGACTAGTGTTCTTTTTAGTTTACAAAATAGTGTCACAACTATTCTGATACAACTTACATTAGTTTAGGAAAATAAAATTTGCAGTAATGCTCCTCTCAAGCCCATATTCTGATATAAAGCTGTAAAAATAGCCTGTGCCATAGTACAGCTAGCCCATACTGCAGCCACACTTTTGTCTTCCTGTCCGTTTGGGGAATAAATACTTACAATCTGATGCTGAAGTTACAAAGCCTTCATCATCTCTATGGGGAACAGATGGGTTTGGGGGTAATCCGGACCTTACAAGAGAAGGAAGGCCCTTTTCTGAGCCGTCTTCCTGTGAAGACGCTTTTTTCACTGACCGTGGGAGGCATCTAAACATATGTCTAAGTGGCTTGGTTGGGTGGCATGTACCAAAGGCAAGTAACAAAAGCATGCATCTTGTATGAGGACACATTGCCAATGGAGTTTTGCAGCTTTCCTGGTTTTTGGACACACTGCTACCAAATCCCACTGCCTGTCTTTGGGTATGTATATGCATTACTTAGCGATTTAGATTTGAGTTAAGAGAGGCAAGAAACCTGAATTAAGGGCCTACCTCTGAATGCTAACTCTATGGGACTGTACAGTCTAGGTCCCAAATGACACGTTTAAGTGAAGTGATCATTAAGTTCAATGACAGCATAACTATCTTTGCATCTAAAGCAAAATGATATATTCAGGACCTTGCAGCTTTTATCTTCGGGAACATGTGACAAGTCTCTGAGCATGTACACTGATTTCTTGTAATGAAAGCTAACTGCAAAGAGCAGCAATGTAGAAATGCTTGCCCAGGCTACAAAAACAATAGAATGTAGACTGCTTGCCCTGGCTGTGCTAACATGGTATTCCCCTTCTCCCTAGTTTTAATTCACGCTAGTTATCCTTAGTGCAGCAATAAGGAACAACACAGACCTCAGCCCCAGATTCATTACTGTTACACAATTCTGTATCACACAGGGCAAGCCCAAGAGCCAAGGTACAGAAAATGTGCTGTTCTGCTTAAATTATGCTTCCCTTTAACCACATGCTCACTTCTCATGAACAATAAAGGTGCTGTCCCAAAAGTAATCAATTTATAAGGAAAGTGTTAGGAATTTTAACAAAATTTTAACTGTTTTTAACAAAAGAGTACACCAACCTCTAACAAAATAATTTAAAATTGACCCTTTGATTATTCCTTAGTCATTGCTTTTCACTGAGTATCCCTGGTTGGTTGTGATTCTGTCTGTGAGTTTTGTCTGGGATGAAGTTCTCTTCACAGTAGATAGTGTGGGATTGTGTTTTGGATTTGTGCTGAAAACAGTGTTGATAACACAGGGGTGTTTTAGTTTTTGCTGAGCAGTGCTTGCACAGGAGGCAGGGAGGAGACTGGGGGTGCACAAGAAGTTGGGGGGCACACAGCTGGGACTGCAACTGACCAAAGGGATATCCCAATACCCTATGGCATCATGCTCAGCAATAAAGGGTGTGGGAAGAAAGAGGAAGAGGGGATATTCAGAGTGATGGCATCTGTCTTCCTATGTCACTGTTACATGGGATGGAGTCCTGCTCTCCTGGGGATGGCTGAGCACCTCTCTGTCCACTAGAAGCGGTGAAATTATTGTTCCTTTGCTTGTGCTCACAGCTTTTGCTTTACCTATTAAAGTTTCTTTATTTATACCCATAAGCTTTTTCACCTTTACTCTTTATTTATTTCCCCCATTCCATTGTGGGGTTTGAGTGATTGGCTGCGTGGGGCTGGGGTTAAATCACAACATCCTGTTTTCTGCAACTGTTGTACTTTGCAATACTACACTGCAAGGGAAGTCACAAAAAGTCCTGATGTGCACACCACCTAACTCACTTTAGGTGAGTTTTAAGTTTTAATTATGACAAAAAAAAAAAAAAGTTCTAAAGAAGGGTCAATAATCTCTCTGTGAGTTCATTAAATGCTCAAAAACAAACCAACAAAATAATTCATACAAATCAGCTGATGAAGATCAAATTCCATTTCAGAGAGAATACAAAATAATCCTACAATCTTTTGAATGCTGCTTTAATGTAGACTTCTTTCAAGAACTTTAGAAACTAGCATTAGAACTGTAATAGCCTAGAGAACACTATAAACAACTTATTTTAGACAGAAATCACATCACTTCAAAACTAGGGTTCATGTACTGACCAGCAATCAAATAGGATGAAAAAACTGAGTAACACAGAGGAAGTTTTCCCCTAAAGTTTCAGCTTTTCTTAGAAGAATAAGGTCCAGAAACTCAATTTTTTCCAACTAATATATTATCTATAAAGGGTGGTCTCTTGCTAGTTGGCTCATCATGGTGCCGAGTCCTAGCACTTTAAAGTACATCTATTTGATAGCTAGAAATTATTGGCCAGAAAAGAAGAGAAAACAACATCCACCTGCTAGTAATCAAAAAAGGGGATTTTTTTCCCCATCATTACTTTATTACCAAAAAAAAAAAAAAAAAATTCAAATACTCTACATTAGAAAAAGAATTTGCTTTATTGTAGTGTTGTGAAAAATCCATTAATCAAACTGAAAGGTAAAGAAATTGCATTCTTACTTCTGTAATGTTTTAATATGGGATTGTTCTATTAAGAAACATAGCTTAGGACACTGTTTCTCAGAGACTGATCCTTCCTTAGGAACTCAGAAAATCTTGGTCCTAGTTCTGTGCCTGTCAGGCTCTCTAAGTGACCTTGGACATGCTAGTTAATCTCTTACTAACTCATTTTCCATCTGTAAAGTGGAGATAATTTTAATTCCTTTGTCTTGCTTGTCTGCTAAGGCAGTGTGCTTGGGAATAGGAAATGTTACAGACTGTGCTCATACTTCATGCAGCCCAGTGGCCTTAGCCTGTCCTTCTATATCCTTTCCTAACACCCACTCCTACTCTGCATCATTTTTATCAATTTCATCATTGTTTTACAGGAGCAGAGGGAGCTCTGAACTGCTCTAGGATGGTAGAAGTCAACAACCAGTCTGACTGCTGATCAGTGTGATTTGATTCTGACACTCCAGTAAGGCACTGTGTCATGAAGGGTAGGCAAAACTACTGTGCTAAGATACAGACTGACTAAGGTGTAAGAGAAGCCTGGACAAAGAAGCATCTTTGAAAAAGGTAGTTTTTAAAGCTGTGCTTTCCTTAGTTTTTGGTGGGTTGTTTTTTTTTTTTTTTGGGTTTTTTTTGGTTTTTTTTTTTTTTTTTGTTGTTGTTGTTGTTTTTTTTTTGTTTTGTTTTGTTTTTTTTTGTTTTGTTTTGTTTTGTTTTGTTTTGTTTTGTTTTTTTTTAACAGTATTACTTGAAGTCACACTCAGCCAAGTTGGGACAATAATTCAGGCTTAATAGATTTATTTAGTGTATTTTTATTTTCAGTGTTGTCTGTATTGGTAAAAAGGAACTATGCGTATTTCAAAAAGATTAAATTAATGGCAGAATGGAAAAGGTGGCAAATGATAAAGCTTCCTTGACAGCTGGAAGAGGAGTAAGTGCTGTTGGTTTCATTAGAGATTCAGAAATCTCCAAACGCTGAAACAACTAGAATGGGGGTCTAAGATCAAGTCCGGCTGTTGATGAACAGCAGCAAGTAATGCTTGACACTTTACTCCTTTTCACCAAAGCTAAGGACCCTATATATCCCCATTTCAGCCGACTAGTATCCTGTTATTTTCTGGAAACACTTTCTCTCCTCGTGCTACCCAGGCCCAGTGGCTTCATGATCCTGGGCCCTCTGGAAGGATTTAATGAAAAAAAAGCAAGGAGAATTACTGGTATAGCAGCTAGGCCCAGTATGAGAGTCCAGAGGGTGGAGGACTGGACCTCCATCCAGCTTGCGTGGATGTAAACGAAATCGGGACGGAGGAAATGAACTGAGAATGGGACCCTCTTAAGAAAAAGGTGAGGGGTTGGGTTTAGCTCTACAAGGGCATTCTGCTTGCAAAATTATGGCAGAGGGAGGTGCAAGCTGATGTTTGCATCTATGGCACACAGGCCTGGGCACTTCTCTGTAGTACTGGCTTGTTCTGCTGCTGTGTCATTAATTCTGGCCAGCAGTAGGAGAGAGAAAAAAAACCAACAACCTTAAAATAGTTGCTATGAACATCATTTGCATTTATAAGATCACACGATAAAGGTTATGCTGAGGTTTCCTGTAGACATGTAGAGCAAAAGCAATAAAGTCCTGGCTCTCCACAATTACTGGCAGTGCTCATCTGCTTCCTGAAGGCTAGAACCAGGCCGTTTTCAATACTTATATAATGCCTTTTTTTCTCCTGTACTTAGATACTGGTTTTAATTTCACTAACAGCTCCTGCAACCGATTTCTAGAATTTGAATTAATTCCTAACAGTCACAAGGAGTGTGTGGACTCAGTTTGTATGGCCCAATGGGATGCAGGATACCATTACTCCTCATCCTCAGTTTGGCAGCCTGGTGAGATTTAGCTTCCACCACTTGCCAGCGGCAGACAGGACAACCACAGCCACTTTGTGCCATTCATGAATTTGTGACCCCACATACATGCTTCTTGTTACAGTATCCCATCCATAAGCTTCTCCATTTTGAAGAAGATGGCCCCAAGTTGACCATGACATTGATAATTAATGTATCCTAGTACCTGCAGGCAACTTCTCCACACATCTTAGATACTTTTGTCCCTTTCTTAGTAAGCCCACTGCTTTGAGACTGGCTGATCAGTTTTCACACACTTAGATTGTTACATGCAGAAGTACCAATGTTTCCTCATAATACACCAGGGAGAGAAATGGGGAGGTAGAAGAACTTTCATTCTTACCTGGGTGTGTTCACCCAGTGATTTGTCATTGCTACCTATGAGAGGAAAATAAACATAGAACTGCCAAGTGTATAATCCAAGTCCCAAAGCACTTGGTGTAGAGACACTAATGCTATTTTCAAAGCTGGAGTGTATCTTGTCTTGCATGCTCTATTTAATACAAATATACACTTTCCTCTTTCAGTAAGACCTGCCAGTGCCAGACACTGATTTACCAGTCATGGAAACAGACTAACACTTTCGTGTTTCCAGGGTCAAATCTTGCCCTACTCTGTGAAAGGCTTCTCGATGTCACCTGACAGGGAAGGCTCTGAATATGATGCTGTGGCAAGAGCTCTACTGATGTTTCTCATGTGCAGAGTGTGTAAGAGAAACTCAAGGATGAAAACAAGTCACAGTCATAAAGTTCTAGTTGTGCTATGAAGACAAACTTCCCCAAATTCACAGTCACTAAGATCAATCTCATTTACACCAATTTCGTACTATCTATTCCACTTGACTTTCTACAGAGTGGGATCTGATTTTCCCTAGCACAATGTATTAGACTTAGTGTTTGATTCTGGACTAGACAAAAATACATCTAATGTCACCAGTAGAAAAAGGAAGATCACATGCTTGCAATCACTTTGCAATGAATACTGATGAATACTGAACATATTTAATTATGTGTTGCCCTTTTATGAGGCCTTCATAAAAGTTAGGTATAAATGGAAGTATGAATCAAACACGGGGACACTGCAAATCGTGAACAAAGCAGGGCTAATTATTACAAAAAGAAAGAAGTGCTTCAGACTATTAATCTGTTTGAACAAAGCAGGGCATTGCTAATTATCACAGAAGGAAAGAAGTGTTTCCAACTATCAATCTATTTCCAGCAAGTAATTTAAGCAAAGGCATTATCTGAGCTCTGTTTTATCAAGCACTGACACCCCTGGTTTTCTCTATCATAACACTCTATAACCTCACTGTGCTTCTAGGATATAAAATAATTTTCCAGTCTTATATGAAGACTAAGAAAGAGGGTTTCCTGGAAAAAACTTAAATCCAAGTGTGCAGACAGTCTTGACACTTTGCTTCTTCCTCCTCTGTGTTCTCCTTTCCTAGAAAGTAAGACAGCAGATCTGTCTTGATCCATTCAGATTCTGCTTTAGTCTGTTTCGGTTCATTTTAGGGGCCACGTGAATCCAATCTTTCTTACTCATTATAATCATGTACAGAGCCAAGGGGTTACCCAGAGAAAGCACCACTGGCTAAAAAATAGTCTGTTGAGAGCTTCAAGAAATATCTGCCTTAAAAGATCAGAAGGGAAATGCAAGCATGAGTACCAAATAGTTTAACATAAAATTAGAAAAAAAGCATCTAAATTAATGCTTTTTTTTTAAATTTTACTGTTTGTAAACATTGCAGTTTACTGTAATGCTCTGTATCAATACAAAGGAAATGTTCCTTGCAATTTCAAGGATTTTTCCCCCCACTGACCTCATTCATGATCGATGAGCTGCAGGCATACAGGTATTTCTAAGCGATGGAGCAGATCAGGAAAAAATCTTCTGTTAATATCATAGCATGCCACTAACATAGATGGCTTAAAAAATTCAAGTGAAGGCTCTGGTGGCCCCCCTAATTGCAATCAATGAGAAATTGCACTCATAGTATTATAGCATGATCATGGAATTTAATATTCCATGACTTTGCTCCCCATATTATGGGCTATTAATAGCAAATCAAAGCAATGTCCTAGCCTCATGGCTATAACACAAATATTACCTGGGAGCATGGCACTCCAACTTAATGGAATATGGTCACCATTTCAGGCCTTTCAGATGCAGTAAGAATGGAGGAGTACAGTCTAACTCTTGAAAGTTTACAGAGTATTATGCAACCTTCTTCTTCTAGAAATACCATGAAACCATTTATTCCTCCACAGTAAAAGGAGGTGAAAACCTCCCTCCTCCACAGCCTGTTCTAGCTATAATAAAGCCAGGACAAAGATAAACACTTGAAACTTATGAATTCCCTGAAACTACCACTCAGCTTTCCTATGTGAATTATTTGCAGCCAGAGATTTGATTCATCTTCTGTTTGAAATGCTTTCACTCTGCTCATTTTCAGGGATTCTAGATATTTTACTAGCACAGATGCCAGTGGTGGAGAGGTCTACACTGTATCAGGACCAGGTGTAGTCCTATCCAAGCTCATCTAGTTCATGCTGATGCCATCATGAGGATGCAGCAGTATGGACTCCTGTATAAGCTGTGCCTGGGATCCTGCATGTTTACTTGAATGGCTCATTGCTTTTAATGCCCTGCCATAGTGCCTTCACTCTTCCTGGCACTGAATCTTGCTTCATGAGTCCTTGCCTTTTTATATCAACAGCTCTGCAGTTCTACTTCTGCATCTGCAGGGTAGACCTAGCCTGGACCACCATGCATTGCTAGAGGTCTCAGATTCCACAGGGAAAGAGGTTCATTCTGAAACACCTGGAAAGAACAAGGAAGCAACTCGTATTTCTAGACAAATGTGCTGCTGTTAAAGACTCTTCAGATATAGCACTTACTTGCTTTGCACATAACTGCAGAATTTTCTTATCCCATCCCCAAGAGACAATCATCATTGTAGCGCTATCGCACCAGACTCACAGGGAAAATACTCTGCAGATGTAGGTTCACTTTGAGAATTCCCTATCTACCTGGCTGGTAATGAATCTTAAATTTTCTCAAGATCATTGCTCATCACCTGAACAAGTACTGAAGAGTAAATGAAAATAGCCATCCATTGAAAAAAAAATCATTTAATAGCTGAAACAAAATCCCATCACTGCTGTGATAACAGAAGGTTTAAAGTACATTGCTGTCACTTCTGTATACACTTGAGAGCTGGCTACTGGGTCAGATGGTGCAGCAGTCCATGTAATCTCCTGAATGGAAAAAAATTAGGCTCAAAGTGCCAAATAGACATCCACAACATAATATCAGGGAAAACAAACACATACCTCCTATCCCTCCTCACCAAATGTTAGAGAAATAGAGAGAAATTCCAGTCATTTCTCATTACTGTGAAGGTCAGCCTAGATGGGAAAACTGTTTCTGCTTTACAATTCCCCAAACTGTAGAAAGCGGTTAGAATTCTGGACAAAAACTAATGTTGCATTCAGAGGGAAAAGAGGCTGATATGGCATTGCTGCAGTAATAAGAGAATTTTTTACTCTTTCCACTTCCCTGTGAACCTAATCAACTGTGACATGAAAAAATATACTGGACTCAGCCAGCCAGAATCTGACTGCCACCTGAAAATGTTCTCAATATTCCACTATTTGGGAGTTTACAATGATCCTTCCAATATCAATTTTGTACGTGTACATCAAAATGCCATTAGAAATGCTTACAAACATGTCCTGCTCACAGGCCTCCACTCAGACTCCAATCGAAGCCAGGCTGTAAAGACTCCCCAGTGGCTGACTAAAGGTTTATTTTGATTACTCATATGGAAGTATTTGGTTATGGAAAGGCATCTTGGGGGAGCCTGGGGGATCTAAAGATCTCCCCCCTGACCTCCCTTGTAAGAGCACTTGGAACGTCATTAGAAGCAACATATATTGAAGGTACTTTAAAACCTGCCTTTAACATTTAATTAATATTTGTTGATTTATCATGTTTCCTCATTCTCCTTGAGGTTCAACAAAGAAGCCACACCTTCTAAAGGTTGCAAATATGTGGCAGGGAGTAGGAAGGTGTACTGAAAGGTGAGAGTGAGAACCCATGGTCTATTAATACTGTCAGACTCAGTTACATGAATGGGTATGTTCCGGCCTTCATATACATGAACTCTTGCATGCAAACACTACATACATGATGCAGATGGAAATCAATTTAGCTTTGATAAACACTTGGAATATTTAATGCATTTTTTAGTGCCACTTTTATTATTTCTCAGTGATGAAAAACTGAATAAATCTAATGCAACTGAACAAAATATTATCACGTTCTTCTTTTGTTCTAATATTTACAGGAAACATTACAAGTGTTTGACATATAAATCGAGCATTTGACTGACTTTAATAACCATGTGATCAATAAGAAGTGATATTTTTACAGCCTAAGTTCAGTTTTTAAAGGGTCAGGAGTCATGGAGCTTTATCAAAACAGTAAGGCTAAAACTTTATTTTCAGAACCTGTAATAATTATTTTAAAGTCTGTATTGACTAATATCATTAAAATTTTGCTCATAAAGTTTCAATCATACTGGAGCTAACATTTTGTTATTTAGGGATTTATTTTAGCTGTAATTTCTGGAAGAATTTTAACATTTCCTTATATTAGAATTAGTGTTGAGTGATAGAAAGCTATTTATTACTTACATTGAACATTATTCCTTTTGCTTGGATGATATAATTTATTTTAAAAAGTTCTGATCAATCTGAATCATATATACATTATCTTATCCTTCTGAATCAATCATCTTTCTCCTTTAAGTTAGCTTAGGACATATATTTTCAGTTTTAATTATTAGAGAATGAAAATCAGCCAGATGCAGTCCAAACACCAGGCAGTCATCACAGGAAAAGTAGTACTCATGTTATGCAGCTCTCCCATCCAAACAACTGATAAAATATCATGCAACCTACACAATCAGCCTCTCTTCTCCCAAGAGAGAACAAGGACAAACCAGTCCTAGGTTTCATCTGGAGTACTTACACGGCTCCTTGTGGGCTTGCATAGCACTTTGAGAAATTTTTCATTAAAATTTTCAGCAGACAATTCTCAAACAGAAAAGAGGTACTTATACATAATTACAGTCTTGTAGCATTTCTCTGTCCTTGTTTAGAATTGTTTCCTTAGAAAAGTTATCATGCACACTGGTACAAATAGGAGGGTAAGTTCTCTTTCTGGCCTGATGAACAGTGAACTATCTGTATTTCAAGATGGAAAAGTAAAAGCCCTCAAGCATGTATTATTCAGCCAAATCAGGGCATTCTCAAGCATGTGGAGACCCTGGTTGAAGTCTCATATCTGAATCAGAAGTGGTGAAAAGCTTGAACCTGAGCCTAAGATAATATTTTATGAGATTATTTAACTAGATGCCATGAATAGATTTGCTTTTCAGTGAACCTACAGTTATGAACAAAAAATAATGAGAAGAGTTCTTGAGTTGTCCAGCTGCTAAAAGAATGCTAGGAATTTTGCAAAGGAACAAGTTATAGGAAAATGAGAATGGTTATTTCCCTGATGATTATAAACCTCAGCTCTTTAGGTAAGTCTCATTTGTTTACTTCTGGACCATTTTAGTGGTATGACTGACTTTATTTCATAGGGAATATCTGTCAGAAGAGGGAAGTGAACCGATCTTTTCTTTCTCCTCCTCAGGACATTATGCCATTTCTTGAAGTGCTGAAGCATCCCACAGAAATTTAGACACAGAACCCTAATGAGAAATTTATATTCTAGACTTGGATTAATTTCCAGTATTTTCTTACAATTTTTTTTTCAAACAGGCTTTAAAATATGTGGTGGAAAATTTATTGCACTATTATTCTTTCCATTGGAATGGAAACATTTTGGGCATTTTATTGTGGTTAGTAAGTGCCTCCTTCCATAAGTTCTCAAAGTGTTTTGGTAGGACTGAAATTTCCCAGTTTTAAGAGCTTCATTTTGAATCAAATTTCTCAAATGGTATGGGGTTCATGTGCATATGATAAAGTAGAATGAAGGAAATCAGACCTTAATGGTTTTATTTCATCCATGCACAATTTTCTCAGTTGCCCTGTTTTTATTATTTTCTTTTCCTGGTTTGAAGTCAAGTATTTGAAGAGATGATGGAATATCCTTGGGTCTGATTTTTGCCTAATGCTTGTAATAAGACTTTCTCCTGTGAAGAAATTAAAAATCAAATTGAGCATGTCCAGAAAAACATCTGCAAACTTCAATACTTGTTGCTCAGATGAGGGGTAGATTCTCTTTGAAAGAAGGCAACTTTTTTGGACAGTCGTGGAAACCAGAGCAGCATCTGGTTGACCTTCAAACTTCCAAGTGAGGCTATACCCCAGACTGTGAGCCTACATTTTATGGCTTGGAGTAAAGGATATTTTTAGTCTACAGAATCATATTAAGACTTTCAAAACCACACACTAAAGATGAGGCTTGCCTGTCCTTATTGATTCATGAAAGTAAATGGAGATGATGTACACACAGTGTTGAGCATTTTTAAGCCCTGTTTATGTTGATGGTTGTCAAGGAGTATAAAGCCAGAGAGCTGGGTGACATGCTACATTTCACTACGTGGTTTGAAGTTTCTTTGTAGGTTTTCCATATATATGAATACTATAGGAGTCATGGTTACAATGAAATAACTACATGGTACTTAGAGTAAAATTGCAGTAATAACTTTTTCATCAGTAATAGCCATACCAAAGGCATTTCAAATATATATGCAGAAATTTCTAATAATTATCCTCATTTTTATTTTGTGAATAATTGCTTTTTCTGTATGGGACTGTTTCTTTTTCTGCTGACTCCATTCTCCTTTCAACCTGCAGAGCCCCCAGATAAATATCCCAGGAATAGCCTCTCCAAGACACAAGGTAGTTTAATGATTTGTGAAAGTGCGGAATATCCTTTCCATGTTCCAAGACTCAAGGCAGTTTAATGATTTGTGAAAGTGTCTGTTTCAGCCTTTAAATAATTTGCACCATTCTATGTTTTCATCAAAAAACTGTGGTAAATGTCCCTTCTAGAAATAACAGGTAAACTGTTATTGTAACTTACATTTCATACTACACTACATTTGAAAATAAACAAACAAAAAGGAGCAGTTGAACAAGCAAACAACTGTTAAACAAACCTGCTTGACAGAATCACTAATCTTTGGGAGACATAGCTATCTCTGTAGAAGAAAAGAATCAGGTTCTTTTGCTAACAGGCAAGCTAAAATTTCCTACTATGGTTCAGTCAGCTATGTATGAAAAACAAACAAACAAACAAATATCAAAAGGCAGAATTTTCACCTCCTTAGATGTTTGGGCTGCTCTCATGTACCACAAGCAATGACACACCCCAGGGTAAAGCAAATGTGCAATTGGCTTCAAAGTCTTTTATTTTTCTTTTATTTACTCATCTGGTATCTCAATAGAAACTTCTTATGGGTCACACCTGGCTCCTAGACCATTAATTGCATAGATTTGATCTAAATGTGCTTTACTGCCTCTGCTACTTTCCTCTTGTTGGACGACTGTCGACTGACTGTCTACACACAAAGTTTTGTACTTTGCCTACTATTTTCCTTAGTGTGTTTTACCAACATAATACTTTGTATCATTGAACTAATGTAAATATGAATTGCTGATAGGACTTACAAAGTACTTATTATAAAGTTCCTTAATGCTGATGTATTAATATGCCCATCTGTGAAGTTACATATTTAAGAGATCAGTAATTCAGATAAACACAGGATATTGTATGAGCCAGGCTGGCTTGTGCTGACCTCAGTCTGAATTTTGGTATTTGCAAATTGTCAGTTTCCTGTGAAAAAACCTATAGACAAAAGCAAGGCTTTTCTAAGAAATGCAGAGGGTGAAATCTGTGTCTTTATTCCTTTGAAGGCTAAATAATAATTTCTACAGTTCATCTCAATGGTAGTGACTCAGTCCTTCTGAAAATTTGATCAAAGCTTATTCAAGACACTAGCATTAGACTTTTTCATGGTATTATTTAATTTTAAATTGTCTACACTCCTTTAGTCCAAAGGCAAATAGAATATAATTACACTAGGATAGGAAAAATTAGATAAGGTTGTAGGCAGCCTTACATTCAAAAATCCCTTTTGTCACTTTCCCTCAATAACTCTGTCAGTGACATACTGTTATATGTCTCAGCCATAATCAAGTGAGATGAAGATTATTTCATAATGGAAATATGTGAGGAAACAACAGCAGGTACACATCAACACAAAGGAGGCAATGACCCCCAGCACACATACTAGGGCAAAGGTATTTGTTGGCTCGCTATCATAACCACTGGGTTTAGCCTCTTTTCACAGATTTCAAAGGATATTTTAAGTTAGCTTAAACTGTTGTATGATCAGACTTTATTAAGAGATGGTTTCTGTTGGACCTCAGCATGCTGAGTAGTTCCACCTTTGGGAACAGGGTAATGAAAAGAAAAGGAATGGGGATAGGAACACATTCGATGTCCTGGCATTTCCTCTTTCTTTTAAACCCCTGTTGTAGCCAAACATCTTTTTATCCACTTCTAAAAAAGATTAAGGCTGTAATAACATAACACAAAGGTGTATGATGAGCATATTTAACCACTGCAAACCACAAACTTAAAACACTGCCCCAAGATGCTATAGACCTTTAATTAAATCAGTCCTCTATAACAAAATGGTGGTAATATTGGGTTAATTGCTGTATATACATAAGCCCTTCATAAATGCTTTACTTTGTTTCATGGCATGGATTTAAGTTTCAGAAGCTTACCTCTGTTTTTGAAAAATTAATGTGAACATTTTGGAAAAAAGAAAAGAAAGTAAAACACATCCAGGACACTCAAATTCTGGCTACCCAGCCCCAGCAGATGTTCTTAGACATCTGTAGTTAACTGTGTTAGCATCTCTTAGCTGTTTTCCATTCCCTACACATTACTGATGTTACTACAGATTAAGACTGAGTTTTAAAGCTGTTTTTATCACTAGTGAGCACATGTTATCAACATTTTAAAGTGAAGATGTGAACAAACCTTTGAAAAGTGACTGAATACTTGAATGCCAATATATTTTGCATGTAAAATATAAAAGTCTCCATGTGTGTCATTTGAAATCTGATAAATATTTATTATCAATGCTGTTTGCTTTTAATCTGTTCAGGATATCATTCCTCCAGCTCCTTAGTACTTAAACAAAAATGGCATTTACATTACAATATTGCATGCCAACAGTCTCATTTTCTGGTTTAGTCAGCAGCCTTCATGCTTGATTAGTCTTTAATTATACAAATACCTACATATTAAAAAAGTTTTCTTTTTTCCATACTTTGAGCATGTAATTATTTTCTCTTGCATGCAATAACCTTTAATTTTAGGATTAAGCAACTGATTCTCTTTAGTATGGATGGATTTTTTCAAGTGTTAAAGCAAATTTGGGTATTGTATTACGAGTAGGAAAATTAACTTTAGGAAAACCTTTCATTAGTGCATTTGACAGCACACTGAGCAGCTGACAGAAACTTCAAAATATTCAATATACTTGAAAACAAAATGGATACCAATTCTATGTACTCTGAAGTGAACAGCAATACTACTCTAAATTCATCACTCTCAGTAAGAGAGTGACAGGGGCTATGCAATTCCTCCTTTGAATATTCCTTGCTTTTGTAGTATTATTTTTGCAGCAGTACTTGGGAGCCTGATGCAAGATCAAGGCCTCATTGCATTATACCAAAAACTGTAAAGGTTTTCAGTATAAAGTGGTGATCAAACAGTGGTGGGAGGGTCAACAAAGGAGCAGAAAGGCAGAGTGACATCCCAGACAGTGGCAGACCTGGGACTGCAGCCTCGTGCTCCTGACTCCAACAACATATTTGCTATACCACTTTGCTTCCTGATGTAAATTATTTGTCAAAAGTGAGTTCCGTAAGCAAAGGCATAATTTGATAATGAGATTAGAGCTAAATATGCAGATTTAATATGGCAGTGAAAGAATTTCCTCCTCTTCTTTTCCTGCAGGGACTGCCAAGTTTGGGTCTACATGACTGACGTTATCTCTATACCTACTTTTACATTTGAAGTGCCAGTGATTTCCCCCCAGACATAATCTTTGAATGTCTGTGGGGAAAACATCAAGGATTTTTAGAATGGCTTGGTTTTCTCAAGATCTGTTTATTTTTATATTTGTTTTACATGAATTGAAAATTCTGTCAGACAAATTTTGATTATATGGAGAAGATGTTTCAGAGTCAGAAGACAGCTAAAAAATCCCAAACAAAGTAGCTGCAGTTCTATAAAGCTGGGGAGGGAGAAGAGCAGGAAACCTCCATAATAGCATGTTGAGCTTTCTCCTGTCTCGTTTGAGTGCTGTGAGAAACCTTCTGCCTACTTCCCTTGCAATGGAGTTAGGTCTGGTTATAAAGTAAAAAGTTGCAGACACAGAGGTAGGATGGAAATGCACAAAGCATCTTATTCCAGAATGGTGATCAGCGATAAAATTTCAGTCTTTTACAATGCCAATATTGGGGTTTTTTTCTCTTTTTCCCAGTAGAATAGGCCAGTAAGAATAAAGGCACTGTGAGTAATAAAGACATTTTTTCTCCCTTCTTTTCCTCCCAACATTTTTCTTTTCTTCCCTAAGATCAGGCCCTGTCCTTGAGGCATTCTACACTGATGGAAACTGCACCCTCAGATGAATCCTGGGAATGAGATTGACTTACTTGCTCCTTCCTAGATCTTGATCCCAGTACAGCCCTAGTCCTCATCACCTGCCCCATGGTCCATGGAGCACCCTCACTGGCAGCTCTACTTGTCACTCTGTGAGGTGCTCCCAAGTTCCTGGGAAAAGGCCAAGCAGAGATCAGCCCTCTACCATTTTCTGTCCTGTTGCAGCTGGACCCACCAGTACACAAGGACACCCAAACTGGGACAAGAGGAGTAAGAGACAAAGACAGCACTCCAGCTGGATTTGGCTCTCTAGAAGGCTGAGAAGAGCGTTATAGGGTTACTATGGTGAAAATCATGAGTGCATTAAAAATGAACAATTTTTATATCACTTATTACCACATTCATTCAGAATCATCTTTTGATACCAATTTACTGGCCTTCTCTAGCAAAGAGCATCCTTCTGTAATGTGGCTGGGCCTATATTTTAGGGTTTCTTTGTAGCATCAGTATTTTTGCTCAAAGAATACGATCCTCCCAAACCTTAGCGCTTCCCCAATGCTTTTTACAAGCATGTAAATATTTCTTGATAGTTATACAAATACACTGCAGAGGTGATTGCTGCTTCAAAAAATCTCATCTCCTTTAAGAACCAGAATGCACCATCATGATTCCTTTTGTAAAAGGATAATCCTAGTAATATATGAGGTGCTGTTTCCCTATCTCAGTTTTCATCTTCTGGAATCTCAACTTTGCCTTCCAGTCTCTTTCACAAACATAACCTAACTTGGTTCTCCAACTGGAATCCTCACAGGATATTAGGTCCTGCCTAAGCTATCTGAAATAAGTCAAGTTCCTGTCCTGTGGGAAATTATCTGAAATTATCCTAATTTATCATGCAGTTTCTGATGCAAATGAAGATGAAAAATGGAATATTGAAATATGTCAGCAAAAACCCCTTGCATTTGAAAATGATTACATATTCTAGCAGATTCCAAATCATCACCATGAATTAAAATATTTTCAATTTCTTTTACTAAGACATAATCTTTTTAGGCAATTCAGTGTAACAATTTTATCAACATATTAAGCTGACTTTAAACAAAAGGTATACTTAGTTATTTCAATTTAGCAGGCCTAAAATAGAAAATTAAAAGGAAATTTTGGGCAAGGGAGAACCCAACTTTATAGAATTGCATCATAGTTGGAAAGAAAAACCACTTAGAAATTCCTGAGTAGTGTAAGGTATTAGAGTATCATAATAAAAATGGCATGTATTTCAGAGGTAAGACTTCTTTTTTTTTCTGCCGGCCAAGGCTGGGCCAATTAGGGATAATGGTAACACCTCTGTGATAACATATTTAAGAAGAAAATAATAAAAAAGCGGTGGCACAGTTTTAATTCCAGCCAAAGAGGAGGAGGTGAGGAAATGTGAGGGAAACAACATGGCGACGTCAAGGTCAGTAGAGAAGGAGGGTGAGGAGGTGCTCCAGGTGCCAGAGCCAAGATTCCTGTGCAGGCCGTGGTGAAGACCATGGTGAAGCAGCTGTACCCCTGCAGCACATGGGGATCCTTGGGGCATGCAGAGATCCACCCACAGCTTATGAGGGGGAGGTGCTCATGCCGGAGCAGGTGTCTGTGATCCAGTAGAAGAGCCAGTGGAGAGACGGGCTGCCTACTTCCAGGCTGGGGCACCCTGTCCTTGGAGGACTGCACCCCATGGAAGACTGACCCACTCTGCAGCAGTTTTGGAAGAACAGTTTATTCGTGGGAGGGTCTCACATAGAAGCAGTTTTGGCAGGACTGCTGCTTGTGAGATTGGACCACATTGGAGAAGTTCATGGAGAACTGTCTCCCATGGAAAGGGACCCCATGGTGTAGCAGGGAAAGACTCCTCTCCATGAGCAGCAGAAGAAAATTTTCGGTGATGAACTGACCAAAACCCTCACCCCCTGTCTCCCTGTGCTGTTGGTGGGAAGGAAGGAGGGGCTGGGAGGAAAAGCTGTTTTTATAAAAGCTTATTTTATTTCTCATTATCCACTTCTTTGTTAGCAACAAATTCACTTTTTACTTTTAACGTGTTTTGCCCTTGGAGTGTTTTCTTCCAGTCCCTATCTCAACTCATGAAGCCTTCATTAAATATTTCTGTCCTCTGTCCAGCTGTGGCAGGAGAGGGTGAGTGAGTGGCTTTCGTGGGTGCCTGGAGTTTGGCCAGTGTCAAACCATGACAGAAGGACATGTACTACTAAATGCCCATTTGTTTAAATGATCCTAATTTCCTCATGTCCTAACCCACAAGGAGTTCTTAGAAAGACACATTTGCTGACTGTGTCTGAGGTGTTAACCTCTAACTTACTAGTTTTTTAGTTTTCATGTAATTGTTAACTACTTTGAACAAAAGTAGAAGGTTGGTGGAGAAAGGCAAAAAATGAAACAAGAAGGATTTGGAAAGCTCATATTTCCAGTCTTACCCCTTCAATAAAAGGATATTTTTTCTTTTGCCTAAATAGTTTCTAGTTGCATCTCTAAGGTCAGAATAAGCCAAGAGAATGAAAGGAACAAGCATCCTGATGGGCTGCCTGAAGCTGCCTGGTGTTACGGATCAGCATAAAACCAGCTCTCTTTCCTCTGCCTGGGCTGATGTAACTCACTGGAGTGGCAAATTACATCAGACCTACAGCTGTAACCCGACATTATGATTAATTTGATCAGTAATTTCTCCTGTTTTTCATTTTAATCGGTGTGACTATTCTGCTGTGGCAGGTCTTTCAGATCTAATTAAGATAAATTTCAGAGTAAAAGACTTGGCAGAATTTTCAAGTCAAATCCTAGCGTCAAGTGTGAAGACCTGCAGCACTAGTCAATCAATTTCCAGTAAAGACGGCAGACTGTAACTCAGCAATCAACCCACTAACACTTAAGCAAATTTCATAATCTCCAGGCATGTGCTTAGTTACTCTCTCAAAATGTTCTGGCTACCAATAAAAAGGAGAAAATATTACTGTTCTTAAACACCTGCATCTGCTAAAACCACCAACAGTATCCAGAAGTAGTCACTCTGATATATATCTCAGCAATGCTGCCAAAAAAAGGCTTACTTTTAAAATTTAAAACACAGTCTAGAGTGGCTTTTTTTTCCTCCCTAGCAGTAGCTAGGAGCTGAGCAACCTCTTTTAGGTGTTTTTTTGCACAACGAGCCTTAATGATATAATATCTGGGCTATACCACTTAAGAATATTGCTTCTCAGATTCAATAAGACCCAAGCACACCAGGTTTTCAATGTTCATTCACTCCACTTGCTTCCAAGTAGAAAAATTATTTTTCTGCAAAACTAGAAACCTGTGATGACTTGCCTTTTTAATTTTTTTTTAATACAAAGCGATGGGGGATATGAAAAATAGGGGAAAATAAAGTAATGCTTTAGAATATTCTCTACTTCCTTTAAATTTTTTTTTGAAATATGAGTGAAAAAGCAAACTAAGATAAATGAATGCTAACAGAACAGATAGACTTGATTTATAAGAGTATCTGAGGGGCTGTGTCAACTTTTTCTGTCCTTAAGATCCCCAAGGGTCTTACAGTCTACCTAGAGAGGTTTTGGAAATAGAAGACCTTGTGGGATAGGTATCCTTTCCCAAATTTGTTCTGGGAGGATGCTATTTATTTATTTTCCCATTTATTAAATATTTCAGTTGCTTTGGGGAGTTTATTAAACACTCTCATTTTAGAAGCCAGAGTAATCTGTTTGCTGGGCAAACAGCTCCACTCTCCTTCAGAGAATTCTCTAGCAAATGGTTTCTGTTATTAGCATCAGCATCTGCCCCTTGGGTGTTAATAATGCCAGTTGTTTTGCTCAAGGATTAATTTCCTTTGCTTTAAATGTGAGTCAGACACCACTCCTCCTTGTGCTTCTGAAATAGCAACAGCTGCAGAGTATATTTGGATGGACCAGACAGTCAGTGCTTCACCTGAGAGAAGATTTCCTCAGGAAATGAGAAGACATGCTTATAAAGTCTGAGATTGTTTAAATAACTCTGCTCTGTTTAAATGCAGTATTAAACAGCTTTACGAGGGAAGTCCCAATGCATTAAAGACGCCAAAAGGCAGTGAACTACTTGGAGAAGGAAGACTGTTGAGGAGAAGATTTGGAATTGTGCTCACTGTGTGGATGGACACGAGTCTTACACACAACTGAAACTACATTTTCTGTGGAAATGACACCCATGAATCTCCAGGGAGACATGAATACTAGCAGCCCTCAAACAAGCTAACAAGAACCCATTGGCATGTCTTTGCACTGTGCACCAGAGCCAGGGTACAGCACAGTGCAGAGGCTCCTGAGTGTCCAGCCAGAATAAACTGCCATGTTGGCATATCAGAGCAGCCCAGCTGGTGGAAGACCCAGAAAGGATGAGTATGACCATGGAAGCACCAGAAGAGGAAAAGAAGAAAGGAGGCCCTGGTGGCACTGAAACTCAAACCCAATCATTTCTCAAGCAAAGTTCATGTTTGTGAACAGTAATGCCTGTGTGGTTCACGGAACTACTGTAGTGGCAGAAAGAAGAGCACAAAACCAAAAGCAGAGTGCCTGACTCACAACAGCATTTGCAGTGGGTAATAACCATGTGTGATTGTGTCCAAAGCACTTACCATTTATAGAATATTTCTTTGTCCAATTGATTACTAAGCAACTTGTGAACAAATTCAATCAGTCATATATTGCACACTATCTTATGCAGAAGAGGTTAGATAATTTTAGCAAAACAAAGCAACCCACCAAACTCAGTGGGATTACTGGTGTTGTAAACTCAATCAAATTTTCCTTATCTCAGGATCCAATAAGCATGAGAAAAATATAACAAGTCTTGGATGCAAACACGATCATAAAGACAGACCACGAGCATAATCCTTGAAAAATTTGCCTTTATCAAGCTGACAGAGACTTGGTTGTGACTTCTGTATCTTAAAGATATGTAAATATGTCAAAGTCTCAGAAAACATTGGGATTTCTTCAAAGGTGATTTTTCCTTAATGAGAAGCTAACCAGTGAATGAGGCTGGGCGAAAAGGGAAGGGGCAGTTTGTTTTGTGTGACTATTGGAGCCTCAGACATCTGTGTACATATTCTCCCTCATTTGCAGCTGAGTATTTCAGCCTTTCTGCTTTTCTTTGTTCCTTTGCTATAAAAGTGTTGAGTTTCCAAATACATTATTTAAGATTAGTATGAAAATTTAATCTGAAGGAGACTCTGTTTTTGGTATCCTAGAGTTTGCTATTACTTGGAAGACTTTTGTGCTGTTGTCATCTCCTCACTTCCCTTCTTCCCTATTTTTATTCTTATTTTTTTCTCACTCATCATCTTCCATCAGCTGCAGTTATTGTAGGTAGACTTCTGTGACAAAAGAGACTCTTCAGGAAAGAGTTCTGAAAACAGAATAATTTTACAGTAAGAAAATCTCTGGGGGATTTCCTGTTTGTCTGTTCCTATTCACAGACAAACAGAACAGTAGAAATCACTGAAAATTTGTCCATTCCTATAGTGTAGCTCTCCCTTTGCAGGTGTGCACATTCATCTTATCCATATCCATATCTCTCAAATATGCAGTGAGTGTCAGCACCAGAAGCTAACCTTTTTTTTGGAGCCAGCTAAATATATTTTGCTAATCGAAAGTGCCTTATTCTAGTAGCCAAGCAGAATAATTAGCTACTGTGCTAATCTGATTTTATACTGCACATAATCAAGTTCCTATGACTCCAAAATTTTAATTGCATGGAAACTCTGTAAGAAGTGGCAACTTTGAAGTTGTAATATGCTGACCATTCAAGAACCCATATGTTTTACATGTAATAACACTAAATATTCACAGGATAAGCATATTTGTAGAAGTATATTTTCCCAGAAGTAAAGATTTTGAAATCCTCAACTTATAACATGAGATAGGTTGTCTTTCACTTCTGGATTCCTTTGTCTTAATCAGCTGACACAATGAAAATAAACATCAGACTATAATTATCTTTGTGAGGAATTTCACCATTTTAGAAGGGAAGGATGAAAATCTTCTGTCATCTGCCTGACACACCACTTCCTGAAAGAGAGGTCAGCTTTTAAAAATTCTTCTCTGGATGTTGTTTCTTGCAAATTAACAATGACTCTGGTTCTGGAGTGTTTGGCTTTTACCAGTGTAAATCTGGAGCATCTTCATTAATGTTAGCAAAAAAATTCATATCCTGGAACCTAAAGGGAGGTTTTATGTCTTTCTACACAATCATTAAAAGACCCCATAAAAAGTAGTTTTGTAACTACAGTCCAGCCCATTGAATGATATAAAGAATAGTCATAAAATCAAAGCAGAGTATTACAGAATAATCTGACAAGAATAATTTTGAGACTTTTAGCTGGTGTACACTGCACCGGCATTATTAATTTCTGATCATCTAGCAAAGTACCTCACCCAGGTATACCTAAGCAAGTCACTTTCATTTAATTTGCCTTCTGAAGGATATGACAGCATCTGTACATTTTAAAATGTAATTGCTGTTGTTCTTCAGTTTTTTGAAACAAACACAATCATCCTCCTGAATTACTGACTCTCCGTGACAATTTTTTGAGGTTGCGCTTTTTTAAACTAATATCTTTCAGACAGATCCTGAATTATGTAAGAAGATAAAGCCCACATGAAAATAGTCAAGAATTCAGAAATGAAATTTTAGCTGTCAAACTTTAACTTAGTTGTTCTTTATTCCCTTAATATTCTTCAAACAAAATCTATTTCACTCTAGTTCATAAAGAACATTACCCTAGAGGGCATAATACCTCTGACTTTTGTTTTAGGTTGGTTTTTAAGTTGGAGCATTGAACATTAAAAAAAGCCACATTCTAAGCAGCTGTTATGAGGAACTGCTCTGCTGCCAAACATGTGCTCCCTCCTTTTTTTTTTTTTTTAACTGCCTGTGTGAAAGAAAATAATTTCAGATACAATCCTCAAGATGGATGTACAAGGGTAAAGAATCCTTTCTCTGCAGGATTTACAATGGAAAGACAAATTTCACGGAGGAGATCTTACCACTGCTCTGATTTAGAAAAGTACCCAAACAATGAAGTACAACAGCAGTTCCTCTGGAAATATTTCTCTGTCCCTTGTTTGCATATAAAAGTGTCTCAGAATTCCTGGTAACATGACAGAGCATACTTTAAGTTTTAATTACTTCTAGGGAAGCTTTAGCAGTATTACAGTGGCTGTAGAAATGCTGTAGAGATGGCTAGAAGGGCAAAGTAGTGATCCTACACACATCGCTTAAGGCGAGGGCTGAAGTAGTGTGCTCAATTCTGGCTTCTCTTCTGATTGTCAGTACACAGCATATTTGTATCTATGAACAAACTTTGGGATTTCATGGCTCTTTAAATGGTGAGATCAGAGAGGAAAGACCGTTAAAACTACTTATTGCACAATTTATTAGCAAGTTTTTAATGCTGAGCCAGAACTAACACCTAGTGACTTCTAATTCCTTCACTACTGTTCTGAAAGTGTCCCAGTCACACAACTGGCTTGGCGGCACTGGCTTGGCTTAGCTCAGCCCAGGGGAAGTGCCATACCTCTCACACTGGTGTATTTCATTAAGTGCAATCCCAATTCCTAAAATGTTCAAGCGATAGTGCTTGAACTACAAACACCTCAGAGTACTTGGTTCCCTTCTTTCACTTCTGTTGAGTCTGCCACATCCAAACTTCCCTCAGATGGGTAGTTGTGAGCATAAGGATGCTATAGAGAGAGATATGCCAAGGTATCTATGTAGAAGTGTTGTCATTGGCATCTACCAGGAAAGGTTTTACTTCCTTTTATTGTGCTTCTGAAAATTAGAGGTGACACAGGGAAGCTAACAGTAGAAAATTAGAGGTGACACAGGGAAAGCACCTGTAGATCACAGAGACATGAAATACATTCATCTGATATTTACATTGGGACCAAAGGCTATGTAAGAGTTAAGACCTCAGATTCAGTGTTAGTACAACCCTCTCAAGGTATGCTGTCAAGATAATCCCACTTCTTCCCTACTCCAACTCTAATTTATGTGTGCATTTGCTTTGTTTGTACAAATTTGAAACAATATTTAGCAGGCCAGGCTGTTTTAGCAAAATGTAGGATTCTTCCCTACTCCAACTCTAATTTATGTGTGCATTTGCTTTGTTTGTACAAATTTGAAACAATATTTAGCAGGCCAGGCTGTTTTAGCAAAATGTAGGATATACAGTTAGTGTGCATACATTACAGCTGTACCAAGACAATAAAATATAACAGAAGCTCCCTGAAAATATCCATGTCTCTGTATGTCAATAATCTGCATACAAAAAAGCCCCAAAGCACTCACTAACATGATCAATTGGGCATTAAGTGATGCATATGTAGTCTTTAAGACAATACAGAGAAGAAGCTTTAGAAATATTATTCTCTACTCTAAGAAAAAGTTCAGCAAGCAAAGGCACATCTCTTGCAAACTTTTAAGTCTATTATCTAAACCATTTTAAAAAAATCAGATTTGATGCAATTTAGTTGAAGATCAGATTAATGCAGGTTAAACTGGCCACATGCAAGAAAAGCCTCTTGTAAATCAATTCCCTTAATTGTCTAAAAAAGGATTGTTTAATTACTAAGCTAATGCAGTTTTATTTCTGCAGGAAATGGATCCAAATCCATCAGTGTGAATAAAACATTTTAAGTGATGTCTAAAAATTTAGGGACTAAAGTTGAGAGACTTTTCTGGTTTCTAAGTGCAGTTTCACTGCCTAGTGAATGAGACTCCACTCACTTCACGGACTACCCTGGTGTTCAGAATCACACTGCTTATGGGTAAAGTCAAAGCTGTTCTTGCACAATGTGAATGTAGCACAATACATGTAGTGCAAGAACATCCAACTCTTAAGAACACAGGACCGTTGGACCAGAGCTCTCCTGTTTCTGCTCAGGACTTCTAAGATGGGCAGAGCTGACCATCAGTATGGATCTGGTAGCTGTTGGTCTATTAAAAATAACCATGTCATTGGAGTAAGCATCTATGAATGGCATTCATAAGCATCTATAAGCTGGCATCCTTAGCTTTGGGATCTGTACTAAGAACCTTAGCAGAAGTATTTGATTATTAGCAGGATAAATTTTTTTTTTCCATGATGAATCTGTGGAAAAAAATTAGAGACTTTTCTATGGGTTTTACGATATGGAGTTTAAAAGCAGAAGACATTTACTGTTCAGGAAGTACCATCCTATAACCATTTTTAGGTATGCTTTTCTGGTTTATCAGGCCTTTTAGCTGTTCTAAGCTGAATGCCCATAAGGATTGAGTGGAGTTTCTCAGCCTGTGTGGTCAGAAGGCATAACCTTCACTTGGCTTCCCCTTGCAGTGAGAGAGAATGCACATGCTGTTTTTAGATCTTTAGGGATTTGTATGTAGCATCCTACCTGCAGTGGATTTGGTGAAGTAAGAGGAGATGGAAGGCCATGCCCTGGTGACTGGCTGGGTTTCTGAGGGGAGCTGGAGGACTGTGAGGCTGGAGGTGGTTGGCTCTGGCTCTGGGATTGTGTTTGGCTCTGCTGTGGTGGTGCTGATGGCTGTGGCTGTGGTTGCTGGGTCTGCTGTGTTGGCTGTGGTGTCTGTGCCTGCTGAACTTGCTGCTGCTGCTGGCTTTGCTGCTGCTGCTGCTGCTGTTGATGCTGGAGCTGCTGAAGATGCTGAAGCTGTTGAAGCTGGGAGTTCAGGGATGAGGTAGCTGTGAATTGAAGAGAGGGAAGGGAGTTACACGAGTTTCAGTAATATCTACTGTGTTAAAGGTATTCTGGATGATATTCTGGTTCTGTTACTTTGAGGGGCACACTGCTTACTGAGGACAGCTCGTCCTAGACTTCAGGATGTGGGAGAAAATTGTTCCCATCAATAATAGCCTGTGGTTCTGCCTCTATAATTCTGTGGTAAAGAGACAGACTTCCCTGGGGGCAATGAAAGCAAACCTTTGAAAGAGCTAGAGGTCTGCCCACAGGATGGGGCTCAGAGCTGACCAGGATTCTTTGCTCGGGCAAGCTTACCAGTGAAATCAATGGGAATATTATCTGCCTAGAGAAGAGTGGAACAGATTGTCACTGTACTTGTAAGTATAGAGAGAAGTCATAACATGAACCAGTGCTTTTATTTAGAGGAGGAGAAAACCATAGTGATAAAATGAAGGATACTCTGAAAAGAACTTTATCATGTCATTATGCAGTAGGTATCAGGAAATAAAACATTCAGCTGTGAAATTTCTTTGCAATGCCTAGGGAGCAAAAATGCCTAATAAAATGTGTGTGTCTCTGAAATAAGAATTGCTCCTTATATTTCACATCTAAAAGCTATAAATCCCTTCTTGTAACCTGCACTGCTCACTTACTCCTGATAGTTAAGGTCTGTTGTGTTTTGTTAGCATATGCTTCAGACGTGATGTTTGGAAGTGTGTGGCTTACATGAACCTGCTGGCACAAAGGAGCAAACTTTATTTCCCAGACACACTTTCAAACTGATTAGGACATTCATTAAATTCAGGAAGACATGAAATGTGTCATAGGGATGCCACTAAGGAAGAACAGCTTTAAGCAGCAGCAAGAGCATCACAGAAGACAGCTTTTTGGGATTATGTCCTGAAAAGGTCACCTCGGTCTCCAGCCATACTCATGTTAATCAACATCTTAAGGGTTGAATTAGTTACCTATAAGGATCCAAGAGAAACAGCTTGCAAGGTCATTATGATGTTTTTCACTGTATACTGCTTTTCCAGCACCACCCTGTATTCTAATTTCTATCCACAGATGCAAAAGTAAACTGGGAATAAATTAAATTTTTTATTTTTAAAATGGCACTCAGATTTCATGGCCATAAACTCTGTTGACCAAGTTATTTGTGTACTGGCAGATAAAGCCAAGTTATCTCCACTTTCTTTTCATGCTGACATCCCTATTTCAGCTTTCTAGAGGTCTGTGCCCTGAGACTGAACCTGAGGTCTTGGTATGACTTATGAAATCAATGGGCCATAAACTGGAATGAGAAAAAGAAAAAAGAAAAGAAAATGGAGAAAGATGAGGCAGAAAGGGTAGGAAGAGCTGTTGGCTCTCCATTCCCATGCTCACAGCTGCTCCAAATTTTCTTTCAACAGATGCAGGAATCAAACTAGAAATATGCCTGAACAAGGATTATAGCCATGTGTATGTGACTTCAACAAAGAATCCTAATAATACAAAGGAGGACTGATAACACCAATATATTTCTATCAAGAAAGTTACTCATAGAAATTTTGTGTTTCAACACAAAGCAGGGTGGCCATCAGATTAAAAACATGCATATTATCTCATGCAAAAAAACCACCCTGGAGAAATAAGGGAACACTCCCATCAATTTCCCAATGAGAATTTGTACCTAAATGACCCAAAACCAACAGCATAGTGAGTGGAAATATAATCCAAGGCATATGAGAACCAAGAAGGTGTGCATACAAGAAAGCAAATGCATAGATGAATTAATGAATCATAGCATGAATCATCTCAGATGGCAAGGAAAACCATTCACTGATTCTATACGTAGGTATGTACATAGAGGCAGAAAGACCCTTACCATTCCCATGAGGAAAAAAGAAATCTAGACCAGCTCTTTCTATTGTGCAGGCCATTTCTTCACCTGTGATAGCTTAGCAGACTGGATAACCAGAACCAAGACTTCAAACTGACCCTTACTGCATCCAAAGACTCCAATATAGAAATGAATTAAATTAAATTACATCCCACAGAAGCATAGCTTCTAATCCACATGGCTCATGGAGAGGAATGAGGGACCATTTTATGTTATGTATGCATAATTGGACAGGAGGAGGCAAAACTTTCTCATCTAGGACTAGAAAAGCTTTGCTTTCAGTTCTGCTCAATACTTGAATATTGGTGAATGCAGGAAGATCAATATCTCTACCATTCATTTCTGGAATGGAAATGAAAACATTCTTGCTGGGGTAGAAGACATTCCCTGAAGGATAATCTGATTAATGGAGAATAGTTACTTCATGGAAAAGTTTCCAGGTTTATTGCCAGCAACTGCACAAAATTATTCAAATAACTTCTTGTGTTTTCATGTAATTCCTTTAAAAAGCCTCTCTGAAGCCCATCATCATGCTGAGCTATAACTTGCATTGAAGTGGCTTAGAGAGGTATAATTGGTTAACATGCTGTTGCTAAACAAACAGATAATAAAATTGGAAGAAGGACTGTTAGATCACAAAAGGTGTTCTGAAAGCCACGAAGTAGGTGTACCATGAAGGTGGATTTAGGGCTCTGGATCATGCCTGCAGTCTGGTGTTCATGCTTCCAGATTGCACTGCCTCTCACAATGTGTGTACTATCCACAGCAGAAGTTGTGTCATGTTATTGTTTGCGATCAAATTCAATCCAACTCTCAGAGCTTGCTTGCATAGCTCATCCATTATAAATAGTATACCTGTCTAGCATTTGTCACTTTCTGCAGAGCTTGGAGCCTGATGGAATTTCAGGTGGTACAACAGTGCTATGTCTGCATGTATAAAAGATAACATGCACTGCTTACCTCACAGGAATCTTTTTTATGACTTACTGGCTAACAGCTGGGTAAAACTTTGACATATTTTAGTGAAAAGTGCTAGTTTCACAATTTCATTCAAGAATTCAAAAGGCTTGCAAAAAACTGCAGAAAGTTCTTTCTATGGTTAAAAAGATCAACACCACCTTAAAAGAGAGACACAACTATCAATGTATGCAAGCTATGAAAAACTGTGAGGAAAATCCACAAAAGCTCCGTGACATTTCAACTCTCCCTAAAAAAATACATGTTGAATATATATGAGGTGTCCAAGAAGACAGTAAATATAACTAATATCTATGAAGAAACAATGGCATGAGGGGTTTTAAAACCTATGGTTCAACAAAATTCTTGCTTGCTGTGGTGTTGTGGCAGACGTTCCATGAGATCACCCCATGGTTTATGATCCTACTTTAAACACATTATACTTATAGTATCAAAGCATTTACATTAGAATAAGAGGCATGGAGTTAAGTGGTGCAAATCAATGGCCAAGAGGCAGTGAAAGCAAACTAGATCTCCTAGGCCATCTACTGCAATACTTGTCACTGATATCAGGTTACTTTGTGGATTAGAGAAAGTTATGACCTAAGGTACATACTCCTCCTTGACTTTCTTTGGGGGATACCTTAGGCATAGTGTTGCCATGCATTTACAGTAGTATTCATACAAAATATGTATTTCATATTCTATTCCTCTTCAGATTACCTGGACAGGAAACTGAAATGAAATGAAAATGCCCTTCTGCCAAGTAGAGTGTTACAATAGGGAAAATTCACCTCTGAGGTAACCATGCTGAAAGATGCGGTCTGATCCATGACAGGGGGATGACTGAAGCTTTGTTGTAGTGGGCAAACTGAGCAGACTCTGTCTTCATTTCCCAAGCCTGATTAACAGAAAATAGTAGCAATTGTCTGCTGCCTCTGGCTAACATATTGTGACATAAGAAGGGGAAATATCCCTGGTTATACTTTAAGTTAAAACATGCATTTTAATCAAGTTTAATAATGATTCTCTGAAAAGCAAGGAACATAAGTGTGCTCACAAATGTTTATATAATGAAAACAATCTAAAATTAGGACTCCTTTTTCACCTTTCCTTCACAATATAAACTCAGATTCTTAAGACATCTACAATGCTTGGCAGAAGATGAAATTAATATTCTGTGATTCAAATTGTATCTAGAATCTGCTCTTGTGGATAAGCTTCACATAATGTCTGATTTATTTTATTAATGTTTTGTGCATATTTGTTTCTGTGTAAAGAGGAAGGAGGGGTAGGAGGAATAAGAAACAATTTTAGCTTACAAATAATTGTGCTACTCTAGCTTCTCTCCTCCTATTTATGTAATTGCATAGCTGTTCTTCAATGCCTTGATACAATATAAAATGGACTAAAAAGAAGAAAATCATACATTAAACCTTTTCCTATTTCACTGAGCACGGAACTTGACTCCTGCCGTTTCAAGGGCTTAATGTCTTTTTCCACTTCCCCAGTAATGGAGAATGGATTTGCATTGCCCTAAACTGAAAAGTGTAACTAACTTAAGCATCTGGGCTTGCGTTTGAACTGACATGGCTCGCTTTTTTTTCCACCCAGTTGTTTCTCTTCTAATGAGGTTTATGCCTTTCTTTTCTATGAAACAGATTTCTAAAGATTGAATACACACACTGAAGAATCTAATGTAAGTCTGTGTTTACATTCTCTCATTCCTGAGTAATAAGGGGTAGGTTAGCCAAATACCTGTGTTTTTCCATATGCTTGATTTTTTTTTGAGGGTAAAATGTGAGTTCTTTTAAATATGTTAGCATCCTCTTTGTGAAAAAAAAAAAAAAAATCCAGAAGGGTTTGACTTGTGGCTGAAGAGATTAGTAATGGGATACAGAGCATATTATTTCTACATCACTTTCAAATTCAGCCTAGGTCAATATAGGGAGCAAACATCAGTGCACTTTAGTGGAGCTTTTGCATGTTTTCTACCGTACAGAAGATGTACGAAATGTGTGGAAGTCGTATTCACACACAGATACCCCAGAGAGCCTGCCTGCATTAGAAGAAGTTTGCCACACAGTCAAGGTAATAAATTGATGGTCCCACAACATCTAATGAGAAAGATCAAAAAGATTATGGTCTTGAATGGCATCAATTGACATCTTTATTTGCACTTTCAGCAGAGAGGCTGAGAATGGAAAAAGTACACAGATCAAGTCATCTCCTTGTTCCTAAAGGTGACCCCTCAAGATTACAGCTGCAAAACACAGATGGGATTATAAGGAGAAACTTGCATTGCGGTAGTCCTCTGCACCAATTCTGCAGATAAACAGAGGACTTCACTTTATACTGTTGTCATATCCAGCATCATTCATGAGCACTAAATTCACTTTAAAGAATGTAAGAAATAAAAAGGAAGTATTAAGAAGAAAACCAACATAATTTATATGGTGCCTGTGATTTCTCTACATTTTGATGAATACTGGAGCTTCTCTGAAAAATGACCCACTGGATTAAATAAATCTGACTTTTTTTCCCTTGCCAAACTTTAAAATGTGCAATAATTCAGTTGAATCTTAAGGGGAAAAAATAAGAAAAAGTTGTAAGATGGAGAGCTTCACTAAGAACAAGTATATTTGGAATAATGCCCATTTTAAGATAATCTAGGGGCTATTTTCCTCTAGTTTATGACAACACTCTGTGAGTAAAGTTCCCTGAGTGTATTGTAAAAATTGCATTAACCTATTTAAAATGCCCAAAGGCAAGAGCAAGCTCAAGAAATTAGACTTTAATAAGCCATTTGCTTTCTCAGTTCAAATGGGGCCTTAGGTCTCATGTTGTACAAATGGTTGAAATGTTAACTGGAGTTGGGGTGTCATCAAGACACAGGGAATCAATCAGGATGACTTGTGATTCTCATTCAAAGACAGGCAATTAAGCATAGTATGGCAACACTATAGGTGTTTGAATGACAAAGTCTGTGTGTTAAACAAGTAATGCAGATATGGTAAATTCCTAAGTTCTACCAGTGAATTTTTATACTTTTTTTGGTGAAAACATAACTCACAGATTGGGGGTAGGATCTCACGATTAATTCCTTATGCCAGATAAAAGTAATTTTCTAATTACAGAGTGCAGAACCAGTCCCAGATTGTCTAAGAACAGAATAGAAGATCAAATTGAGTGGCATGGTATTCCTGTGGAGTGGATTTCCAGACCATATGGAGCTTATAACGATGTTCCTGTGGACCAGAATTTACAAGGTCCTGTGGATCTCCCAGTTTGTGGGAAAAATTCATCAGGACTCTTTAGTGAGAAACTAATTGACAATGAAAAGGTTATAATTTAAAGGCCAACAGAACCCAATGTAAGATTTCACGACTGAAGGAATATGACAGGGAATGGATGAATGACACAAAGAAATTAACTTTGAAACAACAGTCTGCTGACTCAGAGATCAATGACCATGATTTATAAAGGACATAAGACAAAATCTGGGCATTCTCTGCACATACAACCTTTAATGAGGGAACTGCAGCTTATTTTTGCTCTCTTTTACGCTTTCAAATGCTCTAACATTCATGGGAACCATAATTTCAGTGGCACTTATGCAGACTAAGTGTTTGATGTACTCAAAGTAGCAAGACTATTAGAAAAAGCAGTGCAACAACATACAGCCCCAGAAGCCTTGGAACAGGTTGTGCAGAATTGTGTCCTACAGTTCAGAGAGTCACAGGTCCCCAGTCCACCAGGTATCCTGCCATTTCTCCTGACAACGTGCCTATGTGAGGCTTTGAGGCAAAATCTTGTCAAAAGGAGCCTGTTGAACTGCTTGGTGGCTTCACAGTGATTCTGCATTCTTTCAGATAATAGATCTGTATTTGCGTGTTCCATAATTGTTTATAGTAAATGGCTCTTTGGACAAAGAAATATTTATCCGGTTGTAAATTCAGCAATGGTTCTTTGAAGATCGGGAATTACAAGAAGTCTCTTCAAAAAGTCTTTGAAGTGAGTGATGCTTCCTTAACTAAAAGTGAAATTGCTGTAAGTGAAATATACCAGGTATTTTGTGCATGTATGTGTGTTTTGTTTTGTTTTGTTTTTTAATAATGCAATCAAATGGCTGATCAAAATGTTTGTGGTTTAAAAGGTTGGTCTGTATGCTGAGTTTGTGAAAGTGTCCTGGGAATGGCATAGGATAATGTCATATTTTTTCAGTCTCAACCTGGTGAAGCAATACAGGCTAGTGTCCAGCAGGTGACTTGTTATGAGTGTTTGCTTTCATGTCTCAGATGCTCAATGTAACCAGGTTTCTATCAATTTTCACTTCCAGTCTTTTCTGAAAGAAAAAGACAAAACTCTGTTTTCTAGTAAGAACTCAAAGAGTCAAGCACCTGTAAATTCTGTTCTTTGTGTAGGAATTCCAACCAAAGAAGTTAACAGCAGTGAAAAGAGACCATGCTCAGAAAACAGCAACATATATACTATAAGGAGAAAGAGAAAAAAATGCAGCGCAGCCCACTTCTTGTCTTTCTAGTCAATAAAACTACAACAGCAAGTACAAGAACCACGTGCAAAAAATGGCAGTTCTACCTTGCTGCACACAAATTCTCTGCTGGAGCAGTGACTTGATCTTCAACCCTGTTAACAGGCTCTGTTTTTCTCAATACAGCCTTGAACTTCTGCTTTTACCAAGCCATGAAAAATTAAAAATAGCAGCAACAGGGTGAAAAAGGTGAGGGAGAACACAAAGCAAAACAAAACACATGGCTGCAATGCTCCTAGTCCCTGTGCAGGGACTGAACGCCACTCCTCACCAGCTGGCACACAAATGCAGTATGTGTGTTGAACCACATCCGTGTTGAATGTGGAATTCTTCACCATGCACAGAATAATAAAAATGGACTAAAAAGCTTTTTCTGAGTCACAAGGGGCACTGCTTTGATAGCTGTGGTCCAGAAATAATCTTGAGCACAGGTTGGTGAGGAGGTGCTGTGCTAGGTGCTGCAGCATCACTGTGTGAGCAGAAGATAGATGTGTTCTTTCTTTAGATGAGGGATCAGTGTTTCTCTAGACAACGCAACTATCTCCACAGTAGAAATTATGGAACAGCTGGGTGATGAACTTTAATTTGGCAATCTGTAATATAACAAGCTGTTCCTGAATGTATGTACCACAAGCAAGGTACCTGCTGTTTGCCTGCTGTTGACTCACAGTGGCTCTATTTTGCTGGCTTTAAGAATCTTCCATGATTTTTATTATATGCCGTGCATAATTAAGAAGACTGCATTTAGTTATATGCATTTCAAAACATACCATAGTATCTGTAGCTTTTTTTTTTTAATATTTAAGCTGACTACAGGTCAGTTTGAGACAATCTGCCTCTTTTTTCAAAACAAAGTTAAACAATAGGGAAGCAACGGTTCTAGATGGTGCAGTTGGTATTTGGCACAAGTGGACTGACTGCTCAGTTTTAGCTTGCAGTAAAATGAGAGTGGCTGAATATGAGATTTCTTTCCTGTCTCTAGAGTTCATCAGCCAAATATCTTGCTGCTTCAGATGCTACTCCTAGTTTGGCTGTGCTTGGCATCTATCACTTTTGTGCAGCAACAGTGCACAAAGCTGCGCTTTGGGTGCTTATGTGCTCCCATCTACCTTATTTCCTGCTCACCAATGAAATAAACAACCTGGTTATTCACAAACTGCTACATATTCAATTGCTTATCAGTAAAGACTTTGGATGGGAGACTTAGAAGATTTTGTAGTCAATCCTCATTCACAGGCTATGAAGTCAGTCATATCTCTGTTGGGATGAGCCCCATACACAGATGAAGAGAAGGACTGGGGAGACCAGAAAAGCAGCTGCATTGCACTGCCCAGTCAATGCACTGCACACTTCATGGCTTCCAAAAGCCCATAGAAAACCCCATGCTGTTTGATAATTCGTATATTTTTTGTACACTGAAAAGTAGCAGTTAATAGCAGTCCTTTAAACCAACTCCACCTAGAACTTTGGCTCTTAAGTTGCTTCTTCAAGGTTAATTATCTTTAATTTGAAAGGAACACAGACACTAATAAAAGAACTTTCACATAAATAATGTATTCATTTACATGCAGCCAGAGTCCCCAGTTATAGAAGGAGAACAAAATCCAAAGGATGCAAAAGAAGAATTTTCAATTGGCAAAAAATATATTCAAAAATTATTCACTATTTATGTACACATATTCAGTTTAAACAGAATATTGGCACTCTTTTGATGCAGTAACTAATACCTTATTATCCTTATCAATGAAAATACTTGTTTTTCCAGACCAGTTAATGGAAGAAAAGCTGAATTTGGTTGCTAATCTGTGATTCTCAAAAAAAACCCCTAACACAAAGCTAGTCTTTGCCTTCCTTAAGGCAACACTGCCATAATATTAATATTCAGAATAATGAAATATTTTAAATAAGAGTTTGTGTCTCATCAGCTGTTTTAGCCATACCAAATCTCAATGATACTACAAAACATTACCAATGCATTAAGGCTGTTATACATACTAAATACACCTGCTATTATTAATGGCATCCTTTTAAGAATTATGGAAGAATCCTCCAGAATTTGCTCTAAAGAGATAGAAAAATCATATGAGAATGTATCCTAACATTTTAATTATCATATTTTAATCATCCTATAAAAACATACTGGCAGTGATGTATCTGGGTTGTGTGAAGTTTCCAAACAACAACTAAAATTTTCTTTTAAAATTTTCTTCTATTTCACCTTTTCATAAAATACAAAAGCTACCTTAAACTGTAGAGAATTAAGAAAATGTTGATGACAATGAAAATACTGGTCATAAAGTGAAATTGATTGCTAATGTATAGCCATAGATAATGATGTTTGGGGGTGGAGGGCAAGAGGAGAGAATTTGCTGTTCACAAATTTGCTTGTTTTTGAAATTAGTGAATTTCTCATCCTCTTGCAAAAGCCCACTGGCTAATGTACATAGAAATACTACACCATTACTGGGAAAACATCATTACTATATTTACTGCACTAACTCCAATGACAATTAAATGGAGATGAGGGCGTTTCAAAAAAAGTGTATTTTAATGAAAAGCCTGGACCATTCAACAGTACAAAACAAAGAAATACATGTCAGTGCCCATACAAGATCTAGCTTTTTGCTTAAATTAACCTCTAATTTAAAAAGTTAGTGGAAAAAGCACTGAGCAAGTGGGATGAACTTTCTGTCATGGCAACCCTGAGAACAAAAGCTGGCATAGTTAGTGCTCACGGAAATCTGAAACCACTACTTTAGATTTGTTTTGCCAAGTTTTAACTAAGTAGACACAAAGACTGTTCCTTTCATTTTCAATGCCAGGGATTTTGTCTTTACTCTGTTGATTTTAATAGCTCACTCAGAAGCTTGAAAATGAATGTTTCTTCCATCATCAATTTAAAACTTTTCCATTTGCCAACTATGACTGTTTTTTCTACTTTGTGTTTTCAGTGAAGCCGAAATGAATATGGGTTCCTTTGACTTTCCATCTAAGTTCCAGGGAGCATGGGGCAAACTACTTTTTCATCTCCATCCTTGAGGCAGAGCCAGGTCCAGCATCACATGACCACAACACTACTCCTTTTTTCCCCTCTCTCCCACAGTCTTCAAAAATATGGCCAGTTTTGGACTCATGTTTGTCTAGTGTCTGCCTGGAAAGACCAGCTCTACAGAGGTTTTCCAGCCTTCTATAGGCTGTGGCAACTCCTATAGCCATCATCTGCAGTGGTTCAACCACTGTTCTTCTCATGCAGAATCTTCTCTTTGTGCACATATGGCCCCAACAGCTTCTCTTCTCTACCAGCTGTAGACACACTTACTTCTTTATAGCTTATGGAATTTTGATGACACTCCAGCTGTACTCACCTTTGAACAGGGAACTGAAGAAAATGTAAACCTGGCCAAACATTATTGTCAGAAAATAAGAATATACATGTAATTGTGAAAAAAAGCTGTGCAAAAGTTGTGTAAATTCCTGCCTTTATTTTTCCAGGAATGTATAGGGATGTTTTTTTTCCAATAGCTGTCCAATCATTAGAGCTTTTGAGAACTGTACCAGGAAACGGCTAAATAGATAAGACTCTTAAGTGAAGGCTAGTGTTCTGTAAGCAATCATCCAGTGCAAAATATTTCATTAAGAGGTTTGCAGCATACTCTGGTGACCATTTTATGTATTTGGATTATGGATGACATGGATTTTCAACTCATAAAGAAGGTAATGCCAGGAAAGCATCTTATGTTTTAAAGTTTTACACTGAGAAATTAAGAGTGGAAGCCAAGAACATAAGGCCTCTGATATTTGTGAATCAACATTGGTCCACAGATCAGTACAGACAAAACCAGAAGTAATTCCTTTTTTTTTTTTTTTTAATGCATCAGTGTTCTTAAATCGATTAATTCCAGCGCCTCTTAATCATCTCTTACAGTGAAATGGCATCTGACTTCATGCAAAATAGCTTCAGCTAGAAACTTTGCTTGTTTAACTGATGTCACAATGATTTTCAGACTCGATCACAATATATCTGCAAAATAGATAAGCTTTAGATGTCTGCATGATTCTGTCACTTTTTTCAGCTGCAACTGGGAGTGGCCTTTTTGTTGTGTACTGTCTAATAGGTGTCTTGCAGACCTGCATCTCACTTGACTGAGAGGACTCAGTGTTCCCCTTGTCAGTAGCCCTGAGAAGACCACAGGGAAAATGTGCAAGGTACCACCTGCATCTTGTGCCAGCATGGGTATGAACACAGAACACATGCCACAGAGCAGCTCTCTCCTGCTGAAATTTAGAATGCCATTGGCTTATGTACTGATCTGCAACTTTAATTTTCCCACAGAACACTTTAATCAGAAACAACTTTCATAATTTGTAAACACTGCCAAATGTTTGATTCCAATCTGTTTCAGTGATCAAACCTTTGAGTAGAAAAATAAAATAAATAACAATCATACAATAAAACAAAAAAAGGAGTTATAAATAATTAAATATGCTGTACTGACACATATTATTCCCGTCTGGATGCTGTGCTTCCACAATATAAAGCATAGCTTTCCTAATTAGGAAAAAAAAATCTAAAAAACGTCCTGTATGACAGAATAAGTCAGATCAGAAACAGGGACTTAGGACTGACTGTCTTACACGTGCAAATCAGCACCTGAGAATCCGCTTCTTATTTCTGGACCTACCAGACCTGCACCACCTCGGATTAACAGCAGTTAATCTCATTGCCTCACTTTCCTGTTCTATAAAGGAAAAAGAGGGATAATAAACTTCACTTCCCTCACCACAAGAAGCTAAATTAGTGAAGTATAGCAATGTGTGCTAAAATCCTCAAAAAGACAGGGGTCAAAGATACACAACATTTTATTTCCCCATGGAAAAGACTGTTGTAGAGCTACCACCTACAGGTGTTAATGAGAGATAGATGATTTAAAAGCACTCATTGTTTGTTCTTAGTTTTTGATGTCTGGGTAATGCTTTAGTTCCTAGCAGCTCAGAGAACTTTTTGAGATCTACAACAAGCAGGATATCTCTTAGGATGAACTCTCAGCTTAGGCAGATTTTGGGCGCTTATCTCACACTGGATTGAAAGGATACCTCAGAATGAACACCAGTCCCAGATTTTCTGGAAGATTAATACTTAGAGTTCATTGCACACTTCTATGAGTACCTCTATAATTAGAGACACACAAATGGAACTAGCTAAACTAGACTAGCTAATAATGATAATGACAATAAAAAATCCAAACGAAAATGTCATCAACAAGGTATCAAAGATAATAAAGTGCAGGAAGTTAGGCCAGAAAAACAGGACGATGACAAAAGAAAATAAAGAAAGGAAAACAAATTCTAGGGTGATAACTATACGACCCCAGTGGGCTTGTTACATGAATAGTCTGCAGGCAGCCACATCCTGCTGCTGTGATGCTTCATAAATTCTATCATCTTGTTAAGAAGCTGAAGACTACTGACCTCACTTCCTCTGCTAATAAGACTGTGCTGCTTTGTGCCTAGACTTTTATGATGCTTATAAAACTTGAGCCATTGTGTGACCTTCCTTCCTTCTTACACCAATAATTACTGCCTCCCAAATTACTGAAGGACAAATGGGAAATGGAGACTCCTCTCCCTCTTTTGTGCAACAGTTGCTTCTTTCCCTCTTCGTAAACCCTTGTAAAATATTTTTCAGGCTCTCAGGACCAGCGACGCTAAGACTTGCTTGGTTTCTGAATATAGTACAAGTAATCATAGTAATAAACCAAGAAATCTGAGTAGATTTTAAGATGTTCATATATAGGTATGACATTTATACATGCCAGAAAGACCTTCATGCATTATAAAGCCTGTGCAGGCAATATCCAGCCATTTTGTCCTAAGAGAACACATAGCAAGCATCAAAAGGCCAAAGACAGAGCATCCACAAAGGTGTTTTGGAAATACTCTCCAAACACAAAGACTACATAGGCTGTGTACACAAAAGCTCTCCTTATTGGAGCTCAAAATAGGAGAAAACAACTACTCTTCTTAGCACTTACTTTTGAAGAGCAAAATATACAAAGGCAGCTGAGACAAGGTCCAGCCCAGCTGTTACAGCCACTCATGATCATGAAAAATCCAGAGAAAGACAGGCCTGACTTGTCCTGTCCGTATTTTGCATCATTTTCTTCCCAGTCTAAAAAGGCACAAGACAAATCAAGGCAGTCCTTTTGTCCTTACAGGGCAAAAATATGTTTACATCATTAAAAAAAAAGGGAAGGCTTGTCTATCAGCTGCCTACAGCTTTGAGTGTTCAGAATGTAAGTATGTACCAAGGATGTGCCTTTAAAATTTTACACTATGCAACTTTAAAAAAAATTACCAACCATTTCCTTCTAGTATTTCCACAGAAATCACTCGGAAATCACTGGGGAAAAAAAAAGTACCAAAACCCAAACCCTCATGAACGCCTTCTTTTCCCCCAGACATCTTCTTACCCTTAAAAGTTAAAAACTTTCAGTGGTCACCTTTTGCAGCTGGTGGATTACATTACAGATATCCTTGCTGACTAGCCTTACCTTTAGAATCTCAAAACAAAAATGCCGCAAATAAAATATACAAATCAACACAGCTGATGAGGACAGTAAGACCAAACTCTTCTCCAGGTTTCACAGAGCAATGAGGACAGTGTCATGGAATTTGTATTTCTGAAATAATGAGGACAATGCAGCCTTTACTTACATAGTTCTAAGAGCTCTATGTCTTTTAGATATGACTTTCTCTTTGCTAGTTGTGCCACTAATGCTGCTCAGCACTTGCGTTGCCACCCTTAATAGATAATACAGCAGACATCCACAGTCTAGACTTCCTGTCCTTTCCAAAAAGCAAGGTATGCAAATTCTTAGTAGAGTACACAGCGATAACACTTCAAATAAAACAGTCAAAACCAAACTAAAATTAAATACTACAAGAAGTCCAGAAATCCTAGTTTCTTCCTGCCTTTTGCATAGCTAGTACATGGGATCAAATATTATCTTTATTGTATTGTCACACATTTAAAAAAATATACTCAAAGCCAGTTTATATTTAACAATTCCATTATTTTCTTTTCTACAGGACATAAGATGACATTAGGAGCCTGCTGAGTGTTCTCAAACAGACCCAATCTACACTGCCTTGCACAGTCCAGTGACCAACTTGACTGACATTCTAGAATGGCCCTGTGGAGCATTAGGTACCACCACCAACTGTTCCACGCATCTCTGTGGAGGCACACAGAACACTTACAGGAGTACATAGTCCACATGTTTGGACTATGTACTGGAAGGAAGGCAGGAAGGAGGGCAGGCAGGAAGGAGGGCAGGAGGCAGGAAGGAAGGAAGGAAGGAAGGAAGGAAGGAAGGAAGGAAGGAAGGAAGGAAGGAAGGAAGGAAGGAAGGAAGGAAGGAAGGAAGGAAGGAAGGAAGGAAGGAAGGAAAGATCCAGAGTCAAATGTGAGCGGCACAGCTCTAATTCTTTATGAAGTAGCAGGTAAGATTGATTGTAATGGGTCAAAAGGCTAGGTCAAACTCTGCTCATTCGTCAGCTGAATGTCATTTTTGCTTTCCCTGTCACCAGACAGCTTTAAAAAAATTGCAGCTCCTTCCTCATTATCTAGGACTTGGGTCCCTTCCTGCCATCCAGTATTAATGAAACTGTGCTTCAAGCCTGGCCCTCATCTTTGAGGTTCTTCTTCACATAATTCTTCCCTTTCTTAAGTACTTGACTGAGGACAATTTTAAAGATTGCTTTCTCACACAGAGTTGTTGGAAAATTGCTGCTATAGTGAGAATGTTTGAAAACATACATGCAGTATAAATGTATGTAACTAAAGTGTACTGTAAAGTGTAACTAAATCATAACAAGTCCAAAACCTACACAACAATGTAATTGAATCATGGTTAAATCTCTGCAACTCATACGGAATCCTTGAAAAAACAACATGATACAATATTTTGAAATAATTAATGAAAACCCCGCCACCACACTTCTCTGTTATAACTGCTAGCTATGCACCACTGGAATAACATTAATACCGAAATTATCCATCAATTTACTGTGTATACGATTTACAGGTGCCTGATTCAGGTAAAAATATAGCAAATAATTCCCTTTAAAAAATTAAACATCTAAATTCATTGATGTTAAATTACACCTATGTTGTAAAGTTTCAGCTGGCTTGAAATGGGATGCCACCCAAAGGATGCTTCCTCAAATGAAACCATTTTGTGTCAAAGGTAAACTTAGGTGGGGTTATCCTGTTTTGGATTTAGATAAAGACAATACTCATGTGTTTATTCAGTGCTTGTCACAAAGGGATCTCAGGGTAAATTACACAAATAATTAAATCTTCTCTAAAGACTATCCCTATGAGAACTACCTCTGCGTTTACAGGAACAGAACCAGGAACCATTTGGTGACAGAATGAGATGATTTACTAAATTAATTTTCATTAAACACATTGCTGAACAGCGTGGTTTAAGTATGTTAACTGATTGACATAATACCTCCTTTTATTTAGAAAAATGACCTTTTAAAATATTGCTAATTGTTCTTGGGCAAAAATATCCTGAAATTCTATGTTAAATTGGCATAGACTAGTGTTTCACACAAGTTAATTTCCCTGCAAATGTGAGTACGTTCACGAAACTCTCTGCACAAACGGCATCTCAGACAGGGAATTCAAAATGTTTCATGAAAATGATCAGTTTTAACTGTGCAGAGCAGATAAAAATATATGATAGCTCAAAACAAAAGATTTCAAAATGCTTTGTGTATTCTCCATCTGTAACTTGGGAGAGCTATTTCCAGGCTTGGCCACTTCAAGAACACAAACTAGTGTCTGTTTGCTTCCAGGCACAGACAGAGGATAATACCCATTTTAAGTATACAGAATTCAGCTCACAGAACAGTGAATCATATAATTATTTAAAATAGGCACAAAGGTTTAAAGGATTACTTAATGCAAACCCTGAGAGCACCTGGCTCTCTTGTGATCTTCAAAAGCCAATGGTGATGTTTGAAACAGATCAATTTTAGGAACTTTTGGTAATTTTTTGACCTGACTGGGTTTTCAGAGCATGCAAAATAAGATGTGCTTTCAAAATGTTAGCCAGAAAAACTCAGTTTTGATAAAATTAGAGGAAATTTCAACAAGATATAAAAAGGACAGTGAAGAGAAATAAAGAGAAAAAACATTCTTATAGAAAGCTAAGTTTTCCTTCAGGATGTTTTTTCACTCCAAAATTCCAGCAGCAACAAAATTTGAATTTTGAAGTTTGAGGTTGAATTACTGAATGGCAATAACCAGAATTTGAATAGAAGGCTTGTCATTAAAATAATATTGCTTATGCTTTGCACCGTGTTTAACTGTACATTGCTTCTCTAGCCATATTGCAATGTGGACATTCTTCTGCATGCATGCTGCAGTGCATCAGTTTAAAACATGGGGTACTCTACATCACTAATATGGGAAGCAGAACTAAAGGATCAGTCCCAGTACGCAGATAAAAGATATTGGAAAACAGAGTTGGGCTGTGTCTAGGAGACCCTATGTTTATCATGTAAAATGACTCATTATAATAAACCACCTGGGTTTTGCATGGGGCCTTGTTCACTGAAATATTAATAGATGACATTTAGCTAAACAGTACAAAAGAGCCCTGATAGTGTGCTGAGAACTATCGCCATAAACACACTCTACTTCCTTCAATAAATACATACATACATACATACATACATATTAATTCAGGTTGTTACCAAACTGCCATGCTTTCACCTGAGAAGTAACAGGCTTCTCTACTATTTGCAGCTCTTAGAAATCACACAATTTCTTTTATTTTCTTTTTGCTACACCTAGCACAGAAACTGAGGAGGTGGTGAGTCCTTTATCTCTCAGGCAGGAACAGAGAGCATGGTTAGGTCCCTGTGGATATAACACAGGCAGCTGCTCTCTTCAGTATTCTGGAATCAACACAGATTGTTAAGCGCTACTTGCAGGTGTGGTTAAACACAAAGTTTCAGCTCCATAGGTGCATTACTCCCTCAATGAGCTGAGGAATATTTGTTAATTGCACAGAACACAATAACAAATGTTTACATATTTTGTGAAGAAGACAAGACCCTACATGAACCTTCACACCTGCAGAAAGTTAGTTCACCTACAGCACTTGCACTTCCGTCTTTCTTCATACACTAAGCTTGCCCCTTTGCTCCTTCCTTTCACAAAAAATTACCTTTCTATTTTTCTTTAGTTTATATTTCACGCCCCTCTGTTTCCTTTCATTCTGTGGTTCCTTGGGGATCCCTGTGTGGATTTTCTGGTGACCATCAGACAGCACATTTACAACTCTCATTTCATGAAACTGAACCATATAAGTGAAAAGCAGTTGAACTCTTCTCAATTTTGGCAATAGCAGTTCGAAAGCTGTCTGCTGAGTTGAATTTTTAAAAAAAATCTATGCTATTTTCCATGTTATTGAATGTTTCAGTTTTACAAGGAGGCAATGAGCTAAATTTTATTCTCATCTGCTGAGGACTCTTCCATGGTTTTTGGTTTTTCAGTTGTTGTATAATTATGTACTGAAGGAGGAAAGAGTAGTAGGCTGCTCTATCCTTATACAGGGTATTAGAAACACTTTCTTCTCACTATTGTTTTAATCAGATACTAATGGATTTTTACTACAGCCTTCCTTGCCTGCCTGATTCTTACATGTTACTTTTAATACTGATGTTCATGTAACCTAAACCCATTTCTAAGCCAACTTTTCCTCACAGAAATTTGTCCTCTCACCTCCAATTTCTTCCTTTTGCTGTTTTCTGCAGTATTATGATCACGATAATAGCTTTGCTATTGTGACATGAACAACACATCTCTGACTGAATTCATTCTTCTGCTTAGCTGTGTGTCAGTTCTACAGATTGCAGATTCATGTAACACAAATTACCATCACATTTCCCTGTCATTAGAGTCTTGTGCCAAGCCTGTTTCCTAAGTGGTTGGGTACCTTTTCCCTCCCAATCTGCATATGCCATCCCATGTCATCCCCAGTCGTGCTTCATATCTCACACATGATGTGGATTTCTGCTTTCAGAATTTTTTGAGGTTTTGAATCTTAATATATTGACTGAACTGAACTGTATTCAATTGCTTAAGGTTAACATTTTCTTCACAAAATTTACATTAATCTGCCACTCCAGCAATTTTGCAGCTCTCTCCAGTCATTACTTGGCCGTGATATTACCTGTATGTCCCCCTCTAATCTCCTATGATGAACCCCAGGTTTATGGCAAAACATCATGAAATGACATATTTGTTCTGATCATGATGATTTATCTTTTTCAATACCTCCCTTCCTTCTGCGGTTGTCCTTTAGGAGTACTCAAAACAATCCTAAAACTCTACACCATGAAAAATGCAAATAAATCTCAAACTGAATTTTCTAAAGAATCAAGGAACCAACAAGCATGGACTTTGCAAGACAGAAGGGAAGGGTCTAGAAGGCTATAGTGAAAGCCATTAAAATAATCATGTGCTGTGAGCAACAAGTAATATAGGGGTATTATTTGTTTGGGATCAAGAGGCCAGATTTAGGCAAACCCAACAAAAGAAATCTTGATAGCAATATTGTCCCTGAAAATGAGGCATTTAACACATTTGTTCTAAAATTGACTTTGGAAAAAACTCTGTACATATAACCAACAACTGGTGAACTCAGAGTTCTTCCACCTGCTTCAGAGCAAAATTCAGCATATAAAAATTAAAAGATCACGAGGAGTATTCCCACTCCAACTTATTGTTGCCTCTAAGATTCTTTTTCTATCAGTGACTACTACCTATGTATGAGAGAACAAGCAGAATGTGAAGCAGTGAACAACAGGGCAGAAGACTGTGAATACTGTTTCATTGCATTCTAGCATAATTTTTAGCACTGAATTGAAAGATCTCTAAGTATTCAAACCATGAGCCAGATGATGCAATTTTCACTTGAGCATAATTCTTATTCACTGAAGAAAATTTGCCTGAGTAAGGACTGTAAGAACTTATAAGCTTCCCCTGTTACAAGATTATTCTTTATGCCTCACATGTAACATGAGTAGCTGGGGCAGAAAACTACATAAAAAATGATTTAAAGAAAGATCAGGGACAGACATGATTTCTCAGAATTGGGACATAGGGCTTTAAAAAAACTTTATTTAGAAATATGTACATTGTATGAATTTTTTTCTTTCATTTTCACACTAAATGGAGATTTAATATGACTACTTTCATTTGTCACAAATGCACATAAGTAAGGCCGAAGGACTCATATGCAGAGCACTGAAATAGATTTCTTCAACAGAAAGCTTTGTATTTTTGTGGTAGTAGAAATAGTGCCGTTTTAAGAAATGAAGATCAAATTAAATGTTTAGTCCTGTAACAGTGTTGCCAACAATGTCAGTAAATTTATGAACAGTTTATAATTTTTACTGTCCTTTAGACAATGGGTCGTATGTGCATTAAAGTAGTCATAATAACCTGTCAGTAAAAATCTCTTGTAGCCGTTTCATAGGAAATAAATGTTTGCAAGTTCAGCAGCTCATTTATGCACTAGCAGAATAGTTTCTCCCATGAAGTGGTACAGCAAATCCCTCCAAAAAAAACACTTTATTTTGACCTTATGTGCTGAGATTTTAAGACTTTTTTTTTTTTTTTAGATTTCCAGAATTCCTTTTCAGAATTCACCAAATACCACTCTTAATTACAGTCATTGATTAGAAAATTGCTTGCTGTTGCTCTTAGATCTCTCCCATAGAGAAATAAGCAACTATTCATCCTTGACATTGGAGTTACTATGTATTACCTAAACTCAGTAGTGTGCAGAAAGTGAGAAGCTTTCCAAATACTTATGGAGACAGGGTTCAACTAAAGCTTGCCTGTCATTATCACTGTAGCTACAACTTCCTCAGGTTTTGTACACCCTCATGTTCTCTTCTCCCCTTCAGATCTGATCTTCCCCCTGCTGCAGTAAGCTACTTTTTGTAAGATCAGGCCCACCACACTGCTCTTGCTGTTTAATCTTAGCAAGCAGAATGGTTTTCAGGCCTGAGTCCTCCCATGACGTCACCTGGCAGAGTACTGAAATCTCAAATATTATCCATCAATCAATCATTCCTAGTGCTACTTGTCCCTCCTGGCAGGGTCACAGCACCAGCAGGGTTAGCGACAATCTAAAGCACAATGTTCACTCACTAAAACAGAGCCTTCCCCTCTTACTGGCTTAAGAAATACAGCAAATGGGAGTGAAAGCATTCAGCTTTGAACAATTTGAACATTCTGCAGTGAGATGTCACTTGCTGAGACATTAAAAAAAGAATGCTTTCCTCACACACAAGTGCACGTTTACTTTTGAGAGGAAGAATTGCCTCAGTTTACCCTGACCATTACATCAAGTGGATTAAAACAATCACACAGCAGGTCTGCTGATGCCTTATTTCAAAGGCAGTATTAATGCTGTGGTCAAGGCAAGCCCAAAGAAGGTGATCCCTGTCCAACAAGCATCCTCTCTCACACTAGCAAATTAAAGATTACTTGCTTCCAATTCAACAAAATTAAGTGAACCTAATTTTGCCTTGGCAGTGTCTCTGCAACAATCAACAAGTATTTAAACTGAGCTATTAGATGTTTAAGGCTGAGTGCTTTCCTTTCTAAATGCCTTGCTTTAAAAATCCTAAACAAATCCAACTTGAAACAGCCACTGATTGAGACCCATTGAAGACAGTTAGAAAACCAGCTAAATGTGCATGAACAGTTACATAAAGCCAAATTCAGGTGAGGAAATTTCTCTCTAACTCCAGTTGGAAGTTTATAATGTTGGTGGGAAAAAAAGACTGCTCTTGATTCCAGCCTCATATTTAATGCCTCCAGAATTAAGACCAGTGTTTTCTCCGGACATCAGCTATTAAATCCACATTGCCAAGTACAAATTTGGCTACGCTGTCTCTAATTTTCTAAGGTTATTGGTAAAGCTATTAAGCACATGTCCTGGAAATAAGAACAGACAAAACCACCACAGTTCCACTGAGTTTAAACAGACTACTTCTAAACTATGGATGTTAAGCAACGTTCTGGATGGATCCCTAAAGACTTCAAAGAACCCTTGTTTCTACTGAAACCAAACTTCATTCTCAATACGTTATATAAAAATTCCTGTTCCTTTGGTTAAATGTCCTTCTTTTATTCCTATTTTTTCCTGTACTGTGCTTTAAGTACTTATTCTTTAAGTTACCTGAGGTGATTTCTAAACATTTTCATGTTACATTTAATTTAGAATGTTTAATCATTTGTATACAGTTTAGAGTTTTATAATCTTGTATTTAACTTCTACAAATTTTATCCTCTGGTGAAGTGCTCAGTCATACAATTCTGGGCAGGGACGAGGCAAGAAGTAAGAAAAATAATCTCTGGCAATGATTACTTGCTTTGAGTTTACTCTGAACCCAAACTTCTGAAATATATCTGTTATTATAATTTTGTATCAATTATTTATTACAATTATCAATTAATTTTGTATTATCAATTATGTAAATATAAACTTCTTAGCATATTCAGTAAGAGAAGAAAAATACTTGATTAAAAATATTATTAAAATATATTATTAAAATATATTATTAAAATATAAAAATATTATTAAAAATTAGCAAATTTTAATGGAAGAGTTTACAAAACTTTTAATATTGCTTAGGTTTAGTTTGTTCTTTTCAGAACTGACCTTATTCAATATCAGACTTTTAATTAAGGGTGTTCTCCAACTAGATATTTTTGGCACATAGATTTCTGTACAGCATGTACCTGTTGATCAGAACAGATCCTTATATGCAAGACAGCTATCAGAAAAATAATAGGCAGGCCATGCCATGGCAAAGAGACAGTGAAATAAAATGTTTTCCTAATTAAAAAGAAGGATTATCAATAGTTCCTCTAAAATCAGGACAAAGTGGAGTGTTAACAAATACCCTGGGAGGCTACAGGATACTTGGTATTGAGCCTTCTGGCCTTCTCGTGTTATAGTATTCACTGTATTGCATATCTCATGTGTTATCCAAACCATAAACTCTACCCTGCTGCTGCTACTCTAGACCGAATGGCAGGCATCAAACCTTCATAAAACAATTGTTTTGTCTTGCTTTCTAATGTGTTGTTCTTATTGGTGCAGCCACTGGATTAAATGGAAAGCTCACTTACCTAAACTTGATGAAAAGAACTGCCCACTCCTGTAGCAGCTGGTGCTGGGGAGAGGGTTACAGCCTACAAAACAGTTTAAAAGGATGTTGCAAATTATTGCAAAGCAATTGACACTTCTACTTGAACACCAGCCTAGGGGCTATCTGGAGGATCTGATATTGCTGTCTGCATATGGGACCAACAGACTTGTGTATCTCAGATGTTTATTTTTGTCTTGCATCTGTTCTTTCTGTTTAAAACACTTACTGGTTCCTGTGATTTTTCCTTCTTGGTCTCTTCTCTATAACCTCAATGAAACCTATCCCTGATTCTGCCTCTGCAGCATTCCTTCATTATTGCATGTTCTGGTTTGTTGTTGTACATCAGAAACACAAAGAATTCACTAATAAAGATGCATCTTGAAGTAAAGCTTGTCCACTTAGGATGACAAGACATCCTTGAGCAACTCCACTATTTTTCTCTGTTACATTCATTTACACGGTTTCATCCATTTGTACATTGTGTGTTTAGGGCCTTATCCAGCAGTCAGTTCTTGCATGAAAAATTTGTCAGTGAGATTACTGTCAGACATTGTTTTCTGAAGGAGGTCAATGCTGGAGACTGGACATTAGGGTAGATGGATTCCTGATCCAATGCAATATGGCAATTTCTGTATCCTTAGACTCAAAAAATGACTCACTTTTCAGCTGGAATGGTGCTTTACTGCCACAGCATTCTGCCCAACTGAACTTATGGAAGTTGCCTTTTTGCATGTGACTGAAATTACTTTAGTATACCACATACCTAACACTCTTCAGTGTGCTCTTAACAAGAATTATGGTAGGCCTGGTCCCTGCCACATCAGTCCTTGCTTGCTGATATAAAAAGGACAGCCAGGAAGCTGTCCCAGATGGGAATCTATGACTTCTTTCTCTTTTGCCCCAGAATACACCCCATGATTCTGACAATTCCTATTCAAACAATAGGAATTACAGAGATTATACTAATGGTATAACACTAATGGTACATTGACTTGGTCAGCTACATAGTCATTAAAAGGCTTTATGACTCCCTTTTCTGGTACAGAACAACTTCAGGTTAAGGAGCAATCAGTTTAGTTATCCTTTTTCAGCTTAAAAGTAACAACAGTACATTTCTAGCATACTGGAGCTAGTTATATTCCAAGAAAGGCCCAGTAACATACAGTGAATACATACACCTTCCTTCCAGTATTACTGATAATTATTCCATGGGAAAATTATTCCCCATGTGAACACTTCCCAGTGTTCTCGCTGAGAACTTGGATATTATATTGACAGGAATGCTTCTCAGCAAGAAAAGAGTGCAGTGATCATGCAGCTGTGATAATTCAGAGTCACCTATGGAGCTGCACCTGCAGTATTCACTTTGCTGGCAGAATATTAAGAACTGTTGCTTTTCATATAATTTCATAGCTATGAAATCATTCCCTCGATATAGGAAAATATTCATGGCACCAGCTGAATACAAAGCAAATGATCCTAGCTCTTCAATCCGGGCGGGTGTATTCCCTTTGACCTGTCTGTACAGACTAACACAAATGATCCATGACACAGCTAGCACTGAGACACATTAGGTGCTTGGCAGGTGTAAGATGGTATGTTGTTTTGCATGGCACATTGGAATTGACCCTTCAAAGTCTGAAACTATTTGGTCTTTTGGTTACAACCCAACCTAGTAATGAAGTAATGACTTGTGGTAGCACTGGCTACATTAATCATATTTTTGCGTGGTAACAGATGCTGACGTATTATGGTTCAGACTGGTATTAAAGTAAAAACTCAGAGATCTTGATCTACTAACCTACTTGGCATAGCTGCTAATTTTTTCTTTTTCCACACAACCTTCTTCGTCTTTCCATCAATTTCTGTTTCCAGTCTCCTTCCTAGGCAGAAGTCAGAGATGTGGTTGGGGATCTATGTTAATTGCCCAGCATGAGAATACTGTATTCTTGCATTGTGGCACAGAGTTTAAGGCACCTTAATTACTTGCTGCTTTCCATACATTCTTACTGGTTTTTTTCCTTCTCTTAACATTTTTTTCTTGTGGTTCTTTTTTGTTTGTTTATTTTTGTTTTTTTGTTGTTTGGGGTTTTTTTTAATTGTTGTTGTTGTTGTTTTTTGGTTTTTGTTTTGTTTTGTTGGGTTTTTGTGTTTTGTTTTTGTTGTTGTTGTTGTTTTGGGGGTTTTTTGTGTTTGTGGGTTTGGTGGGATTTGTTTGTTTGTTTGTTTGTTTGTTTGTTTGTTTGTTTGTTTACCAAGCCCTTTCAGATTATTTGTGTTTTCTGTTACACCTTCAGCTATAGTCTCAAAGAAGTTTTTCCTACCCCACTGTCCCATTCAATCTGTTCCATCTTCCTTCCCTTTTGGACTATGTCTGCAACTAAAGGCTTGCTGTCCACAGAACATGATTGATTCAGAGTGATAAAATGCATGGTATTTTGCAGAAGAATAAAATAGACAGATTTCTGCCATGAGGAATTTATATTGTAAGAATTACTTTATTCTCTTCCCTAATTCTCCTCTTTTTCTGTCAAGATTGACAACATCACCTCAATCCCTTCTCCTCAGGCCTCCAAGGTAATCTCTAATTGATATTTTGCTCTGGAAAGAAGACTTTGTTTATGACTGACCTTCATAATTTCCTTTGTTCCTCACTAGGCAAAACCACCTTTCTCATCTCTGCCTTTCTGACTATTCATAGAATTTGTGGGACTGCTTCAGCCTCTTTCATTTCCCTGCATTGCAGAAGGATGCATCAGAATCAGCAATTATTACTCTCTCCTTATGTCAATAATCTCACTTCGCCTGTCTAATTCTACACCAAGCAGACATCTCTCATTATTTTCCAAATCTCGTTGTGCTTGACTATAATATTAAAATTAATTTTCTCAAATATCCTCTATTCAACTTTTACCATCTAAAAATCTCTTCTTTTTTTAGCCCTTTTCCCATCCTTTTCTCATTGTTCTGGCTTCTCCCCTTTTGGTCACCTACCCTGGTATTGGATCAGTTACCCAGTGATGTCCACCAAGTTTCCTGCTCTCAAATCTGGAACCCCTAAATACTCCTCACTTGGATGGTCCATATCTCACTCAGGATCCTTCTTTTAATTCTCTGGTCAACCACTTACTGCAACTGCCTTATTAATGATACTGCACACATTTGTAGGGTTTTTTTTCTGAGGCTGCTAAAGTTGCTATGGTTTCAAAACAGTTAGGATGCCTCTTCAGTTTATGGAATCTCAGTCCCAGCTCTTTCGTGCAGTGTAAAGGTTGCAAAGTGTTTTACATAAAATGCAGTGTAACACAACTAATACTGACAAGCAAAAGGTAAGTAATGTACTTGGACTTGGGAAAAATTTGCAGTGGAAACTTCATATTTAAATAGTAGGAGTCTTCATTACAGCTATGCTGTTATTAGAAAAACACACAATTAAATCCATAGGCAAAGGACACTGGAACCTAAATCCCAGCCAAACTTCAGGAAGGGCTGAATTACATCAGGGAATGCAATATAAACAGTAAAATGCTTCAGAAAGTCATCAATTTCAGTGACAATTTTCTTGTACCTTTGATTTCTGTAAAATGTGGATTATTTGCTCATTATAAAAGCCTGGGTAGGCATCTATTAAAAACTAACCAGTCAAAGCAGGATGCTTTTGTCAGATGTATTTGCATTTAACATATGAAGTGGGGGAGAGAACAGACAGAAGAGGTGACAAATTATGAGATAAATTTTTATAGTTAAGTAGTGAAAAAAAACCCAACCCACAACAAAACAATCAATCGATTAGAGTTTCTAAAACAGGCTGACAATTCTTTAAAAATATATTGTATATAAAAAGCAGTAGCCCTAATTTGGACCTCCTAATAACTGGTGAAGATGAATTGACATCTGATTATCATGCTGGTGAGTGATGAGGAACCAGAGATCATGAACAGATCATGACCAGGTTCATTGGGTTCCTGATGTTGTATAAAGAACTGAACTCTTACTAATATCTACATTTCAGGATTCAAAAGAGAAATTACAAAAGCTGAAATAAGAACAAACCCTGACTTAGAGAGAAAAACATATAGGAAAAATATGAGGAAAAAATAATTTTTTAGCAAAAAGACATAATTAAGAATTGTTCTGTAAATAAGACGCTAAACAGACTTCAAATAAAAGTAATGAAAAATATGGTATTGGATTCTATTAATTAGGAAACAGGAAAATAAATAGCACCAATCAATGTGGCTTTATGAAAAACAGGCTTAGATGGACAAGTCTGACTACAGTCTTCGAGAAAGCTACCAATTTGTTGGACAAAGAAATTGTGATGACATGAATTCCTCAGATTTCTTTTTAGAAAATTAGGCGTATACCATAATAATATAGTACATGTCAAATGGTTTAAGAACTAGCTAACAGTTTGACACTTGGGCATAATTCTCTGAAAGGGGCATTTTTAACAGTCTCTGTATGGATCAAAAGTAGACACAGAAGAATACAACCACTGCAATGTCCAAAGAGGTTTACATATTCTCTCATAATTCATAGTTATCTAACAAGAAAATATATAAGCACAACACCATAAAGACAAATATTGGGCAGTAATAAAAGGTGACCCGACCCACCAAGTAAGCCGGATCCATTTTAACACGGCACAAAATATACAATGATATACCAATGAACAAGAGGGCATATCTCCAAAAGAACAACTGCCTCTTTCAAGCTAAAGATGCATATTTTGCTACATCACAGAGCTTCCAGTGTTGCAAATAGGTAAAAGTTTACAAAATGAAGGCCTTGTTACCCTTGTAAAATCATGGCTCACTTCTGTTACTTTGGCTAAGTAGAAAAGGACTCTGGGAATGAGACTGCTGAATTAGGGGTAGGAAAAACAAGTTACATAACCATTTCATGTTCACATCGTGTTGAATGGTGGTTGGTTGAGTTATGTTTGTTGTATTTTAAAAGCATGTAACTGATAAAAGCCTAACTGCTTAAAAACGCATGGTTTTTGCAATAAAGGAGTTCTCTTTTGCACCCGTCTGGGGAGTCTGCATTGCTCTACTTCATAACACCAGTGCACAGCTGTTTCCCAAAGAACTGCTGGAAGCAAAAACATCATGTGCAAGAGGAGAAGAGTAACATTATTGTTGTGTTGAAGCCACTGATGAGACAGGTACTGGAGTGCTGTATTAAGTTCCAGTGACCAAAGAAAAAAGATTTTAAAAGTTCTTGAAAATTTGAAGAAGTGTGAGAAAGGACTCTTAAAATTGTTAGAGAAAGCACACTTTGACTTTAATTTGAAGCAAAACCAAGCAAATAGTGAGCGAGGTCATTGTACTTCACTAAAAAATTCCTTGAAGTAGGCATAAGAAGCCAAATTCTATGTATATACAGACAGGAAATAAAGAAGATTGTAAGTAATGTAGTTACTGCAACACCTCCCAAAATATCACTGAAAAACAGGTGGTTCTGAATTTAAATGTGACTTTACACCTTTCTGGAAGAAATATGCCACCTTAACTCCAGAGTCTGCTAGATGAGAAATAATACTTTGGGCAAAAAAAAAAAATGGCTCTACAGTTCTAAACAGCTGAAATTATAAAACAAACTAGAGTGTAAATATACTTTGTGGATAAGAAAGTATATGTTGTACACATACAATGACAGAATGCAGTACAAGCAACACTTTAGAGTAGAAAAAACAAATATCCCCGAACTCTAACATTAGGGATTTTCTCTTTGCTGCATAGATTTTGTGGAAGAAGTTGAATACAAATGGAAGAATATTTATGTCAGTCTGTGAAAATCAGGGTGTTGAGGCTGTTTTGCACTTCTCGTTGGTGAATCACTGTATTCACTTCATAGGAAAGAGGTTTTTCCAGTGATTTCAGAGTAACTATCATGTTATCATAAGCCTAATTTGCCATGCTTATAAAGTGCGTAGAAAATTGCTGAAACCTAGCACATCACTTCTTTTTCTCTGAACTCCTTCTGGAGTTTCAGTTATTGGATAGAGGAAGGAAGACTGCTTGTATTGCTTATTCTTACCCTAAATGCTGCTTAACAGTTTAAGAGCTGTTTATCACCTTCCCCTCATAGTGAAGATATCTTCTCCTCTAGAGGGTCATGATAATTATGTGTTTTTTACCCTTCCTTATTCTCCTGCTTGACAGCACGACATTACCCTCCTAATGTACTGTAAAGGTGAAAGTGTTGCAGGATTTTATTGTTACGGTTTTGTGGGAGAAGAAACCCCAAAAACTGAATAGTCCCTGAATACAAAATCAAGGAGCATACTCTTTAAAGCTTTGAGTAATGCAAAAGCATGGAGAGAGAATGGATTTAATTCTGCAGCAGGCAGTTGCCGTTACAGTCTGCTCATGTGGTTCATAGGCTGGAAGTATGTCTTTATGCTGTCTGGTGCAAATATATGTGCATTTCTAAAAAATAAAAGTCTCTTTCCTGTTGTACATGTCTACTCAGACTCTGCAGAGAAACCCAAGAGAAGTGTGCCACAGGGTTGGATTCAGCAGAGGGTAAGCCAGATGTTTGGGGCACTGGAGCATCTCTCTTACAAGGACAGGCTGAGGGAGCTGAGCCTGCTCAGTCTTGAGTTGACTGAGAGGGGACCTCATCAATGTCTACAAGTATCTGAAAGGAGGGTGCCAAGAGGATGTTTCCAGGCTCTTAGTGGTACCAAGCAGCAGGACAAGAGGCAATGGGCAGAGAATGATGCACAGAAAGTTCACCTGAATATGAGGAAGAAGCTCTTCACTGTGCAGGTGACTGAGCACTAGAACATATTGCCAAGAGAGGGTGTGCAGTCTCCCTCACTGCAGATTCTCAAGAACTGTCTGGATGCAATTCTGTGGAATGTGCTCTAGGATGACCCTGTTTGAGCAGGCAGGCTGGACCAGATGGCACACTGGTGCCTTCCAACCTCACTCATTCTGTGATTCTGTGATTCCAGTGTCCTGGCCAACTCTGGTGACACTTTGGGTTGGTCTGCGGCTCACAAAGAGTGCTGACTTTACAGTTCTACAAAGTGAAATGTTTGCTGTACCAGGTGTGGGGATAGGGAGTGAAAAGAGTTTTTCTCTGAGAACACAGAAGTTTAGATTAATGCCTATACACACTTCTTCAGTTATGACCTGAGTTTCTTGGATTTTTTTTCCTGTAACTTCAATATCTCTTTTCTGCAACTTTATCAGTTTCTTTTGTCACAAGCTGTCTTGGGTTATGGAACCAAAAATGTGTATTCTATTTCATCTGTTGAAAGCAGTTGGGGAGATGTTTTTCTTTATCTCTTGTAACTCTGCAGGGGAGGGGGGCGGATGCTTTCTGATAATGGGCCAGCCGTTAAAACCAGGTGGGACAGTGTTTCTTATCTCTTTCACCACCCATCCTCCCTCCGGAGGGAGGATATCTTCTGCTAATGGGCCATTAAGGCTCACCAATGACAGGACACATTCCATCATCCCATTGTGAGATGCTCCACCCAGTGGGGGAGAGCCAACCATTCCTACCTAGATAAAAACTGAGACCTAGGAACACAGGTATCTGGTTCCACCAGATTCCCAGAGGAAGACCGGACCCCTCTCACCATTGCTGGACCCTTTTCTCTCAGGATCATCTCTGCTCCAACAGAACCACGTCTGCCACTCCAGGAGGACCTACCCTTGGACTGCTTCCAACACCCTGACCAACAGGGTGTCAAGTTGTATCTCTGACTCTGTCAGGGTTTCTAGGACTGTTGTTTATTTTGTTTGCTTGTTTATGTTTTTGTTTGTTTTTTACTACTACATTTGTATTGTTAATACTCCTAGTAAAGAACTGTTATTCCTATTCCCAAATCTTTGCCTGAAAGCCCTTAATTGCAAAATTATAATAATTTGGAGGGGGTGAGGGGTTTACATTCTCCATTCCAAGGGAAATTTCAGCTTTCCCTGGCGGATACCTGTCTTTCCAAACCAAGACACAAGCTAGTGTGCCTTCCTGGCCTCATAACCACAGCAAGATAGCCTTGCATTAAACCAGTAGTTTTATTCTTACTTTGCTTATTACTTAATTCAGTAATCACACCTTCTTTGACACTATAAGATCAAATAAAATAGTGTACAGAATAATAGTAGTAGTAGTAATAACAATAATAAGTGCAAAAAATCAGAGGGAACTTAGTGGCATAGTATTGGATGTTTATCCAAAATGTGAACTTATCATCCCAATAGTTTCTATATTAGCATGCAGAGAAAATGCTATGTAATAACTTTGTTATAATCTTAGTATGGTATTAGCATTCCTCTTTTATTTAACAGAGAGTTAAATTAATTAATTCTCAATTAAATAGAGAGTTTAAAAAAAATTGGAATTTGCAGGAAAATTGAGCACTGCCACTTCTTACAGTTGTTGCATGCCACCTGAAAAATGCCAAGTTGACTCACGCCATTGTCTTAGTAGCAATTAAAAAATAACTTGTAGAAAATCTCTATTTGGTACCTGAAGAGTTTATCAAACCTCAGCTGATGTAAGGGACTTCTTCCCTGAATGTCCTCAGAGACAGTTGTAATTAATTTGATCTTCTCAGTCATTAACTCATATTCATAGCGAGCTCTCCACACACTGCTCTATTAATTCACTGGAGATCAGTTCTCAGGGTTCATTTAGTTAAGCAGCACTGCTGGATTACATTTTAAAACCCTTTAAACTGGTTGTAATTGATGTCTGTTTATAGAAGCTTACTTTAATGGAGTCAACGTGAGATGAAAATCTACCATACTAGTCTAAGATAGTGCCTTGCTGTTAAAGCACATCTCCAGAGGCATCCAGTTAAATAAGAGACACTGCAAAATAAAATAAATTCTTCCTTAATCACCAACCTAGTCTTGGCATTTTAAAAATAGTTTTTGGTCCTCCTGACTGCTCATGCCCTGGAAACAAATCTAAAGTAGATTTCACTATGCAATAACATATATATTTGTTAGGTATTAGGACTTGATCCTGAACTCAGTCAACAAATCTCCTGTTGCCTTCAATGTAAAGTCAACAAGGGTGAATTTAAAGAGCAATGTTTTCCTCCATTAAAATCTCAATGCAGCCAGCACACTGGCTGTACTTCTCATTGTCAAAGGGCAACATACTTTCGAGAAGCTATTCCCAAAATACTGGAGCAGCTAGACATGGACTGCATTCTTTAATTGCTGTACATCAATTAAAGCAGCAGTCAGATAATGGTGTTACTGCTGCTTAAATAGCATGAATTTAATGTCTGTCTTCTGCATACAAACATTTATAATAATGGCACTTAAAATACAGAGTCTGGTCAAAAATATACAGCTTGGAGTCACCTTTGAAGCCATGTAAGAAGAAAGAGTGCTATTTATTATATTTCTAGCAGAAGACTGGAAATTCAACCAATCCTCTGCAGGCCATTAACTTTATGCATTCTGCTTCCACATTTGGACTATCTCATACCCGGTCATTTTGAAGAAAAGACAGAGGAGCTTGGGTCTGTCCTATCTATGTGGCTAGACACAAACTGTGTAACATAAGACAAAATACCTCAGGTAATATTTTCTGAAGCAGCTCATTGACCACAGAGTCCCTGTTTATGGGAAAATAATTTGAGACTACACAGACTTGACTTTCTCTCTAAGCACTTGGAATTTTAGCTGAAATGAAGAGCAATTTCAGATGTTCACTTTCTCTGAACATGAAACCCAAGGTCTCTTAGTTTGCCATTCAAAAACCACAAGCATCACAAACTAATATTCATACAGAACATAAAACAGGGCTTTGTGTTGGTCTCTGTGACCACAGAAGAAAGATAAACCTATTATTAAGTTATCTACTATTACATCTACTGTTATCTACTGTTCATTTGTAACTTCTTCACAGGGCTGTTGTGAGGCTAAATTAATAGCTTCAAAAATTTGCAAGATCTTGGGTGAAAGATGTTATTTAAATGCAAAATCACACCACTGCATGCCATGGGGAAGAGATTCCTATCTTGCAGTACCCTTTTCTAGAATAATGTGTATCAGACCTCCCTGTGTTGTGCACAAAATACAAAGAAAAACGAGTTTTACTAGGTTACTGTAGGTTTACTGTGTTTACTGATGGTCTTAATACTTACAAGGCCAGTTTCTCTTTTGTTTTACAGGCAGCAGCTGCTCTGCAGGTAAACAGTACAGGAAACAGGTCTCAAGATGATAAAATTTTCCAGGCTATTTTATCTGCTAAATATTGTGAGTATGGGGGACAGATATGTATACCTTTTCTACACAAATGGTAAAGGAGTGGAAAATAATGGATACGCCTTTTTTTCTTTTTCTTTTCTTTTTTCTCAAGCCGTAGTTGCAGCAACATATTTACTCAGCCTTCCTTAGGTCCACTCAATAAAGTATGGCTTGAGTGCATAGGGACAGCATGTGCTTTCACAAGATGAGACAAATTGCAACAATCTTCTTTAATGTGATCTCATACCACATGAGCTGAACAATACTAAAGGAAGCCAATGACAAACTCGACTGTTTGCTGCCAAATAAAAGTGGGGTGGAAATGGAGGTCGGTGATTTTCTTGGTGATGGTGTTCTTGTCAAGAGTGAAAAGGAACTGGGGTGCTGCTCCCAGCAAATGCAGTATGTAATTTTGTTAAGTATATGTTATTCACTGCAGCTTATAATGCACAAAAAAGGCCCTCAAGAAAGCTGTTTGATTCTCCAAGACAGGAAAGAATCTACAAGAAAGATACAAGCAAGAAGTTGCAAAATATAACACGGACATCACTTGCATTTTATGTATTTACCTTTTTTATTTTGTAAGATATGCCACCATATCTAACATTTTTATCAGGAACTTGATCACAATCAATATTTTCACCTACGTACATGAAATGGAAATTCCTCAAAAGATCAAACAGGCATCTGAACAGTTGCTTAATGATAATTTTCTCTGCTTGTTGAATTTGATATAATTACTCACTGTGCTCTACTGGCAACACTGGAGACCACACAACCTCTGTCCCATCCATTTGGGGCCTTACTGCAATCAGCAGGTTTCTCTTCCACTGGTGTGGAATTATTTTAAGGATGCATGAATATTTTGAATATCAAAACCAATTTGCATTCCAAAAAGAGAGACAGTTTTAGTAATCCCAGTTTCCCTCAGGTCAGATGATTGGTGCTGTTTCCCCATACTTGTTTCCTGTGCTCAATTCCCCTGTACTGTGAGCAATGCCAATACAATTCCCTCACTGTTTCACCATGGAACCAGGGCAAGCTGCTGGAAAATCCAAGCCTCTGTGAGGAAGGAACTTTCAAGGGCAGCAAATGCCACATGGGCCTTAGCCCATCTTGCAGCAGGATCACTGGGGAAGCATTGATATCTTCTGTTTATGAAGCACTCCAAGAGCTCCACATTCACCTGGCCATTGGTCAACTCCCACATTCACAAACAGTTGCTGTAAGGCCTCACCAAAGAACACTCTGAGGCTGAAGTTTTTCAAAACCTTTCAGGCCCTTGGTAAATAATACATTGCTGAATTCAGTTACTGCATACATGCTCCTCTCAAAGGACTCTTAATGGAAGCATTGTAGGTACACACATCCATGTTCAAGATCAAAAGTCTATTTCTCCACATAGATCAGCGCTACCCAAGTGTGTCCAGTTTGCACCTGTACTGGAAATTTGTTCCTAAATTCTGAGAGCCCTGAATGTCTGGTCTGGCAGCATTAAGCATACTGGCTAAGTGAAATCCCTGCATGTCATCCTCAGGACACTTGTAAGAACATAGATAAACTACTAACTTCAGTGAATTAATCGGCATTTATTTAGGGAGTCTTTTGGGATTGAATCCTATTGTATCACACTCCTATTCTATTTCTGTACCTATATTTGTGCTGAATAGCTTATATCCAAATTTACTCACAGAGCTTATATTTGTGTGAAATAAGGTTAAATTTTTTTGCATGAGAGTGAAAGCCACTGATTCCTAATAGAAAATATACTGCTTCTTCTAAATGTGACAGGTTTGTGATACAATGCAAGCTCCAGTTTTAACTACAGAGAGGCCATCACATCACTGAAATAAGCGAAAAATATCTTTACTTTTTATTTCAGAGAACAAGAGGAGTTATGGACTGCAAGAGACTTTCCCTTTTCAGAAGATGTAACACAGTGCTATACTGAAGTGAATATATCTTTTACATTTCAAATCTGAAAAGCGGTGGCATTTACTGCCCACAAGCCAGAGACCTCAGTGTGTAATATCAAACAGATCTGTCTCCATCAATCCATACTCTTCTCAACAATCCCGCTCAAGCTGCTTGCGGGTGAACATTGGAGTTTGATAAAGTGATTACTAAATAACAGTATCAAATAACTATGATGATTAAAAAAGTTACAGGAGTCTTGAAGCACTTTATGTGAGAAATGAGCTTCTCCTTCAACACAATGAAAATATATAAAACAAATTGGGGTTTGAACAGCGTGTTAGAATTAGGCCAAGAAGAAATAAGTTTGTATTTTCTGAATAGCTACAAATACTACAAACTACTTTCCTATGAATAATGATATTGCTTTAAGTAGAACAACTGTTTTTCAGTCCCTTTCTTTGGTATGTTGTTTCATGATGCGTGTGAAATCCATAGCAAGGTTGTGACACCTGTCCCTGTAGTTTCCTGCACACCTGGGCTATTTTATGACAATAAAGATTTCTTCTTCTCTACCCAAAGTACAGACACACAAATCACCTAGAAATCAATTTACAGCTGTTCATGACTTTTACACCCAAAATGTCAAAAGCTGTTAAACATAATATGAGCTCAGGGCCTCCTTGTAATCCTAAAGTTGAGATGAAAGAATTAACAGTCCGTCAGAGTGCTACTGATTCAGATAATGTGGGAATTCAGAGTGGCCTATGATACGAAATACTTCCAGCAGCTGAAGCGACCACTAAATAAATTGTTGGTGTTCTTATTATGTACAATTCATAAATGGAAGGCAAAAGATTTAGTATAATACAAACATGATTATTCTGAAGAGAGGAAGTACTTGGAATGAAGTCAGACAACAGAGATCCCAGGCCATCAAAGAAATCATAAATATTTGATGGCTAGTCCCTCTCCAACTATCTCTTGATGCCATTCATATCCAAGCTATTTAAGATCTTTTAGTCAACTTCCTCTCCAAAACAGACTAAAAATTGGGAATCTTCTACCAGGAGGGGCTTGTTCTTGCCATCGCCTCTCTGCTGAATTTAGCAATTTGTAGTTCTTTCATGCTTGTTTCAAGGTTAAGCAACTCCTTCACTTTCAGGTTCTGTACAGCTGTGTCCTCGAGGCAATTCACATCTTAATTCTTGTCACTCTGTGGCACTTTATGTCCCTTTAATCCTTCTGCTCCCTAACTTTCTACATTTTGTCCCCAACACGTCATCTGTTGTTCAAGTCTTGGTTACCTCATCTTCATCCCAGCCCATTCTCCAGATCCATGCTCTTGGACTCAAGCATCAACCTATTCCTAAAACAATAATGCATTATTTCTGAACAACATCCAGTACCATCACCCAAGCTATTACTCCTGTCTGCCTTCAACACAGTAAGTCCTACAGGGCATGGACTCCCTTTATATTTATGTCTTGTACAGCCCCAGGCACACTGTAAGCATTTAATGCATAAAATAAATAACAAAAGACATGCAGCTCTGCTGGAGACAAGAGGGAGCATTGAAGAAGCTAATCAAACTTGTACTGTGTGAGGTGGGGCTTCAACTTACAAAACACACATGAAAGATAACTGGGGCAAGGAGGAGGACACATACAGCTCTTAATATTGACCCAGCAAATATGCTGGCATGTCTTTGATTGAAAGCCCTTAAATAACCCTTGTGAGCACAAGGGCGCTACCTATATATACACAACAGGCATTTTGTTACTCATCTGAAGGGCCCAATTTCCAGATGCATGAGAAAACCCTTTAGGTATCAGAGTATTTTTTAAAGACTTCAGAGAAGTTTACCATTCAATAGTTATTCATCATTCAATGGTTAACTTCCACGGCCTTTATCTAAATGCATCTTTTCACCATGCAACTTCAGCTATGTGTCATCCAAAGCTATAGGTGTGTCTGTTAGACTGATTTACTGTAAGCACAAAAGTTTTCCTCATTAAGCATTGTAGGCTGTGGTAATTTTTCCCTTTTTACAGCTAGGAACTTTCAGAGTTGTAAAGTTTACAGATGTAAACCAAACTTTTCAGCTCTTCAGCAATTTTTCAACCACTTTCCTACATCTTTGCCAATGAAATAATTTCTGATGATGTCTATCAGAAGTGGAAACTTTTTGTAAGGATCCTAGTAGTGCTACTAACAGTGATGCAAACTTCCTTTTTCTGTCTGGACATAGAAATAATTCCACTCATCAGTTTTAAGGCAGTAAAAATGGTTTATGTTGATTTAGCAGTTCCATATTATAAGCTTTTAGTTCATGTTTCACCATTCAGTATGACATATGCTCAGCCTTGATCTTGGGCAGTATTAATCATTTCAACAATAATGTTGCACTATGCAAACTTAAATGCTACAACACAAATGAAAAACTATGGTTTTGTTCTTAGGTGTTCTGCTGTGGGTTTTTTGGGGTGGGGGATGTTGTTTATTTGTTTGTGTGTTTGTTTTACTTTTAGAGTGCTAATATGCATTTTTGTGCAGACAGGGGAAGACAGTCTTTATTGTGCTGACAGCAAGTCAACCCAGTCCTCCTCAGCCATGTATGACCTGGTTTGGGGAGGTGACATAACACACAGGATCTGTTGTTCACCAGGACATTATAGAGCATCAGTCACTGCATCTTTGTGGTCTCACTAATGAAAATGCACCTTTTCCAGCAAGACATTGAAACCACACCCATCCCACTGACATATTCTTTCTGTTGACTAAAGTTCATCAAACTACCAGAGATTTATCTTCCATGAAAAAGTGCTGGTTCAAAAAAATTAGTTCTTATGCTTCAATTGTTTACAGTATTGACTTTTTATTATTTTATCTATGATAACATCTGATGGATAGTTAGGATAATTTAGTCCTACAGTAAGAAGCCTCAGGCTCTCAAGTTTTCCCAAAGACATCAATTATTATGTCTTAAAATCCAAACAAATAAAAAAACCCCAAAAGCCAAGCAAAATCAAGCCCCAAGAAAATCTTTCTGTTTATTCACATATGCATCTTTTTTTCCCCACAAAGTTACCAGGAAATAAGAGATGCGTTTTATTAATCAAAAAATCCTTAGATGCATATTGACACCTTTCCCATTTGAATGATGTGGCTCAGCACTTTTTATTATTATTATTATTTATACATCATCATATGTGAACCTGGTGCTTTACAAAGACCTAGAATGACAAGAGCCTGCCCTGAGGTGCTTGGAGACTAAATTAGAGGTACACATATTTATATGGCTATTGCTGATACAAAATTGCCTCTCTAAGATGTGGCACTAACCTGAGTCCCTCTGGATATTCATGTAAGGAATAAACTTTGTGTGGATGGGAGTCAGGAGTTAGGGTCTTTGTTTCACAGGAGTCTAAATTTTGTTGTATAGCCTTGGACCTATTTAACATGCCATACAGTCTTCAACCATGGCTCTTGCCAGACTTTCGCAATGTTTAAGGGCACTGTTAGAGTGATCCTTCCCTCAGCACATCATCCCAGGATTCAGAAATCAGCAGTCAAGGGGCTTCTTCAGCCTGAGGTCACATGTAAACCATTAAATTTAATTATTATGAAATAACACTAAATTAATTTATGTAGTCCTATTTTGAGCTCATTTATACTTTCTGCTTCCAAACTCCCCTACAAGTTCCACAATTAAATTATGCACTATGAGAAAAAGTATATTCTTTTGCTTGTTTTGAACCTGTTCTCTAACAATTTCAAGGGGCAGTCCATGTCACTTGTTTTGTTGCTCTGTGAAACTCATGACTTACAAGCTTCAACATCCTACTCTTTGCTCTTCCAAACCAAAAAAAACCTTCTCTGTTATATTTGCCCTAGTCTAAAGCCTGACATTCACTTGTGAACATCTTGGTCACATTTCTCTGGGTCTTTCTAGTTCTGTTACATCCTGTGTCTGCATTAGTAACCAAAACAGGAGACACCCAGCATGTGAGCAAGCTGCATATGTGAAAAGTAACATGATGCTTTTTCTTTTGTTCTCTCTGTTCCTTTTCCTTGATAACATTTTAATGGTCATTCCTAACAGATTCATTCTGATGTCCCATCTTGCTGCAAAACTCATCATGGCCATAGCAAATCTTCTTTTCTACTTTTTTGATTTTTACATACCCTGGGATGTGGTGAGATGAAGGACTACTTGAGCTGTTGAAGTAATTTTGGGTGTCTTTGCTACTGCCATAAGAGGCATCTCCAGAAATGTTCAGTCAAACAGGGCTCTTACTCAGGGTTGAAGTCTATAAATCTCTTTCCTGAGATTTATTCTTGCTCCTCACATGATAGTGGCTTGAAGATTGAGAACTGAAGGAGCAAAATAGGGAAAAAATAAACAGCATTGTGTTTGCAGATGGTGTACTCTTGGCCTACTTTTCTTTTTTCTCTTAGTGCTACAGCAGCATAATATGATTTCTTTCTCCTTTTTTTTTTTTTTTTTTTTTTTTTTTTTTTTTTTTTTTTTTACCAACAAAGTAACAGATTCAGAACCAAACGTCCGAACATGACCTATTCTTCAGTACAAATTGCTGTCTTAATCTGATGAACAGAATCTTTATTTTCACACACAAAGATCGGGGATTGCCTACTTTTAATATATTAAGTTCTGTCATGCTTACTAAAGTTATGTAGTTTTTTTGTCCTGAAAATACTTCATTAATAGCAAGATACTTCATTAATAGCAAAATACTTCATTAATAGCAATGAATTAAGAAAGTAAGAATTGTACAAAATAGGTAGCTACGCAAGAAACAAACTCTGAGTCTTTAAGTTGAAAAGTGTATCTACTTTACAATTAGATCATTCTTCCTGAGAATATTCTCAATTTTCAAACTTGAATTAAAAAGAATCAAGCACCCACCTTTTTGAGAATAAAGTTATAAGAAATGTTTAGCAAGCCCACATACACACATTAAATTATTTTAATCTTCATTCGTAAGTCAATACTTGCAGCACTTAATAATTTTTGATTCCCTTCCTTGAACTCCCTTCAATTTGTCAATGCCTTTTTAAATAGATTCTGTAAGATGTAGTGGAGTATTTTTTTATGAAAAAATGAGTGGTCATTAGCAATGTGCTCAAGTGAAAATAAATGTCAAAGATTAGATATACTTTTGAATAAAGAGTAACTACTATTTCATGTTGATGAAAATCATCTTTCCCCCCTTCCTGAAAACCAAATAGATCTTTCATTAAAACTGCATTCACTGGACTTCTTAAGGCACTCATATGTGTGTGAGATTGGGCTTTTTTCCATGCATATGTTCAGATGTATTTTAATCAGATGACCAGATTTCAATTATGTTACAACTCTGCTGAAGAGTCAAAAAGAACAGTATCAACACACTTTTGGATTGTGTACAATTTTCTGCATTATTTATAGACTGGCTGGTGATCAAATTAAGTGTGAGAAATTAACAGATTGGAAACAGTCAAGAAAATTACTGTTGTACATGCTGGTCTATGCACATTAAAGCAGTTCTGTACCATTTATTCTCTGCTTAGGGATATCTTGTTATTTCAGTCTGTAAAACAATGACTTTTTCCTTTCCAAGAAGACGCATTGGACAAAACGAACTCATGGAAACTGCTGTGAAGCAGCAGGTGGCTGAGGTAAGCAGAAGCAGGAGATAAAAATCAGTATCAGCAATAAGTACAGACACCTCTGCACAGTTGCCCAAAGTGACACTGATGAAAACCAAGCCTTAGTTAAGATCTGTGAAGGCAGCTCACTACCTTTGTTGAGGAGACACCAACTCACGGTGGTACAGGACCCTATACAACAACACCCAATCCTTGAAAAGTCAGGCTCCAGTGGTGAAATTAAGCCAATCACATTACTGCTTATCAGATGACTATTCTTTTGGGCTTTCAAGCACTCAGAGGGATATATCTGTAAATACATACATAGTTTACTTGTATAGTCTTCCCTGCTGCTTACTTAGAATAGAAAAATAACCCATTAAAAGAAGTACCAGTGGTCCAGATTGGAGCACAGAATTTGGACCTCAAATTATCCTCTCAGTTTAAGGAGAGTATACATCTATGACCACAGATGTTTTAGATGAACTTGCAAATTGACACATATCACAGATTGGTGACCTAAACTTGACACATTTGGAACCAGTGGCTCTCATTCCAGCATCTTTGTTTTCTTATACCCAAAGACCTCTGAGAGTTTTGGGAAGAAAATCTTTTGCATGAAAGGAACAGCTAACTTTGTACTCTGTAAACATATTCCTAAAATATATGTTGAGACTTGAGGCCAGATTCACCCATCTAAATCTCTGCACCACAATTCATCTTAGACACCATTGGTAGCCAGTGGAAAATGATAGGCATTTCTGACAAATGACTCACACCTCAGTCAGCTTATGCCATTTCTCCAGGTGCTTCTCTGTGTGTACTAACTCCAAATAGCACTGGCACTTAGGGGAATCATGTTCCCAAAATACACTTCTCAGATAAGTTAACTGGGAAGAACTGAGGTGTTTGTATCCTGTAAACTCACTTGGAAATTCCACCTCTCTTTCAATAGACAATGCAAGGCTGCTACACTTTTCAGCCCAGGAACTGGCTGCAGTAATGCCAGCTTTGGGATTATGAGCCTTTCTGGAGGAGCTGTCTCCCGGTATCCTGAGTCAAGGTTTTACTAGAGACTAAATGGGATGTTCTCCTCCAGTTTTAGATCTGGCATTTCCCTGTCCTGAGAACTCCTAACAAATGAGAAAAGCACCTCAGTCAGGTATTCCCTCTCATGTGAGGTGAGAAGATGAATGTTAAACCTGGCACAAGGGAAAGAGGCTTTATGTGAGCATATAACTACTCACCCAGATATTGCTAAAGCCACTCATCCTTCCTGGAAAAGACTTATTTCTTTGAAGGTAGACTGTGCTGGTCTGAAATTGGTCATGTCTATATTACTTCTTGCAATACTGCATAGCCTTTCTGAGGGGCATAAATTTCTTTTTTATGACTACGATGATGCAAAGCAATTTTAAATGCCCGGAGGAGAGAACTAGAAAAGACGAATGAAAAGGAATTGAATGATTCATTAGAGTCAGAAGAAGACTTGATGAGGAATTCTATAATTCTAGACTTTTAATTTAATTGCATCTCTCTCTTTACTTTCACTTTTCACCCTTCTTTACTTTCATGGAGCTTCATAAAAATTATAATTCTAAAGAGGTCCTTATCTTACAGAACCTATTAAGAAATATAACACTGTTTATTCTATTTTGACAGTACTTTTGAGTTTTGAGGTTGGTGATTTATTACACTTCTCAGGTGCTCGCTATACCTGTATACCTGGAATAGCCCGACTCCTGTTTCACTAAAATTATACCTTTGACATAAATTCCTATTTGTGAACTTTATAACATTTTCTGTGGCTAGGAGATG
>JADMLD010000611.1:0-272500 GCA_017589585.1 Phylloscopus whistleri | reverse complement strand
TTGCTGTGAGAAGACAGAAGGAGGAAGGAAGGCTGACTCAGAGACTAGATAACTGATTGACACCTGTCGGGAATTAGTCTGTGTAGAGTCACACTGTAGCTCTGTGGGATGCTGTCAAGCCTACAGTGTCTCTGAACAAATGCTGAAACCAACTTCTTCCTGCTGATTGGGGAAAAAAGCCCTACAGGGAATAGAGACACTGACAATACACCTTAGAGTATGGATGCTGTCATATAAATCCCTGGCTTGCCCATTTTTTCTGCCACCATCAGGAGAAGTTATGCACACATCTAGCAGAACAGAAATATGTGGGGCAATGCATTTTTTCTACCTACAGAAGTTGTAACCAACATCACAGAAAAATGGCCTCAGAGTTTGAGGACATCTTCTGGTAAACCAGGTTTCTCTGGTTTTGTCTCTTTTTTTGTTTTGTTTTGTTTTCCTGAGTAATGAGACACCTCTCTGGTAGATGATTTAAAAGAAGAAACAAAAAGAAGAGGAAAGATAATAGATAAAATGATAGAATATACTATTTCCTTTGATGTCTCTTTTCACTTAGCCTAAATGATTAACAGTGTGGATAGGTAATCTTGACTAGAAAGAAAACAGCACCACAACTGTGAAAACAGCCATTTTAGCTCTGAGTAGAGAAATGAGAGGACTGAGAAAGAAGACTGATTTAAGACTCACAGATAAGTTTTGCTTGAAGGAATGAATACCATCCTATTTACAAATTAGTATATTCATCTTCTTAAGTTTTCATGCCTCATCAGGTGTGCAAAATTAAAGAACAAAGTCTGTGTACAGAACATTCTCATAAGGTGGAGGTGTCCTACCATCAGACAGATGGTGAGATGAAAACCAACAGCTCTGTTCTCACCCTCTCCTACAGAAATTACTCCTTTGGCTGCAATCTATTCACCTGTAGGTTCCTTACCAACTTATAAGATTTGACTTAAGGAAGATGACAAAATCAAACTGGCAAAAGGTCTCCCTGAAAGGAGTCCAAACTTCCAGGTCCAAGGTAACTGAGGAGAAGATATGGCTGGCTACAGCATGGTCGTTTCTTCATTTTTCCCATATGAAAACCCATTCACTATCCCCATTAAAGAAATAGCTATGATTATCTCCGCTCAAATCCAGAAGTTCTCTCTCCTAGACTTTCTCTCCCCAAAACAAATGATCTAACAAAAATGCCACATTAAAAACATGCTACAAGAAATCTTTGAACACTTGAATACTGAAAAGTAACAGAAACTAGTAAAGGTTACTTTTTTTCAATGCATCACAAGATTCACAGGTTTTTCTCCAAGCATCTTACAGTTTACTAAGAATGTATCTCCTCACCCATAGACATGGAAAAAGTGTATGCTAGTATCCACAAACCTATTCCATTGTCCCCACATTTATAATGTTTTACTAGCAAACTTTGGCCATGTAGATAGTGAACTGAGAACTTGGCTTATTACACAGCAGCTTGCTTTTCTTCCATTGTGAGCTGCTCTCATGCACACAGCTAGAACTGGGAGCTGCCCAGGACAAGAACAATTGTTTTAATGGAATTTGTGAAGGCTTTAGCATGTGAGGTCTTTGATCGGTGCCACTAAGTGCTAGGGAGATACTAATAAACCCAAGTGCTACCAGATCTACTCGAACAGCTAAGTATTACCTAATGTGAAAGGTACTATAAAAATGCAAAGAAATAACCAAAACCTATAAACGGTGAAAGAACTATAGCAGGAAGAGAGCATATAGAAAAAAACCAAGAAATTACATACATGGTGTATTTCAGCCTGTTAAATGAAAAACCTGAAAATTTTGGAAAATCTTTAAATGTATGTATATACACACAAGAAATCTAAAGATAGCTGAGGCTAATATGTATATCTGCCACTATCAATAATCATTGCTGATGTGTCCGTAGAATAAGTGGGTGACGTGAGAGTGAAGGCAAGAATAGTACATCCATGCATTCTATATCAACAGATTGACCAAAAGAAGGGAGAAGATATGAGAAAACTTGTAGGGAATGAGCAGACCATTAATGATTTGGAACAGAAACATTTGCAAAAGATTGGTAGCAGTGCCAGGCTTCTCAGGAGACCAGACTGAAAAGTATACATCCAGCAACTGAGCTTAGAAAGAACATAGAGCTTTAACAGGGTGTGCCAGGAAAGGGAGAAGGAAAATTACCTAAATAAGGAAGATAATGCAAAAGGGTATTGCTAATGCTCGAGAGCAACTATGGGAAGTTTTGGGTAAAGCTTGTTATGTACAAGGGACAAAATAGGGAAGGCAAAGACAGGTTAAATGACAGGGGGCTTGTCGGAAGTGACAGAGAGTGGTGAAAGCTGAGATATCTCTGGAAAAACAAAATGTCAAAAAGACAATCCAGAACAGCTTTGGGGATGTCAGGGGAGGATGGACACATCCATAAGTCACCACTGTGGAGACTCTAAGTGAAGCTACATGTCCTAGGGTGACTTTATGATGCTTGTATCCCTAACTGTCTGTTCTGTTTATGCTGGATACTAAGTTCTGTACCTTTAAGTCTGGTTCAAGAGCAAAGTGGGAAAGAGCAGAAGCGCGAAGTTTATTTTCAGAAACTGCACTTGCTCCCCCACATCCTTTACACAGACTGTGTTTGTCTGCAACACAGACATGCCAGAGAGAGCTCTCCTTTGCTTTCAGCTAGTTTTTTTTAGTTAGCTGAGGCCAGAAGTTGTTTGGAACTGTTCAGCTATTGTTTGGTCTGGCAACACCAGGACTATGGTCCAGGGGCCCTCCAAGCTGCTCTGCGGCCAGGACAGGAGGCCCGAGCCCCAGAAGACTGAGAGAGCAAAGACACAGCCACGGAAAAGACCGACTCTCTCTCCAACCCACACAAGGACTTTCTGAATTTGCCATCTCTTCAGAACAGAGAGAGGTTTCATTGTTTAATATTATTCATTTCTCATGTTTATGAGTACTTTGCTTGCTAAATAAGCAGGATTTTTTGGCTTCTCTTGAAGGAGATTTTTCTCCCAAACAGGTTGGGGGAGGGGCAGCTTAAATTTGCTTTCTACAGGAGACCACTTCAGAAGTTTCCCCCCAAAATTTGCCCTAAACCAGGACACTATGTCAAAGATATGTTGGAAGTCAGCATAGCTTTCAAACAAACAAATAAACAAACAAAGAAATTTAATAATTAAGGACTATTTCGTGTTATCTGTGTAAGACCAATAGGTTCATTACCTCAAAGAAGCTCAGTTTTTGTGTTGATATTTTCCACAGAAGAAATGTAGTATATTTATTGTTTATAGTACCAAGTTTGAAACAGTTGAATAGGCTATGTCACTATAAGTACAAATATATTCTGTACAGTTAAAAAGGTATGTGTGTGTGCAGGACTAATCAGAGATGTGAAAGAGGAGTGCTTTTACCTTTCTCATCTATTTACCTTTCTCATCTTTATGCTATAATTCTGTTTCTACAGAGTCAATGTAACCAACTTATTTGTTTGCATGAGCTTAATGATGGGTTTACTTTGTCTTGCTCTCCTGCTTAAGAACTTCATTGAAAAAAGTTACTTAGCAATAGCCACTGACAAAGTACTCAGCTGGAAAGCATCTTCGAATGTGGTTCCCTCATGTAAATTTCTTGTGTGGAGTCCTATTAGACTGCCAGCCTTAATTATGCTGAGCAGTACCACACAGAAATCGGGGGGATAATATTATTATACATTGAAATACAAGTCCACATAGTAAACACAAGGTATCCTAGAGCAGCAATATTCAACAGGTTATAGAGGCATAAAAAAGCTCCCTCACCTCAATACCTGTGAACTAATATAATCTAACACATTACAATATTAACTGAAAAAGGAGAAAAACACGCTGTTGTAAAAACAAGGATCTTGCAGTTAGACGATTGGATTCTCCCCCTAATTTAAGGGCATAGCCTTCTTAATGATGCACCTGTGCATCTGAAATCATTGCTGAATATTCGCAAAACAAATGGCATTTTTTCTGTTAAATACTTATTTCTTAAACATAATACACATATTTACAGGGATGTATGTTTGTTGATCTAATGGATTGAACATGAACAAGTGGAAACAAGTTTAAGTGGCTATACAATAAAATGCACTGATAATTAGTTGAATCAAGAATTTATAGAAGCCAACAGTCATTATCCAATTAACTCTCACTTCTTTTGTACTTGGAAAGAGAGAGTGACAGCAGACATGAGCTACTGTGATACTCCTGAAAAGCCATTTGCCTTTGAAAATCAATATATCTGAACAAGTTTGAGTGTTTTCTCCTAGAGACAAGTTACAAATAAGAGGGGGGTGGCAAAATAACCTAAAGCTATGTATTTTTTTCAGATTTGCATTCAGCAGTACAGTAATTTGTTAATTTAATGCTGAGCATTTCTTCAGAGACATAATTCTAGGTACTACATTTCAGAGAGAAAATTAAAGTGATTATTCTCTTTGCCTTCCCCTATTCAACACTTTCTGGAATATATAGGGCATTTCTGAGGTGATCTGAAGGATTTGTGATTTGTTGGCAGTTGAGTGCCACTGTGCTACTGCCACTTTGAAAACTATCCCATGTGGAAGTCTCTCCTACCCTGTATTACCTAACCTAAATTTGCCTGTGAGCAGAACAGGGTACTTCAAATCACTGCACCATTTTTAGCTTGTGCTTTTCCTTACACCAATCCTGAATCTTAGTCTTTTCTCCCTTCTATTGTATTGTTGATATATCACACTATCCCAAATACTATTTTATTAGAAAGCCACCAACTTCCTCTTCATACTCCTCTTTCTTGGCTCCTCTTTACACGTAATATTGCTCTGATGTACTCCAAGGGAAAGCTAACAAAATATAATGTAGTTACAACTTCCTCTGTTTCCAACCATCAGTTTCTTATTTGTTGTACCACTTGTCCCATTAACTAGATCTCTGTCCTCATTGGAGATATCTTCAATGCCAATTGTTCGTTACCTTTCATGTTCTGATAGCTCTTCCTTTTTAACATACTCATTTTCTTTACTTTTAGAAAAATAAACATAAATATAAATATGTCACCCTTAACTTAATCTTTGTCCTCACACAGCACTATAGCTACTGCTCCAGCCGTCTTCTTCAGTTAATTAATAATTAAACATATACTCACAATCACAGCCTAAAGTTGTTTACTAATTTGATCGTATGTCTTTACATCCCATCATTTGCACTCAACAGAACTTGTTCATATTCAGTACTCTGTCCCACAGCACTTCACAGCTCACATTTCTAAATGCTTCATTGACATGCCTTGCAGAAGATCCTTCTAATTCCTCTTTCGGCTTTCTATAACAGTTTCTTCAGATCCCATTCCTGGCCCTCGTAATATTTTATCTGATTAATCTTAAAGACATCAATTATATCTATATGCTGACAGCAAGCAAATCTGCATGTCAGTCAGTTTGTTTACACATAGTCCATTTTAAGATTCTCCCTAACTACTTTCACAGCCAAAATTCTTGTCTAAATTCTTACAACAACATTTTTTTTTTCACAAGAAAATAACTTGCTCTTCTTTTCTTCTTTTAGAGTTGTTGCTGGTTCTCTGAGGCTATTTGAGATGTCTCCTCATATCATTTAGTTCACTCATCCTTTTTTCATCACATCAAGTATAAGTTACTTCTTTTCATTTTCAAGGATTTGTATATCCCACCTCTGCCCTTCCTCTTTTCCCATTATTTCTCATTTACTCTTCAAGGACAGACAGCACATATTAAGGCTACACCGACCACTACTGCTTTACTGGTTTTTGTATTCCCTATCTGACCACAATTGTCTTTGGTCTTCTGCATTACAAACACCTTTGGGAAGCCTACTAGTTCTGTATTTTTGTGGACAAATGGGATGGGATACCAAGAATGATGGGATCTCAGTTTTCATTAGGCAGCCATAAAACAAATTATAAATTACTAAGCAAGCAAAAACAACCATAATTTTTTGCAGAGACACTCCTATCTAAGAAATCTATGTTGACCAAGAACAAGCTGAGGGCAAGCTCTGCTTCACTGCTTTGTGGAAACAGAATAATAAAGAGATGTTGAATACTCTTTAATAGCTTGGTAAGTTTAATAGCTACCTTTTGAGGCAGCTATTTAACAAGTAAGATTAATGCCTTACCTTTTAAGTTTAATAGCTGGTTTCAGAAGTCAAAGGGAAATCTTTACCTTAAACCAAAACCTTGAACAAAATTGCTATAAAATATGTTGAACCATGTAAAGTTAGGACTGTTGGTGCACTGTGTTTCTCTTTTGTTGTGTCCTCAGCTTCAAAAAAAAGCACAACGGAACACAACTACCTGTAACCAAGGGTGGTTCTCCCTCTGAATACTTCTGCTGGGACTGCAACCTATTGCTCTGCTTTTGACAAGGAGCTCTGCAGTAAGAGTGTAACAGAGTTCTTTCTGTTTTCCTCCTTGTTCAGAACTTTCTCTGAACTTGAAGTACTTCAAATCTAGTGCATGAACACAAAACATTTGTCTCCAGAAACAAACCAAGGGTACAGCAACTAAAATTAAGGTGATACTAAGGAATACATGACACAAAATTAAGGTCCATGTCTTCTTTAATGGATGTTTATTTTTATTTTAAGAAACAACTGTTGATCCTGTGAACTCCATTCTTTCCCAGGATGTTTCCTTTCTGTGAATGTTTTTAGACTCCGAGTGTGAAAGGGAAGAAAATATTGTGTGGAAAGGAAGGGGATCGCTTCAGAGGAAAAGGTTTGCAGGCAGATCTTGGGTTCTCTTACTCCCTGACTTCTCAGAATCTTAATTTCCTCAGCAATGAAATGTATATAATATTACTTATTAGTGATATATTTGGTGTTAGTACACATTTAGATGGCAAGATACAAATTATGGCCACTATTTCTACACAATAAAGACATGGTTGCCTGCTTTCTTTACTTTTTTTTCCTTAATGTAGCTATGCACAGAATTTCTTCAAAGACTATCTTTAAATCTAAAAACCCACCACAATAAAATCAACTGTTCTATTAACTAGGCTTGGATATCTTTCAGGGGGACAAATGAGAACATCACTGACTGAAGTAGCTCACCAGTCCTTCCCCCATAAAACATATGAGTTTCTTCCTGTCTTCTTTACTCATACTAAATACGATTTGTTTTATCAGCAGCTTGAAAAAAGAAAAGTGAATGAGCATCTTTTACCACTTTACCAGCATATGGAAAAAGCTGGCAAGGCAAAGAAAGTGAGGCATGTTCAACATGAGAAGAGATTATTTCTGTTCTCTGTTGATCCCTCAGTGTACTGAGCTCATTTGTTTGGTATTGGAAAAGCCATAGCTGTTTCCATTTCAAAAAATTCTAAAGCAGTATATATGTCCTTCACTGTAGTTGGTTCCAGCATGACCTGAACTACTTCATTAATCACTTTGCATCACATGGCTTCCTGAAAACTAAATGCAGCAAATATTTGTCTTCTTGCATTGACCTGAAGTACCTGGTCATGAAGAAACCCAAGTGATATTTTTTAATTGTGAAACTATCCATTCTTGTGCAAAACTCTTGTACAAAATGGATTCCATCTCCAAATTCCATAATTAAAACACTAGAGAAGTACATCATGAAACTCTAGAGACATACAACCAATATGTAATGACCCCCTTATCCAGCATTTTTTTCATCCATGAGCTGAAAGAATAAAATGTAATCATAAACAATAGCTAACATAGTATATGCAGCCTGTTTATAGATATAGGCATAAACTATTTTAAAAGTTTTAATTTCAGCATTCCATTGAAACTCAGCAAATCATCCAGTTCTACAACAGAAACTTAAGAGTGTCTGTCCCTGCAGTACCCTGGCAACTGTAAATGGATTTACATGTACAATTCTACAGAGCAATTTGCAAGTCCTGGGTCTCAATCTCTTTATCACTGAATTTTAAATGGGAAAAAATACTGTTATGTTTTTAAATAAACCTTGAAAACTTCTTATAAAATAATTGCAACTATTAGTTTCAAATGTAGAGCTGGCGGGTCATACTGAAATTGTGACTTATTTGTTCCTATGAAGAGATATAGATGTGAATGACAGTAAAAATCATCTATTTGATCAATTAATTTAAATCAAAAATCATCTACATCAATTATCAATTTCAGACATGACATTTTAGACCAGCTACATTATTTGCGCAGTACCAGTCCTACTTCCTTCATTTTCCATCCTTTGTTTACAATATATGCTGACTACATGAGGCAATTACTTGGTTTCAGAAGTTTTAATTCTCTTCATCTGGGTGAATTATGACTGCGAGACAACCACATATTTCCTATTCAGATCACTTCTATCTCAACATTTTGTATTTCATACACCATGATGATGAGTTCAAATGGAGACTCTGGTAGAAAACCTCTCAGCTGAGGGAAGCCTATTTTGGAGATTCTATGCTATCATCTTACCTGGCATCTTTTCTAACGATGCTTTCAAAAAGTACAAAACCCCCTAACCCTCTATGCAGATTTCTTCCCTATCTCCAACAAGATGGGATGACATCTGGGTTTCTTTTGCTTTTTCGTTCTTCTCTGCCTCCCTCCTCTGTTCTCCCGAGACAGATCTCTATCAGCTCTGATAACCTAGTCAAATTACAGGTTATGTAATTAAACTCTGTTTGACAAATTCTTCTTCGATTGTAGTTCAAAGCTAGAACACAATGTCACTGTGAGCCTTTAAATGCTTCTCCCTCTCCCTAGAAATTGATATACATGAGAAATGGTTGAAGTGACTCTTCTATGTACACTTGTTAAAACATGCAGGATAAAAGGTTTATATAAAAGTAAGACATACTTTTTCATAGTCTAATATTTTAGTGAAAGGTTGTAATTAGTGTAAGCATGGCTTAACATAAAAAAGAGCTTTGCATTTCACATATAACATCTTTACAAGATGTAGATTATTTTATGTTGAAATAAAAAGCTGCTGTTGAAACAAAAAGCTGTAGTGAAATATTGTGATGATGGTCTGAAGAAGATTTGAAATCTATAGATGACCATTACTGAAATGAGGGAGGCTTGACCTGCTTTTCTAGGAACAGCTATACATCAGATAGACTTGGTTTTATTTGATCTTAAGTTTCTTGTAATTGTTTTCTTTCTAAAGAAATTCTAAGAAAGAAAAGCTTTCTAAATTCCTTAAATGTTAAAGGATTTTATTGGTGTTGCTGTTCTGGTTGTTTTTTAAATCAAATTTTGTTTTATACAAGATATGATGAAAGTTTAAACCAGAGAGAAATGTTAGAAGAGCAGAAGGTCCTTAGCAATGCTGGACCTTTCAAGCCTGTGATTTATTTGCAATGTAATTCAATTACTGAAAATAGACAGTATTTTTATATCTTTCAATTCTGCTATACACAAAATCACAAAAGCCAGTTATTTTCTATTAGTGTGTGATACCATGTGGTTATGGAGGCCATAAAAAAAAATAAAGGGCACTTACAGTCTTAGTATAAACTATGATTAATTTTTATTAGGATGAAATGTTTATATATTATAAACTGATGATTTATTTGTAGATTTTTTTTCCTGCAAGTTGAGTAGTTTCCCTTGGTGCAGAATGCAGAATTGTATATGAGATATTTGAGTGTCTAAAACGATGTATGATAAATGAAGTAGCATGCTACTTATACGCTTATCATGTTCCTTGACTAGCAACAGGTTCAGCAAAGGGCACAGCCAGTAAATGAAATTTTCCACCAGGACAATATATCATCACAAGAAATGTATGCGCTGGAAACTTACAAGCTTGCTCAAGATGCGGACAAGGTGTGAAATGGCAAAAAATGAAAAGCAGAAACAGCATATAGTAAATTTCAAATTCAGTTGTATTTCCATATTGGCTGAGCATGGTGCTTTAACTGTTTGAAGCCATGTATTTTAGAAAATAATAAAAACATACACGTAAACTAAGCTTGGTTTTAAGGCTAGGATAAATTTCCTTCATTAGATATCCTATAATTTCTTTTGAGAAAAGAAACTGTAAAGAGAGTAATCTACCGAGAGTATTTTTTTAATCCCCTTCAGAGTCAAAATATAAACCAACATCTTTAAATGCATATTTCTTTCTCAGAGTTACAGGCTGAAAACATGCTCCAGGAAACGTTTACCATAACCTTCAACACTCTGTGGAGAGCACTAATTAAAAATAATGATAAAAACCCAGGAAAAAAAAGCAACAGTATATTTCTATATATTTCCCAGTGGAATTTAGTTTGTTTACAAAAACATTTCATAATAAGAATTTCTGACATATAACCATTGAATCCTAACAAACTATAAATACTCCTGTCTTCTTGTAAAAAGGTACACCAAATACCAAGGAGAAACTTCTTGGCACTCTGGTGGTAGGTGGAAACATGGCTAAAAATATATTGAAATTGTCTGTTTTTTACAGTTACCAGCTGTACAGCCTCACTGAAGAGAGACGAGCCTTGGAAAATGTGATCAGGTTCTGCAATTCTGTCTTAAAGTGGCTTCTGAAATGTCTTGAAATTTAATTGCTGCACTGCAAGAAATCAAGCATAATGACATTGCTTGTGTTTATGTATTATGGTAGCGGTTATATTTATATGCTGAAACAATTTTGTAAACTGAGTTGTAGATCCCACTCTTTATGCCCTTACCAGATAAAGTACACCTCTGGAGACATTTGGTTGATTTAGTTTTACTAAATGTGCACCATAATTTTAAAATCAGCAGAACATAGTTTGGGTCATAATGTTGTTCTATCACCCTTTTTTTTTAAAACAGGAAAGTCTCCCTCTCTTATATCTTACTTCATCTTGATTCAAATTAGCAACCTTTCTCCAACACGCCACTGAAAACAACAGTAAAATACATTTATAGTTACATTAAAATATTTCTTTCATAAATATTTTATACCTTGCCAATGTATTTTGGGGTGGACTTCTTGTTTCCATGAGCTGAATTATCACCACATTATTACAAAGATATTAGTGAGGAAAAGTCACAAAGAGAAACACAAAAAGGAGCAATATTTCTTTAACAAAGAGGAATCATCCCCACTTCTGGACATAAATTTGCTGTGTTCGCTCTCTAAGTTATACAGCCTTTCCCAGTGGCAGACCGATGCCAGTTAACCAAGGATTTTAACTGGAGAACAAAACAGACCCTATGATACACCATGCCTCCAGAGACGTATGTCTCACATTCCCGGACTGGCTTCATTTTTTCACCCTCTGTGTTTAGGCCTTCTGTTTTATCACCACAATGGCAAAATTTTGACCAGACTGGTATCAAAGGAAATTCTATTCCATCCAATAGGCCCAGGACAGGTGTTCGCGTTTTTGCTTAATTCCAACCTTTAATCATTTATGTTCTTTGGCTTTACAACTAATATTTTTCTGCCTCACTGACTATTGTGCCTCACACTCTATTGAATTTAATGTTTCTCTGTTCATCTCAAATTAAGTTTAGTTTTCCTTTTTTGATTTTCTTTAACATTTTATCTTTATAATACTAACTCAGAATCAAAATTTTCCTGCTTAGACAGACCGCTGCTTTTTGAAGCACTGTGAATCAGTCTAAAAACACACATACAAAAGGCCATGAGAGCTATTTGTGGTTTAAATAGGCAGAATTCAATGAAGTCCATGCTCTTTCTAGTACACAAGACTAGCCATAGACTTCTGGAAATTTAGCACCAAAATTACCAGTTTCAGCAACAGCAGTTTAAGGCCTAACTCTCAAAGTAAAATTAATTTGTTTTGCAACTCAGAGGAAAATGAGATCTCTTGCTGCAAGCCTCCAGTTTCTACCCTTTACTCCCTCTTCACAGGTCTCATAATCTTTGCAATGTCTGGAACAAAAGACCTAATCTGCATGGTTGATGTCAAATGACAAGGGTTTATGCACTGTCTGGTTAACTTTGTCACTAGGCAATGACTGCTGTCTTTCAGGGGCAGGCCCAGTGTCATCACTAACATAAGGAAACCCCACGGGCTCTGTGACCATTTTCAGAGTGCTGATATTTTCTGTGCCACCTGGTTTTGCCACTCTCCAAGTTTAAAAATTGAGGCACTGTAGTGCCTGAAAACCACTCTCTAGTTCTGAAAGACAGGCCCTCGCATTTATTCAAAGAGTAGTTTCTTTACCATTATTTTTCAATATATTTCTTGCTGTATATAATATCTACCTTTTTGGACAACTGGCATATGATCAGTGCCAATTGTTTCTCCTTGCCTTGTTGGATGGATTACAGCTTCCATTAACATTATCTTCCATGCAGTTTCTGTTCTTTCCTCCTTGTGATGGTTTTCTTGTTCCATAACATTCTGGTATTCTTTTGTTTAACTTACAAAATTGACATTTGCATCCTTGATATATTCTTGATAAATATAGGAAAATATAGTTCTCATTAATTTTCTTTATTTTTTTTTTACACAGCATAAGCAGACCAGCGGTTAACCTAATATCATCTTTGTACTTACCACCCTTCTCAGGTGTGTGAACGAAGGTAAAGACAATTGAACTTCATCACTGCTGCCATGGAAAAATGCAACATGAACTACTTGAAATATTTCAAATTTTTTTAACATATTGTCAGGTATCAAATCTTTTGGAAGGATAAGAATAAGGCCTGTAAGGACTGCTGAGGATAGTTGACAAACTTTATTTTGTACCATTTTGCTCTGCTAGTTCAATACCTTTCTAACAGATTGTTCTTTCTGAGACAATTAATATGCTTATCACTATAAAATATGTTATTCCATAAATTGTCATGTGGAGAAACAAAGGATCTTAATTAAGGGAGATAGCAATGATTCAACTTCTATATCTGGTTTCAAAAGCTTAGGGACACTTTCCTCTTAGTCTACATGGCACTGTAGTCTCTGAAGGAACCACTTAATACTTATGTGGCTCCATACTGCTTTTTCCTTAAAAAGTCACCATTCTTATCTTACTTTGGCACTATGTACACACGTCTCATGGGCATAATTAGTAAAAAACCCATGCAAATAAAAAATGCCACATGCCTATGAGAAATAAGTGCTGGAAAATAAGTTTACAAAACAATTCTCTATTGCAGACTGTAGAAATTAATAAACTGCCCATACAACTGCCATATTTAATCCTGCTTCTACATGCTATACAGATACTAGGTTTACATTCCAGGTTCTACGTTCAAAGCAACACTGAAGTGCCAACATTTCCAATTTTTGGAGACTTTCATAGTTTTTTCTATAAGCAGTTCTTCTTTTCTACAGAACAAAAGATAGCCAGGATCTTCGTCAACTAGCAGTTTTATGACTCAGGACAGGACAACTCACAGTGTCCTTAAGGAGCTCTCTTGTCTGTGTGGAGAGCCATGGGAAAACATCAGAAGCAGCAAATGCAGTTAAGAAAAGATCTATTTTTATGATATTTTCTAACTCCCTGAAGATATTATGAGGAATCATCAACTAATAGTACTACTTGTAAGTAACCTTGACTTATAATATTGCAGTACTACATTGTTGTTTCTTTGTTTAAACCTAAATAGGCTCCAACAAGAGGCATCACTCAATCTCTTTTATCATTCCATCTGATCAAAGACCATGGACTAATTTCCAAAAGTATAATATTCACAGATGCAAGACCAAGAGAAATACAGCTCTCCTTACATTTTCCCTTGTACTTGATGAACATAATTTTGATTTTAGTGGAATTCTTCTCTTGCCATCATGACATCAGTCAACTATTGACTTTAACAATACAAAACTATCCCTAATATTCACCCTTAGAAGACAGCTAGATTATATGTCCCAAATTTATGGATATTACAGGACTAAGACAGTTGTTTGTTGGCGGGTACGAGGGGTGAAAGGGAGACAGAGAAAGAGAGCAGAATAGTAAAAGGATTTAGACCCACTTGCCTCTGTAAAATAAACTTCCCAGTCTTTAAAAACCTACAAAAATAAAATTTTGCCAATAAAGATTTGGTAGCATTTTAAATTAATTTCAGGAAAAATAGAATCCACATAACTAGGGTCAAGAGGAAAGACAACAGAAAAAATTGGGGCTTATGGTTAATTTAAACACAGCTTCAAAAGTAAAACCTTCTGACGGCAAGTGCTCTATGCATCTGAGGTTACTTGAACTTAATATTAACTTTACAAATCAGGAACTTTATAATGAAATGGATCTCTTCATTAGACAATCTTAACTACTTTGTGGTCTGTGGAGATGCTATCTGATCATTCAGAGATGTGACTGTGGTTTGTAAAAATGGGAACCCTAAAGATCATCAGAGTCACTCTCTCCCCTGGGGCCTTTTTACTCTGCTGACACTTAGTCAAAATCTACCAGCAACAGTCTCAAAAGCAGCAGTCATTAACTCATTCAAAGTCACAGACACAGGGGTCTGGGTTTAGCAACTATTAATTAGAGTAATTATTCCCAGGATGACAATTACCAGCTGCAGCATCCACTTAACATCTATTTCTCAGAACTTGTCATTTTGCAATGCTGATGTTTCTAACAGGTTCATTTGCCACCATTAACTGATTACATTCACTATGGTATATTGTTTCAGATGGATAGGATGGAAAGCCAATACCTAATATTGACCTCTACAGTATCCTGAGATTAGAAAGGCTGCTCCTACCATGTTAGCCACATCATCCTCTTGAAAATCATATATACTATTTGTGAAGGATTTGTGATATTTCTCCTCTTTCAAATATGCTTATAAAATAAATTTCCTGGAGAAATAACATGGTATGTTTCAAACTATACTCTTCCACAATGCACTTGTTTAAGCTAAAACACTGCATATATTAGTTTTACAATCTGGTTTTAATTCTGCTTTAGCAAACAGTAATATGGACTTGGTATAATTTCAAACCTTTCCCTTCAGAGGGACAAGTCTTCAGCCTGTGTTTGCTCAAGAGTGTCCAAACCCTATATGCTGCTGAGCCATGTTGAAAACCTGTGCAGTTCAAAGAAACTAGAATGGTTAGCATGCACTAAAATGACAACTATATGTTTCTTAAAGGAACAGAATGAAAGAAGTGGCATAAAGATATTTTCACCTCTTCTGTGAAAAGGAAGATTAGATGTCCTCAACAAAAAAGACTTCGATAGGGCACAGAAATAATTAGTTTAATAACAGAAGGAAGCAAGCCTTTGATGGGAAGATTGTTCTCTAGATTTTGAAAATCTGAGATTTTGACAAAGGCATTAATAAATCTTACTGATTCCAAAGAATATGAATCTTCTGCCAAGTTAGAGTCCTATATTTCAAACTGTGTAAAGTATGATAAATTAGTGGTTGTCATACATGGAGTCTACAGAAGAAAGAAGATTATCTGGTAGAAGGTAGTACAAGAGTTCCTATTTCCATTACCAGTAAAGTCTGGATTGTTGAAACAGGAGAAAGATTTTCTGGTACAGAAGCAAGAGAAGAATGCAGCAAGTATGGTGTCCTGTTATTCTGACACATCTCGCTTTCTTCATTCTCCATGAAGCTGACAGCAAGGGCAATCAAGGATGTCATGCAGTGAATATGAGAGTTCAAAATTAACAGAGGAACAGAAGTAGGGCAGTATGTTTTCTAGAACAGCTTTAATCCTTTACTCTTGCTATGATGATGACTCATAAAGTGAAAGAGAATGTGTTTTTAAATCCGTGTTAATAGCCTCTGTTTAAGAATGATAAAGCGCAACTTTAGCATATATTTTAAAGAGTCTCCTAGATAGTGCCTTAACTATGCAGGAGTAAGTGGAAGCAGCTGTGTTGATTTTTAATGTGTTGCTAGATTGTTTTTGTGCACATTTGATGTTCTTCTTTAATAACCTCAAGTAAAAGGCTGAATGAATTCAACAACAGTAGCTGAAAAAAGCGCAATGAGTCATATTACAAGAAAATGGAGAAAAGGATACAGGATTCTCCACTGAACACAATCCTATATTGTAGGCAATCTGTGATAACACTCTTTTCATTTCAGTTCAGTCCCATAAAATTACCACTAACACTACAACTCATGCAGAACACAGATAAATGTAAAAATGTCACAGAATTCTTCCAGATGGGACTTTTAGTTCCACTAGATCACCATCTACTTTTTTTACTTGTCTAATATTTCATTACAACCTTCCATAAGTTAATTTTCTTTCCACTGACCATGTAAATCACAAATCAATTTTCATTTAAAATGCCTGACTACAGATTGCTCCTGAAAGCTCAAAGTATATGCTTCAGTGAGCTCTGCAACATTCTTAATGCACATTAGAAAAATGTTGTGTTTTTTAAAAAATCTTTTTAAAGGAATTAGTTTTACATTAAAGTCTAGCATGAAACTCAAGTAGTGGTATTCCTTGCTTCCCTCTCCTCCCCTCCACCTCTAAAATGCAGGTATATTTTTGAAATGTAACTGTATGTAGAGAAAAAAAGTCTTTCATGACAGTAACATTTGATCTTAAAACAAAAACTCAGACAAAACCATAAATTACTCTAGACTTGCAGAAAGCAGAGATGATTACTTAATCCCAAGCCATTGCTGTGATTGTGTACTTCTCTAGGGGAATGAGGAAAGAAAAGGAGAAAACCTTTCACAGTTCAGACATTGGCTGTGTTTTATTTGAGCCATTCTTTTTTTCTCTTTTTTCTCTTTGTTTGGGCTAAAATATTCAACTGAATGTTGTTAATTTTACTTATGGAAGCAGCCACCCTAAAGCCAAGGGGATATACCTGTGAGACAAGATGCTGCCTTTAAAACAATCTATAAAAAATGTTTTCTTGGAACACCCAGAAAACAGCCTGTAACAGTATTCTCTTTAAATGCTCTTTTCTTACACTAACTTAATATTACAAATTTATAAATATACATTTGCAGAGTGGACTTTGGAAACATGGTTTCTATGGCTAGTTTTGCCATTGTTCTGCTGAGAAACATAGGGCAGTCACTTCATTGCTCTGTGCCTTAGTTTCTCCATTAGTAAACAGAGGATCATTAAAATGACTCTTTTTTTTCCATATTAAACAGGACCAGTTCAGTGAGGTGGCACATGCATTAGCATTTGCTTAATATTAAGAAACAGGATGTCCTAGGTTACAATGTAAGATGTGCCCAAAGTATGTATTCTATCACCACCTTCAGGAGCTGTTGAAACCAGGTGGAGCAGTGTTTCCCTTGCCCCCTCCCTCCAGGCTATCTTCTGTTAATGGACCATCAACACCTTGCTGCATGACTCACAGGTAACTCCCTCCGGGAGCCATCTCTGTTTAATGGGCAATCAAGGACCCACTGCATGACTGGTGGAATGATATCAGCCCATTGTGAGATGCTCTCCCCAGGGAGAGGAACCAAGCACTCCCACCTGGATATAATCTGGGATTTGGGACAGCACAGCAGCCTTTACCCACTGGATTCCCAGAGAACAAGAGCTACCAGACCTTTCTACGGGATCACTGCTTCAACGAGACCACTTCATCTGGACTGCTACCACCACCCTAACCAACAGGGTGTCACGTTGTATTATTCCTTTTACTTTACCTTTTTTTTTCCTCTTTTCTCCTATTAAATTGTATTTCTGACTTGGAGTCTTGTTGGTTTTGCTTTCAAACCAGTAGACAGGAGTGATCTAGCAGTCACTTAATTCTTTTTTACATAGATAGACTATATTTCCTCTATAGGAAAAGAGCATGAATATTTCCATGCTGTTTAGTCTCAGATTGTTTACACATGTTCTTAGTACTTGAGCAACCTGCTGTGGTGGGAGAAGGAAGCTCTTGGAACACAAATGAACTGTAACCCTTTCTAAGAGCTGACCCCAGAAGTTTAATGAATTGAATAAGAGCAAGGGAAAGAAATGTGGGTCGTTCTTTCCTGATCTGAATCCAGAGGCAAGCCTTCCATTTACTCTTCCTTCCTCTGCTCTACCTAGCATATCCATATTTACCATGTCTCTCTTCACCTTTGGGATTGTCCTTCCATCTCAGAAGTTCACTTCTTCACAGTTTTGAAACACTCTATCACAGCTCTTTGCCAGACAATATGGCTTTGAATCCGAAGTTCTTGAAGCACTCTGACATTGGAATTCTACCTTGGGGGTGATGGAAAGGGTGTCAGTTTAAATAAAGCTGAGTGCTTGTGACAATTCAAAGTAGTTCTGTGTTAAGTGGGACTTTCTCATAATGGAGTATGTCAGTGCTGACCACTCAGATGGGGGAAGGGAAAGGCTCTTGAGCAGTCTCTGTAAATAGGATCCTGTCAAACCATTTGCGGGTTATAGTCAGCCAAACCTTGAGGGTTTTCACACAGGATTTTTAAAACTCAAACCCCCAAATGTCAGCAGGGCCTCAAGCATCACATCTAAAATGAACCTGCCTCACTAACACTGAGAGTTGAAGGCCTCTGGATTTGGATCTGTGCTGGCATATCACAATTACCACTTAAAGCTGACTACTCACTTGTAACAATGATGTGGAATCACTTCAGAAGAAGGGGTGTGGAAAAATGTTTACTTCCTGATTAGCAAAAACCTATCATCTAAGAAGAAAACGTCACAATGCTGAGGTCTACAAAATCCCATTTATTAATTTTCAATTAATTTTCAATTTTCAAAGCTAACTACTTTATCTTCAACTAAATAAACAAGCAGTTGTTAGGATTATGTGACCAATCAGTAAAAGCTCCACAAAAATATGTGGGAGATGCCTGTGTTCATTTGAGTGGCCAGCTTACTTTTTTTCTCTTTTCCATTTGCCAGGCCAGATAAGGGCCAAAGGGCTGTGCTTTTGGAGTTTTACCTCACTTGTCTCTTTTTTATCAATTTTTTCACTCCTATTTGTTTTGGTGGAATTTTGTTCCACCAGCAGTGGATTGACAAATGCCTCTGATAGTCAAAATATGAAAAATCAAAGGGGAATCCCAATTACAGTGGCCAGGAAACATGCAGACACCTGAGCATCTTTCTACTAACTAGACCTTCTACCTCTATACACAACTTTGTGAAAATCTGCTCACAAAGAATTTGTACTCCTCAGCCTCCTGGATGAAGCAGCTAGCCGAAGCCTAAAAGGAATAGTAGAAGTATGTATATATATGTATGCTCATTGGTACAAGCTGGGATATGGAAAAGAAAGTATCTTTTATAGAGAAAAAGGAGGGAAGGGAAGATTTTTACGAGTACGGTACACTCTCCTGACAGTCTTTTTACCCATCCATGTTTTTATGTAGTCCTGTAGTACTTCTGGATGAGGAGACTAACATCTGTACAGAAAACACAACACTTGGAAAGCCTATGCTTTCATTGTTCCCATTTCAATGCCTATCAATAGATTTATGTACACAGAAACATTCAGCATTCTCTCTTCAGTTACTGAAGAAAACATTATAGCTGCTGCTGGCTAAAATCAGACTTACCAAGCTAATTTTAAGTGCTGGTGCTGATGGCAGAGAACTAGTTATTTCATAAGCTCCGCAGTTCTGAAATTTGGGCACTCAGTGCTCTAAGATAAACCTTTACCTAAATAATATTGCTCTGAATCATAAGCAATGAGGATTTGTTTTCATTGCATGTACAATAGTCAAAAATTACTTCTTCCTGAAGCATGTCTAGGTCAATGTTAGCAAATCTCTTGCAGTATGAGAAGATGACTAGATGGGAGCAGTTGGTTCTAAGTCCCTCTCACTCCCTCTACTTGCAAGTCAAGGTTTCTTATTTGGAAGTTATTTACTCTGGTTTGCACTGAATGTATGGGTCTAGAAGCTGTCCAAATGGCCAGTTGTTGGTTTGGTCCTTTGTATCTCTGGAACATAGTAGGTATACACTTATAGTGGAATTTTCAGTTTAGTTTTCTCCAGAAGAAATCTTTTATACACAGGTCAAACATGAGGAAAATGGTGAAAACACACAAATTAATTTCAAGTTTGCTGCACCAGTTTTAAACAAAATACTTCAGTAGATACAGCTGGCTCTACAGTAAGATATATTTTATGAACAGTGGTTTACTTCTTGCCTTCCTACACCACTTCAATGAAAACTTTTCCTGTATTAATAATAGTAGGTCTAGGTTTCTCAGCCTCGGTTTCTGATCTCCACCATGCCATTTATGAAATTACCAGGTCAGGAGACAAAAAGAGTGCAAGTGGAATGGGACTGTGTATAAATTGATCTGTATTGGAAATCTCATCCCATTCTGTTATTTACTTTTTTTTCAAGTAAAATAATTATATTTGTATAGATATAGATATAGATTAGATGCTACATTACAAAGCCACAAGGGTTCCTGATCTTGTTAACATGATGGTTGTCATTGTTTGTTTTGTTTTGCATGAGCAAGAGCTCATTACTGAGAACCCTTGTCATTCACATCAGATTGTGTCTTCTTGATTGAGCATTTCTGAAATGAATGGCAGGACATATAAATTTCAATTCAAACTGTACCTTGGAGTCTGGCTCCCACTGAAATCAATCTCACTTCAGGACAAAAAAAAAAAGCTTTACAGCTTGGGTTTTTACCAGCATGCTGTAGTCTCTTGTTCAATGTACTTTTAAGAAAGCCCAAAAGTGATTTTCACTTTCAAAAGTGATTCTCCACTTGGTTCAGGAACATAGTAGGTATGCACTTGTTTTTTGTAGTGGAATTTTGAGTGGTTTTTTCATGTTACGTGTTCAGGCATTATTTCAGCTGGTCTATTTGGCTACGATCTGTAATAGGTTACTTGTATGCTTGCAGTCTCCTGGACTCTAAAGGTGTTATAGTTCTTTGTAATCCTTGCAGTGCAGTTGGATGCCACAATGCAAATGTACAAGCCATACCTTGTCCCGGTTAGCCAGAAAGTATATAGTTGTGTAGTTTGTGGTGCAGAAGAGGTGAACTAAAACTAAGTTTCACTGCTGGGGAGGGCAATGGCAGCATTGCTTTTGCAGCAATCCCCTGCCAGGCAATCCATAGACTGGTTTGTCTGGAGGGAACCACCCTCCAAGCTAGAGCTAAGATGCCAGATAAGCAGTAGCCTGCAAAAAGTGTTCAACAGAAGAGAGAAAACCAGTGGGAAAGATTAAAATAATTTACCCTTGTATATTGTATCCATCATAAATTCCATTGTCAGTATCTGTTGCTCAAGTACCTGACAAACTTCTGTTTCTATCCTCTCCAGAAAAGCCTCCATCATATGTAAAGCTGCATACCTTTCATGGTTTTATAATAAACTGGAAGTGAGTAACAGTGTGATATCAAAGGAAATAAAACTCCAGTTGCTATTGCTGCTGGGGTTGCCTTCTGAATGTGGCTTATACAATATTTCATCTGTGCTGACACCTTTCACTCTCAATTATTTGGCTGCTGTCAAAACAAATCAATCATATTATAGCACTGTGTCTTATGTTACCATTCTACTGAAAGTAAGCTGCATTAGCTTTGAAATATATGGAAGTATAAAATTTATCTGTATTATTTATTTAATACAACTTTCTCCCTTGTGAGTTATCTTAAAAGCAAATTATGTGATGTTGAACGTTGACTATATATAAATATCATAAAAAAATATAAAATAACGGCACTCATGGGAACATAAATGCATAAGGATACACTTAAGTCTTACACTTAGAACCAATTATATTATTTTGAGAAATAGAGAAAATAATATATGTTTTTAATTTTGTTTACAACTGGACAAGGTGCTCATATTAGATAAATGTAAAATGAGCAACCACTCTTGCTAAAGCAGAATAAAACAAATATTCAAAGAACTGATTTGGTTACCAATAAAATGAAAGGTGTGGGGTTAGAATGTTTTTAAAGATGCTGCAGTGTTGGGGGAGGGGGGGAGGGGGGAACCACAGTCTTCTTTTACAATTCACAAGCACTGTTTTGGAAAAAGAAAAGCTAGAATCTTGAATAGAGAATCTGAAAGTGATTGCTCTGTTCAGATGTTAGACTTAACAGTTTTCAGCAAACAGGTTCAAAATTTGTTCTTGAGAGTTTTTATCCTTTTAAAAATAAGAAAGATAAAAGAAACAACATTCAGGGTGCCAATGAGTGAACTTCCTCAAAATGTTCTACTATCGTTGCTTTGCTTTTTAGACAGGATTCATGTCCTGTAACAACCATATCTTCTAAAATACAGGAGACCAATATAATGGTAAATTACAACAGTTTTATCACCTCTTCTTCAGTTTTTACTGATGACGCAATAGGAAATCAGCTACACAGCACAGAATACATTCAGGAATTCATGGGTTGTGAATAGCTTAAGAAACCAAGCTGAAACATAAAGGATGGACAGACAGCTCTGGATGAGGAAAGGTACAACAGACTGAAATGGGATCTGAGAAACAGAAAGGAAAAAACACTGTAAATCTGAAGCATCACCATTTACTTGAATAGAATAAATCATTGGAAATTATTTATTCTATGCTTTATGATGAAGATTTATTTTTAACATTGCATAATTTATCATATTAAAACACAAGTTAAAAAAATCTCTAAGATATGTCAAGTCTACAGATGATTAAGTTTAAAAGCAATATTTATGTAAAAACAAACAAAGTCCAAAAACCTAATTAAACAAACACCCCCAAAATCAAACTAACAACAAAAGAAAAACAACTCTAGCAGGCAATCATCAAAGACCCTGTATAGTGCTGGAACTTATTGACCTTGGTGGAAAACTCCAGTCCTCCTATGAGCTGGAAAACAGGACTGTAGGTCCAAAAAATAAGGAAAATTCACCTTATTTTTACAGCTACTGAAAAAAGAGCCTAGAGTCTTTTATGTCTATGGACCAGAACAAGACTAAGGAGTTTAGAACATTTAGATCTAGCTCTGTGTGAGGAACTCCACACTCTGACAGTAGTGATTTAAGTCACTTTGTAGGAAAGCATAACCACTAACTGTCTATACATTTGTTTACAGGTGGGAAACCTTGCAAAAAAAGTGCATTGATTGTCTTCCATCATATGGAACACCTGGGCCAAAGTGCAGAGCAAGAATACAGGTCTCAGGTCTGTGCTCTCTGCTACATCTGTCAGAGTAACAAACTTGCAAAGATGGAACATACAAGGAATAAAAGCAGCTTCAGGAAAATGAAATGTTTCACTTTTATCATTTCTGATGTTACCAGGCAGATTCTGTTCCCATTTATGAAGCAATCTCAGTGGCAGACATTTTTTTTTTTTCAGAAATAAAACAAAATTTTAAACAAACCAACAAACCAACCAGCAGTGCTATAAAAAGTTTTAAGATGCATCAACTTTAGGATTTTAATGAGAAAGTCTTAAGACACTTTCAAAATTTTCCATGAAAAAAAAAGTAGGAGGTCTCCATAAAGAGGAAGTGTATGGTTCTGTGGTACAGAACCACACAGACATTAAAGGAATTTAATTTTTAAAATTTGGCTCTCAGGCATTTAATTTGTATGTTCCATACATTCAAAATTCATACTACTCAGTTGGTCAATAAAGACTTGCCGTTTTTATGAGTCCCTAAATATGTATCTTGATTAAAATCTCACTGGTGAAACAGGAACACAAATCTGTGTCCAGGGAGTTTTTAAAACATGAATCATAGGGATTTTATTAATACAAAACCATGGAAAAACAAAGGAAATTAAACCACAGATACTATAAATGTCTGACTTAAATCCACTAAGGCAAGGAAATTAAGAGTGAAGGCTACAAATCCATCCAGGTAATCTTTCTACAACTCCCTCTATTGAAGTAGAGAGTCTTGGACCAGCATGAGAATCATATATGCAGATACCATATAGATGTACCCATCTGTTCTTATGTGATCTAGATGTACCTACCTATTTGCATGTGACCCACTACTGCATATAGCACATGTGCAAAAATGCAGAGGTGAAGAACACAGTTACAAACACTAGCTAGGTTTTTCACTAGCATTTGAAATTTCTTGGCTTTTGTAGGATTACAGTAAATTGAGTGCTTCACATTATTGGAATGAGTTTTCTCTGCATTAATTTAAATTGTCACGGTCTAAATTCAAGAAGAGGATTAAAGGCTTCTCAAAACAGATGCAAAGATATACTTTAAATGCAGCATTAAAAGGCACCCATCTTCTGGTTGATGGAAATTTCATTTAAAATCCTCCACACAGAATATTCCATCCAGGAGTAGTATCAGTCTGAGTCAGGGCTCAATAAAGGTCTACACTCCCCAAAATGACTAGGTCTTGCACACCAATCAGGCCACAGCTCCTAGCTTAGTGGTCATGCCTGCCAAAGGTTTTTGGTGGAAATTTTGGGGAGGTTGGGGAGGTGGAGACTACTTCCATCTTTCCCATCTGCTTCTTGGCATAAAAGTATGGAAATTTAGACTTTGCAATACATGGCCTGCAATGTTCAAGTAGATGAGAACACTTTGATTTCAGAATTTGATCTACATCACATCATTACTTCTCACCAATGTTCCATAACCATCAGTAGCGGGGGAAAAAAAAAAAAAAAAAAAAAAAAAAAAAAAAAAAAAAAAAAGCATGTCTGTGGTCTGTTTTGGGTGGAGATCAACAACAGAACACACAAGCATTAAGACTACTGCATTTTAATGCCTCTAGTGGTAGATCTTTAACTTATGGGGCAAAGAAACCAGCTTTGTGTTTAGCTAACACTCTGGGACTGATCAATAAACACTAGTAACTAATAAAGACCTGAACCTTTCACATTCCCTCTGTGAAGGCAGCAATTTGCCACTGAACAAGATGAGTGATTAACATGGGGCCAATGCATTTGCACAGGAAAAGCCTTTTATGGGGAAAAAACCCAAACAAATAAACAAACAAGCCAGTAAGATTCTTGCTATATTACATTCAGAAAAACAGATTTTGCCCTTTCTCCCAAAAGCAAATGTTAGGCCTTCTAAAAAAGTATGTTTCCTGGGAGACCCAACAGAGACAGCTCAGCCCATCTTCAGGGATCTCTGCATATTAGTTCAGTTATCCTACAAGAGTTTGGATGGGATACAGCTGATAGCCTGAGGAAACCTGCTGCAGCAGCTGCTAAAATCCATAGACCCTCTGTGCTCGCCACATTGTGCTTATGGATGCTCACATCTCTCTTATTTCTTTCCACGTACTAAGCTAGGGAGGTTTGTCTTGAGGGTTGGCTATCCCCTTCTTTGTGTAAGTGATTCCTTCACAATGACTGCATTTTGTGCAGCATTTATACAGTGATAGGGGAGGTTTATTTGGTTTGAGGGCTTCACAGAAATTGCTGTTGAGTGCAGCACTTCTTGGTTCTTGTCATTCTTGTTCTGGTTATGTTAGTACACTGCAAAAGTACCTGGGAATAAACTATTCCTCTAAGTGAAACATCATTTTGATTATTACTGACATTGGTGCTCATTAAAATACATAAGTGAAACACTGCCTTTCTGTAGACTCTGAAAGATATTTCATGTTACTTGAAGGGGAATACAAATTAATAGGGACTGCATCACTTTAGTTAAAAGGGAAAAATGTTCTAAGAAACTGGAATTTGGACTCTAGATCAGTAAGCAATTGAGGTTCTTTTCTGTCTCTTTTTTGTTTTTCATCTCTCTCTGACTTTTGATTTTTAAGGTGTGTGTACATGGAGGAATGGAGACAGAGCATGTTTACTTTATCTGTTGTACAATTAATAATACAAATCTTTGTTCAGAGGAAACAAGATCTGATAAATGTAAACAATAGGGTTTGGCGTTTTTTTACTATTGTCTTTACCTAACATTCTTTTTGACTGATCTCCATATGAAAAAAAGCCTTCTTATTTGGTTTTTTTTTTACCATTATCTGTGTCAACTGTAACCCATATCAGTGCATCTTAATGGTTGCCTCCTATCTCTCAAAGTGTTTAATACATTTCCCCTTTCATTGTATTGCTGCTAAAATATGACCTGCTGCTGTTTAAATAATATAATTTAATGATTTCACATTTTCAGCTATGCAAGACTTCCTTTCAGCACTGAAGCCTTTCACTAGTAATTTAGAGAGATTGTTCTTATTTCCTTCTCAAGACTGAGAAAGTTTGACTTGTAAATAAATTATTGACATCCACTTAAGGAGCAGTACAATGGGTAGTGGAAACAAAAAGTTTCAAAAAGTTTCAGTGCCATGAGGCTACAGCCTCCAGCTTATTGATTTCTTTCAAGGTTCCAGTGTCATTCTCTCTCTGTATTAGCACAAATATCTAAAACACTGGTATGCCATTGCTATGTGATAAAATACATTTGGACCAGCCCTTTGCAGAGTGACTCCCATATTGTTATCCATGGTGAGTGTCCAGCAGAGAGCTGACAGAAAACACTGTCATTTTCTAATTTCAAACACATATGCTATACTAAAAGAATAGCTAAAATACATTAACTTTTTAGCTAAAACTGCTTTGGTTGTAGTGGAAAAGAGGCTAAAAAGAGAGGACAGCTGTTAACAACTCCCCAGGACTGGAATGACTTCCCATTTTTCAGTTATTTAAACTGGAAATTCACAGGGTTAAAATAACATAAAGAAAACAAGTCAGAACAAACTCAGCCCTCCCACCCAAAAGGTTTCGTGTTCAGCTATACAGAAATATTGCATTGAGACATAAAAATCAGGTGGGCTTAAGGAGAGAATGTCTCTTCATGAATATCACCTCCTAGACATTATTGAATACTCTGAGATTAAGCAACTACTAGTCTCTTGGAGAGTCTCTTGAGAAGGATAACTAAATTTTAAAAAAAGAACATAGTCCACCCAAAACCAAAAGAAATCTGACCTGGCAAAAGAGATGCAAAAACTGAAACTCTTCAGCCCACTGAAAATTTTCCTGAAGGCAGGAAGATGAGTACTTACAATCACCAGTTCGGATGATTAAGAGAGAGGCTGTCAGACTACTTTCTGTATTAAGTCAATAAAGACACGCCAAGAAGCAATGGACTAAGAGCAGAAGACAGGAAACACACTCTCTTGTAGGGTCTCTGCCTCACTTTTTCCCTTCTCACAACCTCACCATTGTTACTGTGACACCTGTAAAATTTTAGGAAAGCATGGCTATGTTCCACCTGTATTTCTAAGAAATGGTGAGGGGAAAAAACAGGTGTATAAGTGTCTTGGGACATCTTTCACAGATGGTTTTAAAACTTTTATCTGCAGCACTTTTAGTGGATTACACTAAGAAGTTAGTGTTGCTGATTTTACTGTTTTCTTCAAAGAACTGTTGGTGGAAAGTCAAAATTCCACAGGTGTTATGTTCAGGGATTTATACTTTCACTTATGTAGATAGTTTTATTCTACCACCCTCTTCCATCTTAGCAAATTGTATTATTTGCATATTATATGCATATGTGCATATAATTATATGCATATTAGTTGTGCATATGAAATTTGCCTACTTGAAGCCAGGGAAAACATATTTTCCTAGGTTTCACAGCAAGAATTCACACATTCATCTCCATTCCTTCGGTTTGCATACATTTGATATATTTGCTCAGAGAACAAATACGGTATAGCAGTGTGTATGTCAAATGACAGGGTGTAATGAACAGAAAATAATCATGTATGAAGAAAAGATGTTTTGGAAGATGTTTGGTCTATATCTCTTTTCACGTACAGCAATGAAATTCCTATCAACTCAGTGATGGATCAGGATCATATAGCAACTGAACAATTTAACACAAATGCATTTGGGGGAAAAATATTTTTTAGAGGTAACAAGCAAGTGAAGAATAGGCAATATCACTAAGTTATACTGTGTGAGGAATCATTAACTGCTCCATTTTAAAATAAACTCTTGTTTTCTCATTTTAGGTACCTTAACATATCCTGTCTGTGATTCCTGGGTGCTCTTTTCGCAAACAAGAATTTTCATTGTTTTGTCTGGGCACTCTGAGGTCTGTACTTACTGCTCTGAACCAGACCTGAAATTTCCTGAGAAGAAAATCATTTAAACATGTATGTGGAGCACAAAAAAGGTAGTGGAATTACTCCCTTGATCAACATTCAGTATGAGTTCAAGTACTCTGTCATACCACAACTTTTCTGAATTCATACATTATTCAAGAAGTTTTCAGGGTGTCTTTTGAGTTACCTAGCTGGGGTAGTTTGTGATGAAGAGTTTTAGAAGTTTACTTACAAGAGAAGAAAGACAGGAGAAGACCCAGCTCATAGGAGCTGTGGACATTTATGCTTGACCTCACTGAAAATTCAGGGAGAGCAGATGTGACAACAGGAGTATTAAGACAGGTTGCAAAACAGCATGAAAACGTCTTCCCATTATCTAAGTTGATTTTGCTACAGAGAGGTTAAGAGATGGAAGCTGATGACTATGGTCTGATTTCACCAAAAGAACAGGAATTACCAAACTGTGTTCAAGCATAGGCTTTTATGTGTATACCTATAAAAATGTCTACAAACCAGAATGCAAATTTTATGATTATTTTCAACCAACCACAAAAAAATCCAGGGACCAGAAGTCAGTCAGGTTCAATGAAACTGATGATACAACACTCTCAGCTCATTCCTATCTTCATTCATGCATGCATTGGACAGTGGCCTACAGAGCAAGAAATGGCAGTTTACAGCTGTGATTCAGGATGATAGGATCTATCTTGACCAGGTTACTTTGCTGCCTTGTGTATCAATTTCACTTCGAAAAACTCAGGGCAGGCAGTAGCATTTGTTTAGAAGGTCAGGAAGGAAGGGTAGAGAAGACAACAAACAGCAACACAACTAAATAAATTCATGAGATGTTCACTGTTCCTTTCAGATACATTATGGAAGGTGTGATTGTGTTCATAGACAGGGAACTGAACCTGCTGCTCCTGCAAGTCCCTACTTGATCCCAGGCTCCTATCTACCAGTAAAGATTATAAAGGAAACCTTTTCATCTCGTAAGGTCATTGCTTGCAAAATTTATTTGGCAGCAAAGTTAAGTATTTTAGCTAGCAATTAGACATCCATGGCTAAACTAAAGAGCAAAGGTTTCCTGACTTAATCCCTACCTTCCAGCTTTGCAACACAGGGTGAATAAATGACATAAGAACTGCACAAGCTTATGTTTATTTATAATACTATATACCCAGCAACTCTAACCTGGAGCACTCCAGAGTGGAAGGATACATTTTTATAATGCCTGGTTCTTCATTAAGATTTCATCATCCACCTACGCTAAAAAGCTACTTCCCCTTCACTTTGTTATATCTGCTTTTACCCGTTCCTGTTCTTGCATTATTTTTTTAATCTCTCGTTCCTACTTTACATGCACTCTCAAATTTTAAACAAGCAAAATTTGTGCATTAGTGTGTCCTTTTCATCTATCATTTATGAATGACAGGTTCTTTGGTGCAGCTTAATGGTATAAGAGAGACATTATTTTAAACATTAAAGTGAAAACCATTTACAACTATGATAAGAGAGGTCTGTTGACATTAAACTTTAAAACATGCACAAGGTAAAGGCAAGTAGTTGCTCCAACAGGTGAGAGTACTATGCATGCACTTTGTAAGGGAGTTTGTTTAACACAAGAGCTGTCTCTTTGTTTTCTCTGTTTGACAACCTGTAGGATCTGGTGCTTCAAACAGGGCATCTGGTAATCAGCAGCCACCAGAGTTTGATGATTAAAAGGTATTTAGGGCACAGAGCAGAGGATTAATTTTTAAAAAATTACCATTTCTTTGGAGGAAAATATTTCATACCATTTATATTGGAAAGAAATAGCAATAAATAAATAAATAAATAAATAAATAAATAAATAAATAAATAAATCTAAAGAGTTAAAGCCTTTTTTTACACTTCCTGCTCACACCATTATCACTTTCACACTGGACTATCACTTCCTGTACTGTCCTCTTCCATTAAAACTATACAATTATGTTGTAAGGTTAACAATTAACTTGCTATATTTTGTTTTGTTTTGTTCAGCAGTAACTGCGTTCTGAGAAGCATCAGCATAGTTAGGAATAGTAAATAAATATGTCCGTATTTTATATCATACGTACTTGGATTGAGTGCTGTTCCTAACAGTGTTAGACACATTGACTGAACAGGAAGAAAAGGGGTCTTATTAAACTGCTTTCAGTCTGATTTTAGACAACAGGGAAAATGTAGCAGATCCCTCAGGGTAGAACCATTGCAAACATGCTACAGCTCAGACAATAGAGGATACCTACAGAGATTAATGTTTCCCAAGTTTGGTGTCATTCAACTCACTCAAAAACTACAAAGAGGATGGCAGGACCTTACTGATAAAGCAGACTCCCACAATAAGAATGAAAACATATGGTGCATGGGTAACAGATGAGAAAACACTGATTTTATTACAAATTAAACAAAAAAAAGTTATTTTCATGCAATACTGTATTTTTAGTTGCCTCTATTCATACAGCTTCTTTAAGCAGCAGTGGTGAAACTAGTTGTGTGTTGCAGTCAGCTTGCTTGGAGGGAAGGGATAATGGCATCCAGAGAGACCTCAACAGGTTTGAGATGTGGGCTGAGGCAAACCTTATGAAGTTCAACAAAGCAAAGCACAGAGTCCTACACCTGGGTCACTGCAATCCCAGACACACCAATGGGTTGGTCAGAGAAGTGATTGAGAGCAGCCCTGCTAAGAAAGACCTGGGGGGTGACAGGTGATGAAAAACTCCACATGAGGCAACTGTGTGTGCTCACAGCCCAGAAAGCCAATAGAATCCTGGGCTGCATCACAAGGAATGTGGCCAGCAGGTCAAAGGAGGTGATTCTGCCCCTCTACTCTGCTCACACGTGATCCCCTTGGAGAACTGTGCACAATTCTGGTGTCCCCAACATAAGAAAGACATGGAACTGTTGGAGCAAGTCCAGGGGAAGGCCATGAACTTTGCAAGAGGATTGGAGCACCTCCCCTATGAACACAGGCTGAGAAAGTGGGGGCTTTCTGGAAAAGAGATCACATGGAGACCTTGGCAAACTTCCAGTATCTGAAGAAGTTCTACAGGAAAGCTGGAGAGGGACTCCTCATCAGGACCCGTAGTGATAGGACAAGGAATAATAGATACAAATTGAAAGAGGGAAGATTTAGGTTAGATATTAGGAAGATATTTTTCACTGTGGGGGTGATAAGACAGTGGAAAAGGTTTCCAGGGAAGTCGTCCCAACCTTGACATGTTGGATAAGATATTGAGCAACCTGGTCTAGGGGTAGGTGTCTCTGCCCATGGGAAGTGTGGTTGGGATTAGATAATCTTTCAAGTCCATTCCAAAACATTAATATTCTATGATTCTATTATTTTATGGTTTGAAATTTCAAAGTGATCTGTGAGTAGAGAACATTGATCACTGATGACAGAAAAACCTAATGAGTCATTCAAGTGCTTTAATTACTGACCCATAGAATGTAAGACCCAACCTCCAATATGTTTTTATAAAAAGGCAAATAGCCTTTGAGTACCTCTCAAGCATGCAAAAACAATTCAGGTATTGCTTTTCAATATTCATGGAGAGCAACATTTAATTTGAAAAAAAAGATTACTCAGTTTAAAATAAAGAGATGGCATAAAACAGCTGAAAGAACCTGTTAGAAAAACTATGAACATGACTTACCTTGTAGATTTTGCAATGGCAAAGTCATGATGCCTCCTGCTGCAGCTGCTGCTACCAGTCCTTGGATGTTGGTGAGATTTGCTGTAGGTAGAGTTAGGACAAGTCCTTGTTGGCCCCCCAGCTGCCCAGCCATGTTGAAAGGAATAAGGATTGGCTGATTCAGGGCTGGAGTGCCTCCTGGCATCACCCCCGCTACTGCTGAGGCTAGCTGTTGGGCTGTCAGTAGTGGCTGTAAGAAACCACAAACACAAACATATTTTACTGTGTATAGTTCAGTATTACACACCTACAGCCCTTCTGGTTTGAGATCTTTTTGTGATCCATTACAGACATGCACTGCTTCCAGTATCTTAAAGCATACATTTTCACCAACACAGAAAGGTTTGACAAACTGAAACTGTAAGCCTCAGTCAAACAGCATAGTAGCAATCCCACCTGAATCTAGACTGGAAAATCCATTACATATACACGAAAGATAATTCATGAGCAAAAGACCTAACTCAACTTAGTCTACAAGTAGCTAAATGCCAACCTTGCCAAAAATTCTTGGTCACATACTGATTGATAGCAGCAGAAAACACTACAGTGAAACTACTAGAAGCTTTGTGGACCAAGACTGTCCTGGAAAGTGGAAGAATACTGAATATGCTCTTAGAGTATAGTTGAACTTGGAAGAAATTGTGAAGTGAGGTGGGAAATATTTTAAAATCTTATAAAGTCCCATATTACTATGTCTACACTCTGCTCCAAAGAAAATAAATATCTGGCGTAAAAGCTAATGAAATACCTTTACTAATACAGGAGCTCTGTGTGACAGACATAACTTTGAGAGACAATAATTCTGCATTAAAATTGCACAAGATTTTAAATATCAAATTATTATATTAATTTCAAAAGTAATTTACATAAGAAATTAAAATATTCTAACTTCCTAAATATGTAAAACTTCTTAGGTTTTATTTTAGAAAAGAATACAAAATCTGATCTTGCCAAACTTGACTTTTAAAATATACACAGTCCATGTGCCCTTTTTGTAACACTGAATGCAGCCAAGGAGAATCACATTTTCTACATTACACAGATCAAAGACGGCCAATCACAGTTATTTATTTTTCATCAATTGCACATCTCGATTAGTTAAAAGGAAAGATACTAACCTGAGGCCCAATAGGGAATGCAGGATGGGATTGACTGGGTTGGTGCTGGTCTGCTGGGTTTGTGTCAGGCAGCACTGTGTTTCCCCTGGCCTCTGAAATCCAGAGAACAGATTGACTTTAATATCAAGCCTGGAGACTGCCACATTACCTTCTACTCTGATGTCACATAATATGAAGCTGAAAATGTTATGTTGAAGTGCTTTATCAATAACTCAAGCACTCAAACAGCTTATCAGCTGCATAAATTAAGCTAACATTCATTCAGACCAGCCAACTCATTCAAAGAGTTGCAGAAATCTGACAGCAGTGAAACTGAAGCTATCATCAACCCAGCTAATGTGGGTTGCATTATACATCAATTTACATACAGTCCATGAGCACTCCATGCATGTGGGAACTGTATTTTTTTATGCTTAGGTGAACATCAGCCATTGCAATTTCTGAAAGCAAAAATTATCTGAAAAACAATCAAGTCACATCTACTTTCTATCTTAATAAAGTATTTTATTTTGTCAGTTACTGAGGCAGCAAAGGCTCTACTATGCACAATAGAAAGGCACTATGAAAACTGAAAACTGGTATGCCTCCATATAACAGCTTGTTTTTTAAATTGCAGGTGTAGGATGAGCAAAATTCTGTGAAACCAAGGATTTCCAGCATTTATTGTGATGATCAATATGCAACAAACTGTATGCTGGGCACTAATGACTTGCTAAGCACAGAACACAGTCCAGCCCTACTAGATTTTGCTGAAATCTGCAATACAGATTTGAAAGGGAGGAAGAAAAATAAAAACATCCATCAAGTTGCAAGAAAGTACCAAGATATTTCCAAAAGTACATCCCAATCCTCCATTTCCTCTGGGTGAAGGGCTCAACTGATTCCCAGTTTTTCAGTGCTGATGGCATGATCAGGCCCACATTGATTTTTGAGGTTCTAAGAAAGACAGCAAGTATCAAATGTAACTGCAAGAGTGCTGTGGTCTCTTATAAAGAAAACCCTGGCAATGGGCACCAGGTTTCCTGGTTGGTATGGTATCTTCTGTTTTATTTTTTTTTCTGATGAGTGGTTGAAATTCCATTCTAAGTAAACCTTAACAAGATGCTCTTTTCTAATGTTTGTCCTGTGAATAGCAAGATAATTCAGAAACAGTTTCTTGGCACACCCTTGTGCTGTAAGGAAAAAGGATACGATTCTGTCATAAATTTTAAAGAGGGTATTATCAGCTCATTTAAAACAAATTCTTTTATATATTCTCCAAGGGGAACAGCTTATAAATAATGGAAATGTGAAAAAAACCCCACCTTTGCCACATTAAGGTTCAAATAAAATTGACTGCTACATATTATTCGATTGACTTCCATCTCTACAGCAAGTTGTCAATCATAACAGCATTTTAGAATTGGATTAAACAATAAATGTGCAGCGTTATTATACAGAAATCTGAAAATCTGATTAATTCGTAATATCTTTGTGTGGCCTCAAAAATTCAGAAATGGACATTGCTCTGGGAATACTTACAAATGGTCTATTGAAATATCTGATTTGGAACTAATAAAAACATACAAACTTGCTGACATTTTATAAAGTGAATTCTGCAGAAATATGTTTGCCATTTTACTGACCATTGTCATTCAATAATGAGACTAAACTGACCTACAGTAATCAGTGAGGATTCCAACAATTGCCTAGTAACATGCAAAAAGAGATGCAGTCAGTACATTTTTTATCTGCAACTTATTCATTCAAGTTAAATGAAAAGAGGAAAATGTAACTAGATGTACAAGATTCAGTGAAAACCTTCTTTCAAATGCATAAGAATCCTAGTGCTGATGCCATCCTTAAGACCAAAGACAGGGTTTCCCCAATATTATTTCCTCCTATACAAAATAGTGCACTATGTTACTAAACATAATTTTTCCTTTGGTAATTTCCACATACTGTTATGGTCTTTTTTTTTTTTTTTTTTTTTTTTTTAATCTTCACAGCTGTATGTATAAAGTGATATTAGATCAAAGGCTCAATACCAAGGAAGATATCACTCCTCATTAAGATCAAATCTTATAAATCAATTTTTGTTTATTTCATTTTAAGGGCTGTGAATTTTGTCATTGTGTGTTGTGGGAACTGACAGTGGTCAGAAAATAGACTTTTAGGCTTCAGGCAGTAACTTGAGTCTGTGGGAAAGCCAAGTACATACACTCTGGCCTGAGAAATCATAAGGAGGAACCCAAACAGTCCTTGTAGATGTTCTCTTCCCCAATGCCTGGTTTTTTCCAACTTGTTTACTGACAAAGACGTTCACCAGGAGGTGTAGGCTCTAAATGACCAATCATATTCATTGTACTGAAACACTGTATAAAGGAGTGAGTCTTTCAATAAACCTTGGCTATAGTGCCCTCGGAAGAAACCAGACTTTTTACATGTCATTATTTGAGCTGTTCTGAATAGTAACATTTGTGTGTGATTTAATAAATATTAAAGCAAGCTCTTGATAATGTCATTTCATTAAAGCATTCTATGAAATCTTTGGGAAAAGAACAAAACCAAAGTCATTAGAATTAGATTTTATTGAAATGTTTGTACATTGAGCTCTCAGAAAATATATAAGTTCTGAAGTAATATGCCTGTGTTTTAGTATTCTTTTTTCCATGGTGCCCATCCAAAGAACCACTGATTTCCATTATCTCTACCGTAAGGATTTTTCAATATTTGATCACACAATCTTTCACAAGTTGGATATACTGGACCATCAAACAAGATTAATTACACTGCTTTCCTTTTTCATTGCACTAATTGGAATCGCTTAGGATTCCTGTCACACAGATACTCACCACAGGTGATTTTTACTTTTTTTTCAGTGCTCAAATGCTCTGCCTGCTGCTTCTAATTTAGTTCCCATAGGACGCAGTCATCTCAGGAAAACAGCACACACTTTCATGTGGTCTTACATGGCATCTTATATGAAATTATCAATCCTGTATTCTCTGACTGAAATTCTCAGATCTCTCCTGCACCTTCTGTCTATAGCAGACACTCAAGAGTCAAGAAAATATACAAGAAAATCTGCCTGCTGGGCTGACACTAAATACAGTCAAGCAAGAATTTCAGGGTTAAGGTCTGTTGCATCATAGAGTGACAGCATTTTTCCTTGCTGTATGATGCATTCACTGACACACATAGGTCAACACTGAAGAAGGCGAGGCAGAGCACAAAACATTGCTAGAAGGCTACTTTTTATTTTCTGCCTTATAGTAATATATTTCTGACTGGGGGGATTCCCCTGATTTCAGAGGAGTCAGGGAGCTTTGTCTATTTCAGATTTCTCTACAATTTCCGCTTCAGAGGTTCATTGCCATGAATTTGGAAAAATGCTTTAATTAAAACCAACTGCCCTAAACTGGCAGCACACAATCCCCTACATTGTTTCATACTGCTGTTTTACTGAGTTTATTTGGGAGTTGATTAGTTCCAGATGCTGGAATGACCTCTGCAGGTAAATTATTCCCTTGTCCAAATTCCAGACCTTACTAATAAAAATGGATTATCAAAATCTAGCCTAGATTTTCCAGTTGTTCAGATCCAGGCCTCCTTTACCTCCTGTTAGGTTATTCTCCAACTCTGCTCAGCCTTCTATCAGTGAGGGGTCTATCAGGAAGGAACCAAGATTTATAACAATCCCTATGGAGTTGGGGAACTAACAAGCAGTACTTTCTCTGTTTGCAACTATGTTTTGCAGAGATTCTACTCTCATTACAACCCCAACTGCTGGTGCACAATGGGCAAGGGGAAGGCAGTAGCAGGGCTGCTACTCTGCAAAGAGAACCAATTCTCGTTAACAGTGTTTGCCTAGGCAAGGTTCTTGTAACCAACTGAGTGCTGACAACACAGCCTAAGTCAATGAGTTTGCTCAATAGTACCATATGAACAGACAGGAGTGCCACTGCCATTCTACTGCCACAACTGTGGACAAGGCTTTAATATTTAATAAGCAGTATTCATCATATATGATTCATCATAAATTATTTATAAATTATATAATACATACGTTCACCTCTCATCCCACCAAGGGACTAGAAGGACATGACACAATAAAAATTGAAGTGCACTGTAAACACTGTAAAATAGCCTTCTTAAAATAAAATATTGTTTAAAATAAAGCAAAGTAAAACAAAAGCAACCTTCTTCTCCCCTTATCAAAACGAGAGAAATAATTCCACAAACCAGGCAAAAAACCATGTTGTACAACATTTGGTTTAGAAAAGAGAAAACAAGAGAAACATCAGAAGTAAAGAAGAAATTCCACATCTCAAGGCCACCAAGCTTCATACAAAATTACAGCTGTAAATGTACCGGTTATAAAAGGCTTTCCATAGTTTGCTTCCATTTTGTTTCTTACACATTTTCAGCTACACAACAGGTAACTCCGTTCTTAGTGTCTCCCAGCACCTTGTGAAGGTGAGAATGCTCCAATCCCCCACTTTAGAACTAACAGGGAAGAGACTCCAATATGGATTCTCAAACAAGCACAGTTCAGCTGATCTCCTCAGCTCTAGATCCATTGTTCAGGAAGGCATGGGTCAGAACACAAAACTGCTCTGTGGCTCCTTGGCTGCTCCAGGGGTACAGCAGTTCTGACAAGGTGTACCTGCACATGCTCCCCAGCACCCTCACTTGGATGCAATGCCTGTCCCAGCTGCCCTTGTCTCACCTCATCTCCAATGCTTGCAAGGAACCTGCAGCTGACTGGAAAATGGTGATGAACAGCATCACAGGATGGAGTGCATTAAACTTGTATATCCAGCTCTACCCTTCTGTGCATCTCTGTGCCTGCTCAAAGGCATGATGCAACCTGGCATCCCTTCTCAAACTCTGCAAACTCACTCAAAGCTCACTCAAAGCCAATGCTCATACCAAAGCATAGGACTAATCTCAACAGATGACCTGGACGTTGATAACTTTCTCATTGTCTTCATGAATGAATTCAATATGTCTCACATTTGTGAGATGAGAGATGCTGGACCACTTCTCCTTAGTACTCAATGCTTTGAAAAATAAGCTGGATCAAATTCAATAATACTAGATTTTAAGTAATCAAAAGAATATATAAATCCTTCTGAGATTTAAGAAAATATTTCAAATGTATTGACATTAATAAAGGAACACATTTTAAGCAACAGTTTATATTAAATCTTTAGCTAGTTCCACAATGCAACATTAAATTACTTGTATTTATCTCTCAGTAACCATAACAATAAGAAATCAAAAGTAGACTTTTCTCCTGCTCACTGAGACAACTCACATTAAAGATACAGCTTTGAGAATTAAATCATTAAAGTAAAAATAGCACCTGTGAGAAAAAAAAGTCTTACACTTTTAAAACTAATAAATGACCAAACTAAACAATCTGAGCAAAATATAGCTTCATTTAGATCATAATCAAGAGGAAAAAAAAAACAAACAACTTTTTAAGGAAATTAAATAGACCAACTAATAATATTCAAATTATCAGGTATGGTGTGTGAAAGTCCATCATCTCTGATTAACGTAACTCAGCTCTTCACTAAATGAAACCTTAACTCTCAGCAATTGTACCAAGAGCAATCTTTGCTGAACAAAATTTAATAGTGGAAAGAAAAAGATGCAACTGATAATGAAAAATATAACATTCCCTCCAAACAATCTTCATTCTGCCATAAACCACCAGATTTTGGCTCCTAATTTCACTATTTTCATTTTCCTGTTGCATCAGAATTTGGACATGTCAGGATGAAGCATGAACAAATTACCACATTGTAAAACCTTAGTAATCAGATTGTTACACAAAATTTCATGAACACACCTAAATTTTACAATACTTGCAGGAGACAAAATTGAGATTTTATGCTGATTCCATTTTACATTGGTATTGTTCTATGGTTATCAGAGAAGATATTCCTGTTACCTCAGCAAATCAATCTCAGAAATTATATTAAAATAAGGATTCTCCCACTGAAAGGTATGAATTTAAGCTTAGACTTTCATATTTGGCTTGTTAGACAGTTGTCTCCTTCCAGACCATGACCAAGATGTGGCACACAATTCACTCCTTTGGATTGTATAAAATCTCCCTAGATATCAGGTTATCATAGAGATGATTAAGCAATTCACCCTTTTCTGCTAACCTCTACTTCAAATTTTAAGTTTTTATTTTTAGGCAGTAATTTCACCCACACAAAGAAACACAAACAAGTGTGTAGAATTCTGGGTGTGTGCAGAATTACTACTAGCACCTGTTCATTCTGAAACCTAATAAAACTGCAATGTTGATGTTATGATTTCACTGTTCAATCATTTCAGCACAACATACAAATTCTGTGCACGTCTTCTACAATGTTAGATTGTGTCAACTTACATAGCTCTCATTCTTAATTTTCTTCTACCTATGTACAAACCCCTTCTAGTTTACCTTTGAAAATGTTTGTGGTGTGATAAGGAAATGGTATATTGATTTACCATATTGACATAAATGTCAATGCAATATCCTATACACAAGAGCTAAAAATCCTGCATTGAAAATGCATTGAATTAGACAGCAGTATGGATAGAACAGATTTGCTTTACTAAGTGTATCATTCAGTACTTAAGTAAGTAAAACACCACAGTTTTATACTTACCTGAAATCGCCTTGCAGTTGCTAAATCATCTGGAGAACTCAAAGTCATTCTTCCAGCAGAGTATAGAATGCTGTCTTTGCCAGTCCCTGCGGATATTTCCTCCTAAAGATCTTCTCCCACAAGGCACACCCAGTAGCTGAAATCACTGTTCTCACTACCCCTATGCACAGAGCTTTGTACTTATGCACCTGCATCCTTCTGGATTAGGACTGATAACATTAAAACTCCATGACTCCGTATAATGGAAATCAGACTATCAAAGTGATTTATGTTACAAAGGACTTCTGGGCAACCACAGACTATAATTACCACCTAAGAAAAATCTACCATACCAAGGCACAAAATCACAAATAACTAAAAATCCCAGTTCTCCCAAGGGCCTTAAATTTTCTTCTTTCCCATCTTTATTTTTGCTCCTTTTTCATTGTCTCATCTTTTCCTCTTTCTCTTTCTTCTTTTCTGTAAGTGAAATTTCTTTCTTATTGATGCCTATATAAATATTCTTCCACTTCAAATACTTTATGTGAAAAAAGAAGTGCTGCTACCGCAGAAAAAGTGAAGGGATATAATTGCAAAAGTATGTTCTTCATTCAAAATAGACCCTTTCTACTTTTCTTCACCCACTAAGTACAGTGTATAAACATCCCTTGTTAGTGGTACATACATTTTTTATGAGTTGAACCCTTCATATTGAGAGTTCTACTTCCTTGTATAGTGTACACATTAGCACAAATATTAAGGCCACAAAGACCCAGTCAGTCTTCCCTGAATTCATACAACATTTCATACTCACTATTTGCTAACAGTGCTCGTGAATGCAATGATGATAAAGATATCTTTCTTACCAGAAGATGGACAGTTGAATTTCACGTTGGGTAGCTGATCCCTAGCTAAGAAGGGTAGGAGGCTTCTCTAACTTAAACTTTCTTTTCTTTCCGTCCCTGGAAGTTTACTAAATGCCAGAGTGAGCACACTAAAGAACACCTATTTTGGAAGAACTGTTGCAGTTTGCCATCTTTATAGCTATCGTAAATTTCTTTAGTATTTTTTACAGTGTTTATCTATGCATATTGGTTTCATTCCTAATAGGGAAGAGGGCAAGCTTTCCATCAAAAGCCCAACTTGCCAACACTCACCTCCTCACCTGACTTCTGTACCCTTCCCCCAAATAAGCCAGACTATGAAGACATCTTATAATGATATATATTGCTGTTTGCCTGGGGAACCCTGCAAAGTTACTTAATATGTGTTTGGCTGCTGGTACTACAGCATACTGAAAGCCAGGCAATACATGTGGATGATCTCTGGTGCACAGTAATTCAGGCTTCTGGGTGGAAGAAAAGTGTAGTACATCTGACATATTTTGCTATTTACAAGTTACGTTGATAGACTAATTTCAACAGAGAGGGCACAGGTAGGCGGCCAGTGATAGAATTTTAACTCACTACTTTGACAGGGACTGGAAAGAAAAATCTGTAAGGTGGGAAGCAGATGAACCCAGTATTCTATCAATCCTATGAGAGCCTGTTTAAAAATTCAAATCACCTAGTTTGGTGAGAGAATATCCAGTTAAGGAAGGAAGTGTTCAATTAAACCTAGTAAAAGCACCTCACAGCAGAGTCAGTGTTCAGCAAAGTGCACCCCAAAATAAATGTTAACTCCTATTGGAGCAATCTGACCAGCAAGTATGGTAAAGCAACAGTGGTTTATCACTGCTGCTACTAAGTTCACTGGTTTCATCCCTGCGGCATCTTTAATAATTTTACACTCTCTGCTGTGGTCTTTACACAGCCCTGTGGGGCAGCTCCATCAAGTGTCTCATTACAGGTTGTTCAGCTGTTCAGACTTTATTGAGACTCTTCACCCACAGAATGGGACAGTGTAGGAGTCCAGTTGAGATCCAGGAGGAAACATTAACAGTGGCAGCAACTCTATGCAGGAGATCACATTCCTAGATCCAACTATATCACAAAACTGCTAAGTCTTCATTATAAATCTATTTAGCTGCACATGTATCTTCAGAAATTCCCAGCTATAAAAACACAACAGCCTTTCAAAAGCATCTGGTGCATTTGCTATTTACAGCAAGTTCTCATGATATGTCTCAGCAGGGTGAGACATTATTTCAAATCAAAGTGCTGGCCGGAAGCTGCAGAAACTTATGGTATGCATGCCTCCAGATCTCATAAATCCTGAACTGAATTAACTTCTTTCTCTTTATTATTGTCTGAAATCTGTTATAGTGGCTGTTGACAATTTTGCCAGGAGCTTTTGCCACTTTATATTTATGTTTTTAAAGAGCATTCAGTCTTAACCAGGTCTTGCAAAGTATGTCAAGCCTTACCATCACTAAACCAAGTTTAAACCACACACCAAGACCCCTTGTTTTGCACCCCTCCCTGCCCCTTCAATCCCTGTGTCTTCCATATATCAAAAGCTAAAAATTCAAAAAGTAGCAAAAAGACTAGTAGCCAACATCACCATAGTGTCTGGTTTTGAGGAGCTGTTTGCCAGTCAATGATAATAAACCACTCTGCAGCAGCCATTAAAATAGTCTTTTCTACACTGAAAATACCCCAAAATAGATCTCCATAGAAATAACCAAGTGGTTGACAATAATTTGGACACGGTTCCTGTAACATGTTTATCTTGCCTTTATGTGAGTCAAACTCCCACTGGATTATAAATGTATTGGATTAGTTTCCTAGGAAAGGTTTAAGAATGCAGCAGAGGTTAAAAAAGCCTTACATTTAAGATCCATACATTCCAGCACAGCTGAATTTCATGAAAGATCTCCTGGTTAGAAATGTCTTGTCATGGTGAGACCTCTTTGTAACATACCATGGAAGAAACAAAAAAACAAGAAGCCATACAACTTAGCTTTGCCAAAATAGCAAGTGGCAAACAACTTGTTTCAAATAGGGCATTGCAACACATCCTAACAGGATTAAATTTTATGGAATAAAATATTTCTGATCCATGCAAATGCTTGTCTTCATATATACACATATGTCTCTCTATATATAGATACATCATTTAAACAAATCAGTTTCCTACATCACCTTCCTTTTTATATTATTGTTCTGTTTATTTTTTCAGCATTACAGTAACTGAAAAATAACTACTGGTAAAAGATGCTATTAATTTAAGTGCATCCATAGTGTGTTACGTCACTAATGGACTTGGGCAACATTATTTCTTTCTCTTTTTTACAAAGCATTATTTTATTGTCCTCCTAATTTCCATGATTTTACTTCCACTTAAAGTCGAGGGAGGGCTTTGCAGAATCCTATTATATTATTGTCCTGTCATTACTCTAACTCCATTACACAACACAAAACCAGCATCAGCTTCCATTTGTCATATTACTTACTTTGAGGATTATGTCAAATCTTAGACTATGTGTATATGCCTATTAAACATAATTTGGAGTTGGGCAAAAGATAATCACTGATTCCTTCTAAAAATGCTTTAAAGAAAAAATTCTGTTACTATTCTGTAAGAGCTCTGGCATCTGACTTAGACCCATCCAACCCTTTAGAAGAACCTAGGTATATTTACATAATGTAAAGATAACATTTAAAGGTACATATAGACAAACAGATTTGAACTTCTTTGTCCATACTCACAACTGAGCTGACAGAAGCCAGTCTTGGTGTGGAAGCCACACAGTTAAGCTCACATGGTGCTCTACAAGTGCACGCTGTGCACATCTCTGACACAGCCGTGTTGTTTCTCTGCCTAGAGAAGCTGTCTTATGAATGGCTACAAATAGAGCACAGAGAAGCTGGAGCAAAGAAAGTCAGATCCATCAGTAGTCAAAACATGGTTTAGCACACCTGATGTGCTTTATGAATTGGATTGCTGTTGCCTTCCTAATATCTTTTAGTGTGCCCAGCTTTGAGGATATGCAAAAGATAGTTAGGGCTGGTTTGAAATAGTCAACATGTCCACTGTCTGTTCCTTATAGCTGTCATAAAGGAAAAAAGAAATCAGGTGTTAATCTGGCAAAAGGAAGACAGGCTCATGTCCAGCCATTTCTTGTGGGACCTTCACCAGCTCTTTTCATCTCACAGGCAGAGTGTTGCTGGGCTGTAGGAGCATAGAGAAACCCTGGACCAAAGGAGCATGTCAAACTGGAATAGCAAGTATTGTCAGCATACTGCTTCCTCCAGTCATAGAAAGCAGGATGTAATAATTTGTATTTCAGTTCTTGTGAAGAACACAGCTTGTACGTGCTAATGTGTACCTTGGACATGTATTGTTACGATAGCAGGGATTTTACTTAACGTTATTCTAATCACTTTCCTCCAAAGAGCATTTGTGGATACCACAACTCCCTAAGTGGCAACAATGGATAAACATCAGCCTGAGAAATGCAGGTCTATATTATTTATGAAACTGCAATTCTCCTGTAAATAACCTAGTTGTTTAAATAATATGTATCTATGTAATTAAGTCTTCTGTATACAAATAAATAAGGCTTTATTGCAATGTCAGAAGTTAACAAACCAGTCAATAAAATCAATGACTCACTTTTTCGTGCTTATATATCTAACTTTTCTCCACTTTTCCTATGTTCTGTGTTTGTTCTGTTTACATATTAACACTCTGAAGGATATAAAGCTCTTGTGATACTGTTCAGTAAATAGTGATCAGAAGACTGAAGAAACACCACCTCAGTGATTTGATACTCTTCTTATTTATTGTGTACTGAAACATATATCTCACTGGTATAAATCAGGGAAAAAGAAACTGTCTTGATCTATACATCAGAGTACCATAGATTTTTAATGTGAATGATTATGTTAATGTCTAAGTAAATTAGGTTCATATTGATACATTTAGCTAAAAGTTCTCCAAGCCTGGATTACATATAACCATTTTCAAAGCAGCACTGCCAGATTACAACACTGAGCTCCTTATGCCTGTGTGGTTAAGGTTGTGTCAGCATTTCCATTATGCTTCACATTTTCCAAATATTTATAACTTGGCCATAAAATTTGCTTCAGCCTGAAACTTGGTGAACCAGAAGAACAACTCTACAAATCTTTACTCAAGAAAGTTATCCATTCTATTTCAGTCAGTGTTTCCATTAGCTGAGTTCTGCCAGATTACAAGTCAAGCTCAAGGTTTATGAGTCTGGTTGTTTTATTTTCTTAATGAAAAGTACATTGGATCCTTTTAAAAATATTCTTTAAAGAAAAAAATATATGGAAGGACTGGGAAACAAGGCTTGATTTTGTAATGTGATTAGGTCCCCAACACAAAATCCCTTATTTTTAGTACTTTGAAGAAGAAAAATTAACAGCAAAAATGCTGCAATGTAAAAAGTAGCCATGGGGCAAATTCACTAAATTTTGTTTCACTAATTACATTTCCTTCTGATTTTTCATCTGGGATCTAGCACACCTTCTAAACAGTGTAAAATTGGGAGGGCTCCAAATGAGCCATTCCCATCTATCAGGAATACAAACATGCTCACAAATGCTACCCTATTATGTATGCTCCATACAGGCTCCTTATTAAAAAATATTTTAACAGATGTTATGCTGGATAAATATAACGGCTCATCTGAGGCTTAGAAACACTTTATGCACAGTAGAAAAAAATTTGGGCAGCATTTTTCAAATTAAGTCCTTAATGCATACCCACAGGCTTACTTAGACTTATAGATACAGTATCTTTTTCTTTCATTCTCCTTAGCTAGCTGAGCACATGATCTGTTATCAACAAAAAATTTCCTGGTCTGATGCTACTCTCTTGGTTCACTGCTGAAATATATTCTAACTCTTCATTTGGCTTCTGAATGAGATTTCTGTGAAGCACTGGATGCAGGACAAATACAAACCCTTTCTGCATGGCTCTAGCAGCCTATAGATTACCTGCAGAGAAACACAGGAGGTGCATGTTTTACAACAGCATCCTCTGAATACTTTCTTTTTGAAAAATGACCCCAGACAAGGCTTGCCCAAAACAGGAGAGAGTAGCAATACATTGCTACTCTTGTTTACCTACACTTGTGAGCAGTCTACTGAAATAAACTTGAGCATGAAGCACTCATGAATCTTCTTTATCCTCCTGGGTAAGACACCCCTGTGGATAGTAGTGTGGTACTCCTCAGGTCTTAGAGAGATTGCAAGACTTTGCAACGTTTCTCAAGGCTTCATAAGAATTTAAATATTTTCTTTTAGTTTACACAATTTTGTTTGGTATTGAAAAACCTGGCTTGGCAGCTGCACAGCTACAAGTAGATACTTATATCTGTTCTGAACAGCATGAAAATTGCTTTCATGGCAGTTACTTTCTTCTCCATGACTTTCATTTGATGTCATATATCAACACTGAGATAAATTGTGGCAGTAAGATTGTGGCCTGCTGTTTTGTATTAACTAAGGTTTCTTTAAAGTATTCTGACTTTTACAAAGTTTGAGATCTTAAGCATGACAGTGCATGTGTCCTGGCCTTTCAGAATGGCATAATGGTTGTGTTGTGTCATATGCTGGAGGTTATCACAGTTGTCTGCAAGCAGGAATGCTGTGCATTCTCAGGGGAGCTTGCACTACAGCTGGGATCTCAAAGAACAGTCCTTACCCATACTTCCATGCTGGGACACCTTAGCAGAAGCTCTGGCAGTTCCGCTGTTCTGAAATACCAGTGGGCTAAGCAGCAGAGTGCCAGGCAAGGGATCAAGCAGCACAAATATCAGTTCTCCTAAGCCACACACAGCAGATTTAAAAGTCAGATGGAGAACATCATGGTGAATGTGAGTTCATCTAGCAGCATGTCAGTCAGTGCTTGCTGGTTTTTTAGTAGACATTGATGTTTCTGCATCAGGCTTTCTAGGGATAGTTCCCCAAAATATTAGGCCACCACCAAGTAAGGCAGGGTCACTGCTGACTTGTTTGAGCTTGAGCATACTGTACCCGCAAGAGCAGGGCCCACCCTTCAGAGTGTGAAGGCATGGCACTGGCAACCTACAACATCAGGCAGTAAGAGGAGTGTGCCCATTTTCTTGAGCTCCAGGCATTGAAACAATTTCATATCAGAACTTCAGACTGACCCACTATGGGAGACACAACTCAGGGAGTAGAAAAAAGAAGTGGTTTGACCACTGCAAAGAATACTGAATTTATGTCTCGTACCTAGGTAAAGGGGTGTCCTGGGTTATGGAATCAAAAATGTGTATTCTATTTTCATCTGCTGAAAGCAGTTGGGGAATTGTTCTTTATTTCTTGTAACTTTGGAAGGAGGGGGACGGGGGGGAGGGGCGGGTGCCTTTTGGGTAATGGGCCATCAACAGACTATACCCCCGGACTATACCCGCTCCCCCCAGAGCCCCATCTGCATGCATGGTCCTATTGTGGGATGCCCCGCCCGGTGGGGGGAGTCTACAATTGCTGCCGGGAAAACTGAGCCGGCCGGGGACAGATTTCACTTGCTTCACCCCGATTCCTGGGAGGAAGACGGCACCCCATCTCATCTTCGCCAGACCCCATCTCATCATCGCCGGACCCCATCTCACCATCACCTCACCCCTGGACCCCTCCTCATCACTCCTAGACCCTTTTTGGCTACAGGATCGTCCCTGCTCCAACAGAGCCACGTCTGTCATCCCAGGACTCACTTCTGGACTGCTTCCAACACCCTGACTAACAGGGTGCCAGGTGGCAGCTCTGATTCTGTCAGGGCTTTCCCAAATTGTTGTTGTTTGTTTGCTGGTTTGGTGGGGTAGTTTTGTTTCCTACCACATTTGTATTATTGATATTCCTAGTAAAGAACTGTTATTCCTATTCCCAAATCTTTGCCTGAGAGCCCTTAATTGAAAATTTATAATTTGGCAGGGGTGGGGGGTTTGCATTCTCTATTCTAAGGGAAACCCCAGTTTCCCTGGCAGACACCTGTCTTGTCAAACCAAGACAAGGGGGTGTTGTTTCAACTTTCATTCATTTCCTTTTGAAGTATAGAATTCTAAAAGACTGGCTTCTCTTTCCTGCTGTTTCCCCTTTTTTCTGTGCTGTTCTCCTCCTCTTTGGGAGGATCCTTGGACAAAAACCTTGAAACAGCGACTTCAAGAATATTAAAATAATATGGGTTAATTGCTTATGTTTTTAAAGGCAGAGCGGCTCTTAGGAAAAAATTTCAAATGAAAAATATAAGGCAATTTTAAAACTCAAACCCAATATCATATTCACACTCTACTCTTCTACTAACCAATGCCATAAATACCTAAATATTTCAGAACTAGAATATAATGCAATAAGATTCAGGATAATAACATCCATCAGAAAGGACAACTTCAAAGAAAAGCATTGCATTTACTGTACGAAATGATATGTAATGATCATTGCCGAGGAATGGATCAATCTTGCTCCAGTGGAGAAACTGCATAAGCATTCAAAGCAACAATAACTACAAGCTCTGGTGAGGTAGATTTGTTCCCAGTGTCATCTCATTTTATTGCCTCTGAGCAAGGCTGAAAGTCATGCTGAAAAAAAATCCAGGGGTAGCTTTCTCTCTCTGCCCCCATCCCTGAAAATCTTGATTTTACTAATAATTCTCTATTGACTAGCCAATTTCAGTTGTAACACATTGAGTCCAATAACAACCACCACAAATCCTAAGTTTTATGGGTTTACAGTGTTTGGGGATTAAGCACAAACTCTGGGACAAAACCAACATGTACAAAATTTGCATTTGAAAATAAAAGCTTTTTTTTTTCAGAATCCTTTTACCATTTAAATTTTATACAATTGATGAGAATAATGCAGGCAACTAAAAGTGTTGTCATATGTTGGAACCATGGATGCTGAAAATATCAGGCTTTCTGCTTTGACAGGTGGTAACCCTCAGGAGGGTATTGCCTTTGATTTGAGGCTGTGGGAATGGCTTCTAAAACTGAGTGATAGCACTGGGAGTGTGTGTGTGTATAGTTTGTATAGAAGTGTGTAATGTCACAGGGTGAAATACTTAAAGTTTGGGGTTTTGGGATATAGAATATAGTAATATATATAAGGGACAATATGGAGGGATTTGGACATTGCCTGAGTCGTTCTTCTTCACTTTCTTTTTCCTCCTTCTTCTCGGGTTTGGGTGATCTTTTCTAATTGGTTAGTGAAAGCCCTCATTGCGGACGTTGAGTGATCTTTAATTGGGTTATAAATAAAAATAACTTAGGTCTTGGATTTTAATTGGTTTTGCTTATTGTTTAAAAGTCCTTGAAACAAGTTAGAAGTAGCCATTTTCTTTCCTTGTAAGACAGAGCTCACACCTCGTGAGACTGTATGTTAGATAAGATATAATAAACAATTGAGTCCGAATGAGACACCATCATGTCTAGCATCATCTGCCCAGACCTGGCTAGAACTGACACCTCCACAGTCATAATTCTTGTGTTTTAATAAAGAGGAGAGGAGAGGAGAGGAGAGGAGAGGAGAGGAGAGGAGAGGAGAGGAGAGGAGAGGAGAGGAGAGGAGAGGAGAGGAGAGGAGAGGAGAGGAGAACCAAAACTGAGGGTTTGTATTTGGATGCCAGATCTCACTGAATTTTTCTCCACCAAGAACCAAATAGAGTTTTCCACCATATTTCTACCCCACAGTTTAATAGATAACTTGATTCCAAACCAATACCTGAATTCAAACAACTCCCTGTTTTTTTAATATGTGCCAGTTTGGTGTTATTCTCAAGGGGTATCCTTGAAAATGGCAAAATGTCAGTACAGCAGTAACATATACCAAAACATATCAGAGCATGCTTAATCAGCTCTCAGTCCTCATGTACCACAGGCTTTCTGAATCCCCAGACTTTTCTGGAGCAGATGTGGATTCATTTATACAATTGCAGGCTAAATATAATAACTTGGTTTTTATGGGTCTTCAGACTCACAAACTGAAGACTAACACCCCCTTCCTATCTCCTTTAGAACAGTCATGCCTTCAGAACAGTCATTCATTTTCCTGAACTTATTTTATAGATTTTACTGATGATGGAACACAAAAAAATACAGGGCATTACTACTGTAATGCCAATGAACATCAAGAAATTATCACTCTCTTTTAATAAATGACAAGAAATACTAAGGATGTGGTAATAGCAGCTGACAGCATTATTAGCATGAATTTTTTTCTTATCTATTACCTTGAGAGAAAATTTCCCAGAGATAATAAAGGCCAGGACTGAATTCACATCCCAAACTAAGTAGTCAAACACAACCCACATTCAGGATTTTTGAAAAGGACTCATTTATCTGACAGACTTGTACCGTCTTCCCCTTCCCATATGCTACTGCAAACACCTGAGAACACACAAGAAGTGACAGTTGTCATCTTTCCAACTAAGAAGGACTGTTTTAAACAGCCCAGCTCCACAGCCAATTTTCAAGCTGCTATGCTCTACAGATTAGACAAGAGCAGTGAATTCTGAGTGGGGGGAATGCACCAAAACAACCCTTCTGGCAAGGATTTTCCATAGTCCACACCTTCATCTGGCAGGACTGTAGCAATGCTCCCAGATGATACTGGGAATTTTTTAGATCTCATTGTCACCACAGTAAGTATACTTCAGCAGTGCAAAATGCTTAGGCATGACCACCATCCCTAAGGCTCAAAAGCTTCTACAAAACTACTTTGCAGGACCTTTTTCCTAAATTCATTTCTATGGCATTCACTACCATTTATACAGACTCTCAACTCTTTCATCCAATCCCTGTGTCACCAGGCAACCGTCTACTTTCACTTGAAAGTTCATCACTCTGTCAAGTTGTAAGGGCCCATTTGCACAGCAGACCAAGATTGTGTGGGTCTGGCTACCTTTAGAGTCATTTGTTTGAATTATTTTCTGCCCAATAAGCCATGAATAAAAATGACAAAACCCAACATTTATTAGAACAAATACAATTAGCAAAATACAATTATAGTGGTTAGTCATTTTCAGTAGCAATGATGGTGCTCAGAAAACACTTTCCAGTCATTTACTTACTATGGTCTAAATTCTTGGAGAACTTTATGTAGCTGTTTCATCTGTAAACGGTACATAATTATTACCTGACTATATTAATCTGTATTACAGAATAGGCAAAACCCCCTGCAACCAGTGTTTCTCTCATCGAAGTTCTCAGTAAGTATTTGGGTTTTTTAAAATTTGTTCTTTTTTAAAGGTCAAGTCCAGGGGTAGTAGATTTCTTCCCAAATTTACATCCACTTGGCCAGATTCTGCCCTCTGACATTCACGCAGTTCAGCTGAATACAGAAGAGTTCCCATGGATCACTCAAAAAGATGAATCCTGTGAAGATCTAACTGTCCTCCAGTTCCACTGGTAGTATACAGAAGTCATCTTGACATGCATTATATTACACAGGCATGGATCAACATCTTTTAGTGATTAATTTTAAGCGTACACATTTCTATGTAACTTCAGTATAATCAGTCACACTGCCAACATGTACAGGAACAGGGATTAAGCTAAACAAAACTCCTTCTGCATGCATGTTTTTGTGCTCAAACATCATGTTCTCTGCAAAGAACATGAAGATACAACAGCATATATTTCTGCATGCATTTACTACATCATGATGTGCTGGCATCCCTTTCATTGCACCTGTGCAATGCCTCAGATGATGCCATCCCAGCGTTAACAGCTGGTAGGGATAACACAAGAAAAACATTTTTATCAGCATAATGGGCTTCCTGATCTGGGTCACCATATGAGTTCAGTGCAGAGGGCAGAGCAGGGTCAGTGTAGAGTGAGGGGAGCTTAAACAGCTCAACTTCAGCTTGAACTGAAGGTGGTAATGGCTGCTTCAGAAAGCATTCATCTTTGGGCATCTACTCCTGTGAACAGTTCAAACACATACAGTGACTTATAGTATATTGGACCAGTAATTCCTACAATCCTGACCCCAACATTCAATCCTATGAGACTGTGCCCTGGTAGAAAAAACTGGAAAAATGTCAAGCAGCAAACCATATCAAAGATCTTGTTTTCAAATTTTTGGACAGGCACAATATACAGCTGGAATATCATTGTCCAACACCTTTGGTTTTTCATATATTCATTACAGAAAGTAGGACAGCTTGACAGTGTGAGCGTTATACAAAAACTTCTCTTTTCATGGACTATTGCTTGCTTCTAAATCACACAGCAATTTGTGCAGAGGGGCTGTCTGACTTCTCAGATGGAGGAGAAGTCAGCACCAACAGCAAGCAGAGCTGGTATATCCAGACACAAAAAAGGGTGGATTACTCAGGCTGGCAGCATGAAATACTGAGCTTGGAAATTAACCTGGGAGCAGGCCAGGAGATAAGATCCAGGGTAGCACTTTGTACACTAAAACATGTCTGAATTGATGCTCAAAATAACGGACTCCCTGCAGTCCTCCCTGGCCCTCTGCTTGTTGATATGTTGCTCAACTCCATGCTGGCCAACACATTCTCTCTTCTCAGTGTGGATTCCCAGGGAAGTTTTCCTGGTTCTGAGTCCTTGACAATTTTTAGACTCTTCAAACTCACCTCTGCTTATTAAAAATGAATGAATGAATTAATTAATTAATTAATTCAAAGGGATCTAGATTATTTAATACATGCCTGTTTGGTAATATTGCAGTTTTGATTCTGAAATAGATACATCTGCTCTGCAAAGGGAAATTGCCCTCTCTAGAGATTTACTCCATCCTGTTAGCCAGGGATGTTCAATATGGGCAGTGAACTTACTTTTGCATGGTGTGACACAAACTTAATTGATTTCAATAAAAAGAAATCAATTGATTTCTGTAGGTTTGATAGAGCATGTCAACATCATGACACCTTCTAATAAAGACCAAGAGGAACATTTGAAAACACTGTTGTTTGCTAAGGTCCCAGAAAATGCTGAACCACTCCCTTCGTCCCCCCTCAAGAGGGATCTGAGTCCCACATCTGACTTAAATATTTCTTTATACATGGTCTCATCATCCTTGGAACCCAGTAAATCCCTCTTATAAATTTGTCATGCATTTAAAAGTGTCTTGTTTGTCAGATCTGTACCAGGCACTAGCAGACAATTCAAATGAGAGAAACTGTGAGAAACACTAAAAGTTAAAAGGATTTTTAGGAGCTGAAGAAGCAGGCCTCAAACAGAAAAAGCTGAGAACTCAGAATCTGCTGCAAAAAAAGTTTGGAACTAGAAAAGATACAGTAATATACAGTAGTATAGCAAACAAGGACATGGGAAACAAAGGCTGAGTTTCTAGGTTTGAATAAATCTTAACACTGCAGAAAATATATGTCTGACAAGATAGTAGAAAGTCTTAAGCTTAATAAGGGTATTGTGGATTGTTAATAGAAAAGCATACAAATCAGTATTGTTTAAAACAGGTGTAGGTGTGTTATAATTGATTGGTTAAAACAACTGGCTGTAAGCCTTAGCAATATACTATTGACTGAAAAGTTTTTAAGATGCTCTGTAACAAAGAAATTTGTGGCTACTGCTGGTGTGCTGTGAGCTGTTGCTTTTTCTCAATTGTCTCTACTTATGTCATGAGACTGATGCTTCATTAAAAGTAGAGAACAGCTACTCCAGCAGTCCCGTCCTGTTCCTGCCCGCAACGCCACAAGAAACCACCACTGTTTACATGCAATCAACCTAACATGAAGAAGATAATGAATATACTTCCCTACCACCATTAGCTACAGTGAGAATAACTCAACAAAGCAACTCAAGTGATTGGCAGTATCAAACTGTACAGATCCCTTTTGCCACGCTGGTATATGTACAACACCATTCTGTGACATTTTGTTTGGAAAATTTATTTTCATTTCTATTGCATGCCTGAGCTGGTGGGAATTGGTTCTCATGTCTTCTGAAGGCAACAATCCATGGCTATATTTTCTCCTCTCTGCCTTCTTCCCCAAATATCCCTCAACTGTCTTGCTAACAGGATGAGGCATTTATTGTTTGTGAAGTTTTCAGGGACACTTAATATTGCCAATCTAGTTAATCACTGAAAACCCACTTCCTGAATGCTGAAAGTCCTCCTGATAGATAGTAATAACCCAATTCTAACTATGATCAGGGAAAGAAAAGGAAAAAAAAAAACCCTTATTTTTCTTTGTCTTTGTAAGAACTGTGGAAATTCCTCATAGATCTCTAGTGGCCCTCATATTTAGACTGATCCATTTGTCTTATTCCCAAGAGAAGCCAGGCAAAGTTTGAACAGAAAAAAGGTAAGAACATATAGCAGGACTGTTTCCTCTCTTTTATCTTTCATATATGTTTTTCCCACCCTGTAGTCTACACTAAAATAGGGAGAAAAAGCAAAAAAAGAGGGTTCATAAATGCTTTGGAAGTCTAGAAGCTCTGCAGTCAGACAATAAGATACAGTTCATATCCACCTTATTTTACAAAGAGTTAGTTCTAGCAACCTGAAACAACAGAAAAGTTTCTCTCCCTGCATCTAATTGTTTAGACCAGTTTAGAGAAGAAAAGATGTCCTGCAGATGCTTCAATGATGGAGTAACTCAGGCACAGGTTGATTGACTGTGATCTTGCCCAAGATTGACCTGTCCAAGATAATACTACAAATCCATGCCAGGATTGGAACTGACCTTTCCTCTGGATCTGTTTTGTGCCCAGATGTGGGCTCAAATGAAAGGAAAAATCAACCACAAAACAACAGTTAATATTTTTGGCATCAGGAAAGGTAGAAAAACTGTGGGAACAAAAAGTTGCACACGAGATAAATGCAAGCATTCTTCCCAGGAACCTAAAGAATTTTAAACTGCAAAAGCTCCAACATTCCACACAAAATTATGAGAAACTGCAAACAAGATATTTTTAGGCTTTTCAAAAGAGGTGATATTAAAAGTGTATTCCAAAAAGGCTAAGTGCAACCTGTAGTAAAGGACAAAAATTTTTATAAGTTTTTGAACCCTCCCTGTGCTACCCCTGTTTCTCCCCTCAGAAGATGTGAGATGCCTCTCTTCTTGAGCCAAAGAGCATTGATTGGATTTACATTCTTTTCACTGTATCCTCTCTCCGTCTCATCCAGTGAAGTACACGAAGCACTCTGATCAGTAGACAAGACCAGTCTGTCATCCAAGATATTTGTTAAAGTTCTGTATTTAAATATGCATTGTTTGCAACAAAGGAATAAAGCAATGAGAGGTTACTAGAAAATTAAATGCACCTATAAATTAATTTCTGTAATTACTATTCATTAATATTTAATATATTTATAGAAAGGATAAATCTTCTTCATTCCCAAGGCATGCTGCATTTAATAATGTGGAAACAGCTTATCTCCTTCCTGTTGTTGAGACTGGAGTTGTAATAACTAGTAATGTTAAATGTATTTCTTAGATCAATAACAAATAAATACATAAACACTTCCCTCCAGAATGCTCCTGATGTTATTCACAAAATTAAAAAAAAAAAAAATAACTACAGAATGCCAAGGGACTTCACAACCATTTCATTACTACCATCCTAATTGCATGTGGTGGAACTGCATAATCAGTTTATTGAAATTGAAATCTTTGGAACTGATTCTCCCTACAGACACTAACAATAAGCATCCTGTGCAATAACACAGTACTTAATGTAATATAAACATTATATGCACCAAGATTTAAACATCCCTTGGCTTTAGCTGCTGGAATTGGACATTTTTAACACTCTTGTGTTCTGCCACTGCATTGAATCAAATATCTAACTTACAGACTGCAAAATACAATATTCCCATATTACAATAAAGAAAGCAAGATACATTCAGAAAACAGACACACATACACAATTGGTATAAGGATAAGCAAGACTACATTTAATAAAGTGGAAATAAAGCAGACCCTTCTAGAAATATGAATGGATTTTCATGCACAATATAAAAGAAACTGCTTCTGCTTCCCACTGTGTCCCTGTGCATCTGCAAATAACTAGGCCGATACCACAGCCCCGATCCAACCTACTCCTACTTTACAAGGGGACTTTACTCTTGTGAGTAGGTCCACTCATACAAACAAAAGTATTTTTCATCCAGTGTATACCCAGATAACAATAGGATTTTTTCTCTAAAAAACGAGGTTCATATTTTAGTTTGCAGAGTTAACATGGTAGCAATTAATGATATGACTAATAAACATTCACCTGCACATTTTCAAGTCAATATTCCATCAACATAAAGAAATCAAAACCAATAAAAATATATTTGTTTTCATTTGCAACAGCAAATCTAAAAAACGCTAAGGTTTTATTATTATTAACAATAAATTGTTAATAATAGTATTTCAAAATGTTTGTCCTTTTTAAAGATCAAGAAATGTTTGGGGTGGTGGGAGAGCGGAAACCCTGGTTGATGGCTTTTGGAAAGATCTTTGCTTAGGGGCTTCAAACAGCATATTTGGAAAAGTCTTTACCACACACAAGTTTATTATTTCAATGAAAGAGGACCTGAAATAATTTCTAGTATTGAAAAAGGAACGGAGAAAGTTGTTTCTTCTTCTCTATAGTTCTATCACAATGTGCCAACAATGGCATGCCCATGTCTTAAAATGCAGCTCTCAGTCACCTCATCTTCATAAAGTTTTATAAGACACCAAAAACAAAAATAAAGGCTATTAGATATTGGGATTTTTCAGTTCCCTTGTAGCCTTACCCTACATTCAGCACTGGTGTGTAACACTGTGGTTTCAAAACCAGTACAGGACTTCAGAACCAAAGCCAGCCATCAGAAGTACCAGCTCTGCTTCATGACAGGGCACTCCAGAGTTGAACACAGCATTTTGCAACATTACATTCAACTTTTAAAGAACATAACAGCTTTGCCAAGCTGTGTAAGGCATCAAAGAGATTATTTGGAGCCAGCTTCATCCTTGAACAAAACCTCACAATAACTTGCTTCTACCAAGTGGACATCCCATCATGGGCCAAGAAGATGTCTGGTTAGTATCCTAAGAACTGTAATGACAGAATAAATTGAAAATAATTTTAAACATAGGAAGCCCAATCCTACATCGCTCAGTATTTTCTGGTGTCAGCACAACCCATGAGATATAGCATGATCATTTTGGGAAGAACAGGAAGAAACAGAGAGTGGCTGCAGAGGGCATGAGATGGCACAATGTCTTGCCCTTGGTGTGATTCTTTGATTGCTTAAACCTCAGTCTGGCAAAACACTTGAAACACATAAATCCCCCAATAACAGCGGAGCTTGGAATGGAGAGCAGAAAGACTCCCATTGGTTTGAAAAGTGATTGCTAGACAAGAACCTTTTGGCTATATGTGAAGTACTCATTCATGACAAAAGGATTTACCTGCCACCTTTAAAACATTTAAAGCATGCTAAAAAATAATCAGAAATGGCAAAATAAGGGGAAAATGCAGTCAAACAAATTTAAGTGCACTTTCTCCTCAATAGGTCTATACCCAGCTAAAAAATGAACAGTGAGGAAGCACTGCACATTTTCACCAGCTGAAAGCCCACTCAAAACAATCAGAGAAACAAGCAAACTAAAATGGATGTGACAATCAAAATATCAGAAGAAAACAACACATTAATGCCATTTTAATGCAAAAGAAATACAATTTATTTTGTTGCTCAATACTGCCTTCCTGTATATAGCGCAAACCATTGGAAGAAGTTGGGTGCTTTTAACAAGTCTTTTTCATTAAATCTTTTATTATTCAATATTTTTAAAAAATAACATATTGTACTACATATGTGAGTATACTTATATATTTACCCCCTCCTTTCCTTTTTGTGTAGAACTATCCTCAGATCACCTCACATAAATACAAGCAGGCTGATGCCTACACAAATAAAAAGCATCTTCCCTCCTTCCTCCTTTAGTATTAGTTTATTCTTCAGCATCATTCTGAAAGATAAAGAATTACAAAGTAAATATTTCTATGAAAGTCAGTCCCCTCCACTGTCTCATCTTTAAGCAAAATTTTGCATCTGAAATTTGCTGTAGTTATATATACCATTAGTAAAGGTAAGTTGAAGAACTTAAAAAACATCAATAATTTGTTTTAAATATCTATTTACATTCTTTTTACATTTGTTTACATTAGTTACCTCAAGAACATGAAACATTTGCAGGATCAAAACAGATCTAAGAAATAAATTGATGATGGAGTTGCAGTTATATTACTTGAATGATTTTTTCTACCATCTGATAAATATGGAAAAGGCCAGAGTAGAAACTCTGTCTCCTTTTATTTTTGTGTATCCATCATTTTCCACCCCACCTTTTAAAATCTAATTCTAAAATAGATCCATATCTGGAGTGGGAAAAGAAAAGATTTTCAGAATTTCACCACGAATCAATGCATTTTCAATATACATGTTCTGGACGGATGAGATGCAGAGAAAGAATCTTTAGGATAAGGAGAATCACATCTATCACTAACATAAAGAGGTGAGATGCACGTGGGTTGATTTCACCATGACATGGAAAGCCTGTAAAAAAGGAAATTCGTATCAAATAGCACTTCATTCTCTTTTGTCATTGAAAAATTAGCATTTAGTATTATATGCAGCTTTCAGAAGAGCATCTGCAATATTTTTCTACACATATGCAATACACCCTGCTAGCATGTATGGACTCATAGAGCTTAGAGAAAGAGCCAGCAAGCAGACTCATAGATAGCCCTGGTTTAGGGGCATGATGAAGTGTGTATTCAGCTGTAGACTGAAAGTACACAAACCTGAGCCTGGAAAAGAAAGTCTTTGACCTATTTGCTGTGAAACAAACAGCAATTAGCTCTTGTTGAGGAATAGCAGCTTGTCATGGAGGCAGCCACAGAAGTAAGTCACCCCCAAAAGAGTACCAGGAGCACAATGAGGCAGGTAGTAACACTTTCTGACTCACCACAGATTCAGTAAATGCAATTCCCAAGGGAAACTTGAACTAGATTGGGTTTGGAGCTTGGCAGCAGAGTTGCTAAATAGAATCAACAGCGTGCTCTAAATAAAAGCAGCGGTGTGTTAAAAATCCCTCTGCAAAGCCTGTTTACCTGTCTGATTTCTTTGTATTTTTTTCTCTCTTACTTCCTCCCACTCCCAAACAAGAAAAGGATATTTGAAGGTAGAAGGCAAACCTGAGACTACCAGACTTCAGGAGCTCATAAAACATGTAAGTGTTCCATGGCTACTTCTTTGGCTTGCAATAGCGTAACTTTCTATCAAGGCTTGGCCAAGCCCCATGTTAGCACAGACCTGGGTCTTTAGTGATGGATCTGTACCCAAAAATGGATTAGCAGGGCAAGCAGGTTATTATATCATGAGAAGATTTTAAGTGAGAATACAAAAGCAAACAGGTCCTTCCCATTACTACCATTCTTGAACTAATTTCCAAAAAGGCCAGGTAGAGAAGCTCTAACACATGCCACTAGGAACAGTATCAAACCCCACATCTCATAAATTTGAAAGCATGCTTTGTTTAAGAAGTACCTTCTTGACACTAATGTAGTCCAGACATGACAAGGAAAACTATAGCTCTTCAGAGCTGTAAAGCAAAGCTGGTTCATAAAAACCTTTGCCTCTGGAACACTCTAATTTAAATTTCTTTCAGTATAGTACACTCTGTATTTCCTTTGTACAGGCTCAGTTCTCCTTTGTCTTCTTCTTAGTCAGCATGCCCAAATTGTCCAGAGAGGGTGCCAGCACTAAGGCAGGAAAGGCCACTCAAACATATTATCTGTTGTTATGATGTGCATCTACAAGACTTGTCTTTCCTATTCGCTCTCTCTCCTACAAAAAACACAAGGAAGGAGAGAGGAAACTTGGATCAGGCTTTGATACTTGGGAAACTCCATTTTCCTAAGGAACTGATTCCTTTTATTATTTTTATTTATTTATTTTATTTCCACTATTGTCTTCAATAAGATACGTCATCAGAAGTGTTTCTCAGATCTCTGAGATGCAGAGACACACAGCAAGCTCTGAATGAGAGGGCACATTACTTGGCAGAGAGGAAGAGAATACAAGGCTGCCTCTGTCAGGAGGAGGCATAAGGCATCTGAGGATGTGAAAGGAACTACCTGCAAGCAGTGGCACCCAGGCCCAACGTGCAGAGCAGACACCACCGGTACTGTCGCCTGTGACACACTTATGCAGTGTCTGAAACAATGCTCAGCTTTGGCCTCCAGCTACCACAGTGGTACAAATACTACAAAGCAAAAAAAAGTGACAGCCAGAAAGGGTTATTCATGGACCAGAATAACAGGGACAGCAGCTTTTCTGCACATACAAAATTTTAAAATCACTCAAATTGTCCAATAGGTACATGACATCAGATCTGTAATACAGGTAAAGTACAAAGAATCTCTCTGGTTACAGTATCAGGTAGGGAAAGAAAGAAAATAAAGTCAGAAGTGCTTTGTCCCTCTCTTGAATCAGGATTTCTGACTATCAGTCTCCATGCTCAAATCACAAATCCTTGCATTCACCAGCTAAGGAAGCTCCATGCATGTAACACTAATCTTATCTTGATGTTAGGAGAAAAACAGATCAATACAGTACTCATGAGCTGATGTATGACTAAAACATTGATAAAATATTTCTCATGTTTATCAACAGCTTGCTATTTCTATTTTGTTTGTTTTTCTATGTATGCAAAACACGTTGTTTTTCTTGCAGTTGTATACTCTGCTCTTCTCATTTCTGTAAGAATAAATAAAATTAAGAAAAGGCTTCAACACCACTTCTGCTCATCCATATCAGGGTTATTTCAGCATTTTAGGGTTCCACCCCACCAGACACTGAGCTATATTGCAGTTTATGAAAACTGGGAACATTTTGGCACATCTTGGAATAAATTAAGGTCTAGTAGAAACAGTGCCCAAAATTCTTTACCTTTCATTTCCACTATCTAATTTAATATTCACAGCCTGCTTATATTTTCCCTATTTTCCAAAAATTCTGTAATTTCTGGGTATAGCTCCATCCTTTTTCCCTGTATTTATATAGCACTTAATGCCATGAAATCCCTTGAATAAAACATGGAATTACAAAGATCAACAAAAATAAAACAATCAACATTCCAATTTAACCAAAAGGAGTAAACTAGCAATATGTAATTGTTTTTCTATTAAAAGAGTAATCCTCTTATGTTATTTAATTCCCAATACTGTATAAATGAATTAAAGTTAAATTTACAAACTTTTCTTTTTTAAGACATCAGAATTTTGCTTATTTAATTTTCCCTGCTTGGCAACAGGGACTGTTGGAAAGCCTGTGTCTCAAGATGGGAGTAATTTTACCTGTAGACCCAGGTAGAAAATTTCTGATTCTATGCTATTTTATTTTTACGGGAAAATGTCAAAATAGCTAAAACCAGTTAATTGAATTTCACCAAAACTCTGTTTTCAGAAGAGGAAGAGTACATCTAATTTATAGAAGAACACTCATTTCTAACATCAGCAATACAGTTTCAGACTGCAACCAGAACTGGAGGCAGAAAGAAAGGGACCAGGCTTCCTAAGAACAGACAGCACCCCAGTGCTTTTCATACTTGATCAAGTCTGGGGGCACTAAGATCTGATTCAGGACACAAAACTGAGTCTCTCCCAAGATAACACCCCATGGCACTGCACCCTTGTGCTCTCTAAGACACATATTATTCCATCTTCTTTTAGTGAAATAGCTCTATTGCTTTTCCACGACTGGAAGAAAGCCAAGCACAGACACTTGTTGTTCTAGTGAAGTAGGATTCACATCTGTGAATGTTTCAGCATCGTGAACACAGTGTCAATGCACAAGGCACATACTTGCAGAACTCAGAAACTCAGGCCCAATTTTCAACTGCAGTGGAAAGGAGCTGCTTGTTAGGTCTCATGTGAAGCTAGATGTGGTTCACATGTAGACAAAACAGAACCTGGATGAACCAGGACCACCATCCTATATTGCCTCTATTTTAAAAAACCCACCCAAGCAATCAAAACTTAGCATCTAATTGTGAAAATTAATTTACATTAGTTTTACTAAGAAAATGCAAGAAATTGAGAAACATGTAAGTTTTCAATGCTGTTAATACTGTCAAACACGTACATGGTAGTTCTTCAAAAACTATTGATTTCACACCATGCATTTTAAAAAATTGAGTAGATGTATAACTATTTTAGAGAAATATTATTTTTATTTAAAGAAATTTCTTTCATCATCAGTAATCTAGTTCTGTGAAATGTTTATTTCAAGAAAGGGATTTTTCCTACATCTTCAGTAGATGGAAATCTAATTCTTTGTCCACTGACTCCCAGGCTCTGCAGAGGGTGGCACAGAGTTGTGGCAGGGATGACTGATCATGCAGCCTCTAGGACTGATCCAGTGCATCATCCCTGCTCTTAAAAGTGGACAAAAGTGCCTTTCAGATACCCAGACAGGGAACACTGTATTGTGTGGGGTTCTGAACACCTTTCTGAAGGAGCAGTGCACTGTGGTTACTTATTTGGTTAAACCTTGGAACTTTGGTAACAATTCCTCTGTATGTTAGCAAATTAATAATTTGATGCTGAAGGTTGAGTTCCCCTCCAAAGATATTTCAATCAAAAGGGAAGAATAGCACTAATATTAATCACTGGGCAGACTGACTCCTGGACATGCACCAAAATATCTTTATTCAGGACATGAATTCTCTCTTTAACGCTGCATGTGCAAGGCATGACATGCATCTGTCATTCAAACCTTGCTTTGTCACATAGAAATATCTTATTAATGCATCTCACATGGATTTTTTTTTAACCTTTAAACCCCCAATTAGCTGACTGACTCAATGGGTAATTATTTGATTCCAGTCTCTCAGCTCCAGCAACGTGTCCTCTTTTATCATTCTGCATTTCTAAGTTTAATAAGGCAGTACAAAAATTATACTGAGATAAATATACGTAGTCTACTCACCTTAAATAGTTTTTAATTTCTTTTGGTTAAAATTCACATTAGAGGTAAGGCTTCTTTAAAAAATGCAACTCAATGTCTGATAAAAATACCTCAATTTCCCTACTCTGAGTAAATGCAGTCTCTCTAAAATTACAGGCACTATTCAGATGTGGATCCAGTCTGAAATAATGGAAATTCATTTCACATAATTTATTCTTGTTTCGACAGATTTTGAAGGTCCTACAAGCATTCAAACCAACTAAGCACAATTGCTGAAGAACTTTCATAAAAGTTACGAAAGATGAGAGGAAGAAAGCCTTTGTGTGTGCACTCTTTACATTGCCATCATAGTGCAGTATCATGTTTGACATTGACACATTCTTTACATCTTTCATCATTCTTTATATCCTTCATCATGGCTTTTCATGAAATTATCACCAAACTGTAGGTCTTTTAGATCACTTTAAGAAAAGGGAAGGGGTGCAAGTGAGAGAGAAGGATGAAGACAGCATTTGTATGAAGGAAGGCCACATCACTTTGCATCCTTCTTGGTAGTGTGATCTTTCTTGATAGAGTTCAAAGATCTAGTCACAGCTATTTCTTTCAAGATACAGGAGCTGTGTCCTATTCTTTTCCCGAGACATACATGTTACCACTTCTGTGGTGCAATTATGTCTCTCTCCTGACATCCCATCTGTCAGTAGAGTTCCTTAACCCCTGGAATGAGCTTTTAGTGTTCACACTGAGACTTCAAACGTATGAGTCTAACAGGAATTGTCATGATGGGCAGTTAGCTTTTGGCTTCAGTACAGGTAATATTTTCCAAGCATTTCACATTTCCCATTCAGACATGTATACTACTGATACTTGCACTAGTGTTTCATCATTAGGATGTGGAGAAGGTCAGTTAGCACCACCACGTTTCACAGAGCTTCAGTCTGCAGGAACACAAATCCTGTGCGCAGGTATCTTTGTTACTTTTCTGCTGGGGGAATATCTTTCTGCTAATAATGCTGGAAAAAATTGTATTCCACTCAGAAGAAACCTGTCTGCTCCTGTAATGCTGCAAAGAAGTGCAAGTAAGCAGCCCAAGTCTTTTCTGAATCTCTTCCCACTGTGACTATGTTACTGTGTACATTAAAGCTTTTTCCCCTTCCCTCACTCACTACACCTTTGTAAGGCTTGTGAATTAAAGGAAGGAGCTGTGGAGGTGTGATAACCTGCCTCAGAGTCCCTAGGCTGCATATAGCACAGCAAATCTTGCCATCACGGCTGCCGCAGGCAACAGCAATCCACCAGCAATATCTACACCAAACCTGGCTGGAAAGCTTTATTATACAATTGTAACATCAGAAAAAAAAGTGAACAAAATCCCCGCAAACAGAGCTACTCCTTTGTCTCCTTCAGAATGGAGATGTGAGGCAGCCTTTTGCTGCTGGTCACCCCGGGGTGCTTGGGCTGTCCAGGAACACCACACGCCATGACGTTGTGTGCAGGAGCACAGCTTGACAACACTACTGCCAGCAAAGCATAGGCTCAGCAGCTGGCAGATAAACAAAGAAGCAATACCCACTATCAAAGCATCAAGTATCTATAAACTCTAGCACAGCACAGATTACAGCAAAAATACCAGACATCTAAGAGGCAAGGAGGGGTAGGAGTGGAGGAGAGAAGTGATTGTGAGAATGGAGCAGGTGAGAATGCCTATCCTGACACTGTGAATGGTGCAGAAATGCAGGGCTGACAACTCAGGAACATTATAAGAACATATTTCCCCTGCAAATATTCTGGAGCAATTTGCTCAGATCTTTCAGGCGCTCATTAGAAATTTGTTTCCAGCGTGTATCACAATTATTCCAGCTAGATTAAGATTTCATAATACAAAATCTTTTGATATCTGAGATACCAAGGAAAGGCCAAAAGCTAAATTACAGATGCAAAGCTTGAGCCCAATAAGACTGATTTCTGAATTGCAGACTAGTTTCAAGTGATATTAGCAAAGAATCTCTTAATTGCTGTTTCAATTGGTATTTTTACTGTCTGAACCACTACCTGAATACAGGCTATACACTGCACAATCCAGATATATTATGCAGCAGAAGAGATAGACCTAATTCTGCTTTCCAGATACATACCCTGTTTTAAAAGCAGTAATGTTCTCTATTCCACCATTTGTGTCTGCCTGCAGCGACACTGTCTGCAGCTGATCCAGATGACCATGTCCCCAACCTGTGGAAGCTTCCCAGTTCTTGGAGTAATTTTTGTAAACATTCTGCTGTGTACATATTGGGAAAAGAGACTCAGTGGTCTGATCCAAGAGAAAATTGCCACGATGGGTGGGGCTATGTGTATGTCTGTGTCAGGTTTCTGACAATGAAGACGTTGAAGTTCTGCGAGTGTTTTCTAGAGTGAAGAGTATTGTGAGCAAAAATAAAAAAAAAATGTTAGAAGCAAACGGAGCGAAAAATTTCCCAACCTTTGCTATGTAAACATACTCAAAAGGCTTCAGGCAACTCTTACCCTGGACTCTGTTTTTGTCAGATCAATGACAAGGCACGTTAACAGTGGTGTTTAATTCTATCAATATGTGACCAATTGTGTTAGATTGTTCGGCCATTGATTTCACTCCGTGCTACAGTTGAGCTCTGAAATGCTTTCCCCTGCATTACCACACACGGTGACAAATGCCCAGTGCTGACTTTCAGTACGGCATGCATGGAAACTCTGTCCACTTAAACGCTGGGGGAATACAGCAGGATAGTCATATAAGTGTTATTCTTTATTTATTTTCCAAATTGCCAGGCCATGCCATGAAATTCTATTTAGGTTTGAAAGAGGTTGTTTACAGAAACAGCTGAGTAGACAATAAGACAGATGACAATTTTTCCACATGAAAATGATAAGGCAGACTTGGAAAGCTGCATAGTGAAGGAAAACAAAACTGAAAAGACTAATTTCTTTCATGTTTACTGTGACTGGGCCACACCCTCAAATGCCTGCCTCAGTCTCTAAAAACATTTGTGAAGGCAAATGCATATCGTGCATGAGAATTTTGAACAGCAGTGATTTAACAACAGTGGTCTTCAGTGCATCATGGTTGCAATGAAAACCCTCTGCACCAAATTTCTAGCAGGGATTTATATAGGTTTCATACATCCCCCACAACAGATGCAGCTGTCAGACTGTGGCTTGAAGAAGAAATTCAGGATTGGCTATCCTTTCTCCTGATGATGAGTAAGTTATTTATAAAATACTTAAAAGTTTACTAAGAACTTTTAGAACTCATAAACCCCTAATTTTGAAGTGTTATTCTTCCTCCTAAAATACTCTGAAACTACAGAGATTTCAAATGATAAATAACCCAGAAATCCTCAGGTTCTCACTAGCTATAGGGTAAACTACTACATGTAAGGTAAGATAGTTCAATTATTTGGATAAACCCCTATTATTTAAAGCAAATTACATAATAGAAAAATAATATTCCACATGATTAAGGCTTATGCTTCTTAAAGAAATACTGCTCCTTTCAAGAAAAAATGATGTTGCCTTCAAATACCCAATTTATAATTTCACGGCACCCTACCCAAACCTGCTCCCATGATCAGCACACTTGTAAGAAGGAGCTGTGTAAGAGAAAGCCTTGCTCTTCATAGGAACATAGTGACAATGGTTAATTTTAAATAATCCCATCTGCATCGCTCTCCTAAGTCATCTTAGTGATTAGTTAAACTGCTTTGAACTCTTAAACCCTAATACCTATAGTTTTATTTAACTATTTTTCTTTTTTCATGTAGAGATAAAATAACTTCAATGGCTTTTGTGACTTCCACATGCCCATTCACCATCTTCAGAGGTATTCCTGGTACACAAGTGTTAGGACATGCTGAGGCTCCATGAGGAGCTCTCAGGGCTTTGCACAGGGATTTCAGCCAGGCAGGGTGCTGGGCTGAGGGCTGCTCTGTAACTGCTAACCGTGTTGATGGTATTCTGCTTAGGGAACGCCACCAAGTGTGTGATATACTATTCCATTAATTGTTCTCTTAATTTACGGTTTTGCATGTGCATGGCACATCTTAGAGCTGCCACCAAGACTGTCAAAACAGATGTTCCCAAAGGCCAGGAGTTAGGCTGGATATCTTGGAGAGATAACAAATTACAGTTTATATGAAAACACTAAGTGATTGATTCTTTTATTGTTTCACATAATTTAGTCACTGTTTTCTGTCATGTCTCCCCAGAAATAGAAACATACTGTAATATTCCTTATGAAATTAATTCTGAGGAATGCTGCTGCATAGCAAAAACAAAACAAAAGCAAACCCCAGTTAATTATCTGCAATAATGTAACTCTTATTTAACTCTACATAGTGTATCTTGCTCTGTCTAAAACTATGCTACATACAGAACATTCATTTGCCATTTACCGGCCACCTTGAGGAAGAAATATTTGCCTGGATAACAGTAACTGTGCCAGAAAAATCAACACAACAGAAATCCATTGCGGTTTTGGTCTTTGGTTTGTATATTTTTGATTCGTACAGAACAAACCAAAATTATTTATTTCAATCACCTATTATTTGCTGCAATCCTGCTCCAAATAAGATTATATCAAACACTTTAAAAATTGAAGTTGAAGAAAGAATAGATTTATAAACCACAGAATTCACATAGAGGAGTTTTTCACTTACCTCAGAAATCCAGGATCAATCCCAAAGAACAGGCATGCACTTAAAACACAGTGCAGACACCTTAATTGAAAACAAAATACGAACACATACGATTCCAAAAAGACTGCTCTCTCACTGACCTACATGCTATTGTTAATGGCAGGGAAAACATCTCCCCAACCTTACCCTCCAGTGAGTTGGCAGGGAAAGTTTTCATTGATTTCAACCCTGTTTAACAAGTTCCTGATCTAACAGTGTCTGTTTCTAAATCTAAAAGGGAGGAAAAGTGCACTTATTCACATCCATTGCACAACTGCCATGAGAGATATAGTGGAGAGTTTAATATGAGTGTGTTTTCCGTCCTCTCCCTCCTCCTGAACCATACTCTGTTAAAGGAGGCTAGAGGACAGTATTTACTGTCCACTTTTAATTAAGATGGTCAAGAGGTGTGTGCATATTAAAACAACACAGTCAGTGGGCTGTTTTGAGCAGCTTCCTAAAGCCTTTAGCCCTTGTGCACCTTTACAGCATTCAACTTATCAATTTACTTGCAAATGGCTCCCTGAAGCATTAACCCGGGTTAATTATTCGTCAAATATGATTATGCAGTGGTAATGTAAAAAATCGGAAATGCAGGATGGAATTTTTCACTCCAGCGGTTTGGCAATTGTGGCAGCTGGTGGAGAAGCCGGAGTAATTACCAGCCCATTCCAGCTGGTGAAACAGCACTCTGGTTCAGGGTGGGTGGGGGAAGAAAAAAGCAATAAAGAACCAGAGGAGCGGGAATATGAGCTGTGCCAATCGACGTGGGGAATATTTCACAGCTGCTAGTGGTGATAAATGAGAGACTGTGGCCCTACTTCTAATCAATACATGTAAATGCTACTCATTACAGCTTTTATACACACTTCTCAATTAGCCTTTCCTCCCACCGGTAACAAGGAATGTCATGCTTTCTGGACTGTGAAAGTGGTTCGGCAGTAAGTTCACCTGCATCGGTGAGACACAGGAACAATGCTCACAGCTCAGCCTGGCAGCAGGTGGTAGCAGTGGAAGTCTAAATTCCTCCTGTAATGTGAATTAAATGAAATCCCAAGTACTGTCATTTAATTAAATTGGGTTTTTAAATACCAGCTAGAATAACCTGTTCCCAGACACATGCACTCTTTTGCCTACACTCAAGTCTTTTGAATGTGGGGTGGAGGGACACCGGCTGAGGTAAAGGTTTAGACTTGTAAAACCAACTAAGTTCAGTCTCTGAAAAACAGACAAATAAAAAGAGGTCAAACCTGCACCCTAATAAATAAATCGTCCTTTCATTCAGAGTTGAAAGGTTTTCTGTTTCATTTCCTCTCTTTCAAAAAGGTTTTTTACCCCCATTCCCCTGTGCTGTTCGTAAAAGGGATCCAAGAGGGATGACCGCATGCAGCAACACCTCCTTTCTTTGCAGGGTTAAAAATTGTCACTGCCCACTATTTTCTGGGTGTTCAGCCCAGCAGAAGCACATTCACTCCACAGGCTTACCACAGCCATCCTCCTGCAGTTCCTGGTGCCAGGCTAAATAACTCCCCAAAGCTCACCTTGTATTTGTATTGGCTGTCTCCTGACACAGGACAGCAAAGAACTTAACTCTAAATGGAAATACATCACTAGGTACCATCACAGGATACACCTTTCACCTCAAGCCTTACACTTTTTAAGGACTCACAAAGTCTACTTCTTTCTTAATCCTAGAAGTTATAGCCCCAATAACAAAAAAGGAACCAACACATCTGATAATTTTTTATAAGGTCCTCTGTTTAGTGACCACATGTAGCCTTAACAGTCACTTTGCTTGACTAAGAATTTAGGTATTTAATGCTTTTCTAAAGGTCTTTTTGTGGTAGTCAAGTGAATAAAGATTGGTTTTCTCTCTCCCCCCATCTTTCATCCACACCAAACAAAAAGAAAAAACAAATTTCATCTTTTCATGGTTTTCAAGAATAGGAACATGAATACCAGGACCGTGAAGCCACAAAACCCAACCAATATACCAAGAAGTGGGAAAATACTGTTTAAAAAAAACCAAAACCCTATGATTTTTATATTCATTATTTTGGGAGCTGATGTTCCCAAAGTGATTCAACTGTAAAGACCCTGCTCATGAGAATGAATACAGTTATTTTGGAATATTTTCTTAAGGGTGCACGGTCACTATGTATTTCTGAAAATGTGGCCACACATTTTCTAGTTCAACTTAAAGAGCAAAATACCCAAATTGCACCACTTAAGGCCTGATTCATTTATCATCATCAACTGCATTCTTCATGCACATCCAAGAGCAGTATCTAATCCTGCAATTTAACTCATACATGTAAGCTTTCCACTTGAAAAGCTACTTTAGGGGAACAATGTACAAAAAAGGCTACAGAACAGGATTTTTGGTAGGTTTTTAGTAGTCAGTTAATTTTTCCACTTTACAGAGAACTCAGAGGTGAAAAAAAATTCTAAACCGCATTAAATAATATTAATTCATAATCTTAATTAATTTTGAGACACCTGATTTGTAGATTTTTTTCTGAGGGTCACAGACAGACAGCATGACATGATGTTTAGAGCTTAAGTACTCAGGCTGCCTATGCATTCAATCAGAGATGCAAGACACATGGCTGAATGCTTTCTTGCCTTACCCTTGAGCACAACATACTGTCTAAACACCATGCAGCTGTGTAAAACTGAGTTTTTCCAATCAAACAGTGGAAAATTATGATTAGAGGTATATCAAAAAATACAGTGCTAGTGTGCTTCTCCTTCTACTAGAGATGTGCCTGATTGAACCAACATGTGATGGGTGGGGAGTATATATGATACTAGGTGCATTTTAAAATGCATACAAATGCATGCTGCATGCATATGTAATTCTAACTTCTTTAATCATAACTGACTTAACTGGCTTATTTAAATTTAGTTATAATTTTTCTCCTTTGCTGATGGGTGAATATGGCCAAATAATGCTGAATAACCCACACCCAAGGGGTTAATTTGGCCCTTTGCACTAGTTCAGCTACAGAGACTTTTCAAAGCTGTGCTAGAAGTGGGATATGCACGGTCACACACTCGGACAAGCCCTGAGGCAACTTGCTATTAGGAGGCAGCAGCTCACTGCCAAGACGCCAGTGACTGCAATAAGGACACTTTCTCAAAGCAGGGAGTCCCAAGTCATTGGTGTCAAGTTGTTATCTAGAGAAAACACTGGCTACTCTGAAGCTCTGTAAAATAGCTGCCTCAGCTAATGCTGAGCCCTTCTCCTACTCCACCCATTGTTGTTTTCAGAGAGATCATTACGTTTAGTGTTGTGGAGGCCCTTGAGCCTATCAGGGGAACTTACAGGGCAATGCCCTGAAAGAATCTACCATAGGCTTCAAGAATGCCTCATTGCTTAAGGTGAGAAAAAAGGCTTCCCCCATGGTGCTCTGCAGTATCATGTTAATTTACCTTAGTTCTGTTCTTCCCATCGGCCCGTTGGCCTTGCCCACCTCTATTGTCCAGATAAGTCCAAGTTCTGGAGGGTTCTACTTTTCCTGTTTCGCTATTGGTTGTTGCCCTTTGCCCTGCCCTTGCACCACCCTTGTGCCCTCTGTTCACTGGCCCCTGATGCTCTGCTCCACCCCCACTTGCCCTTGTACTTAATCCTGAACCCTCCACTACACCTGTCTTTTGTCCCTGGACTCCTTTGGCATGTGGCTGCAATAAACCCCTGCTCTATACAGGGAACTCTATACAGAAGGAAATGGAACTCTATACAGAAGACCCTTCCTGCCTTTCCTTCACATCTGTGATGTGTGTGAGTGTGGGTTAAGTGACTGTGTGCCTGCCTAAGCAGCTTCCTGAGAAGATGCTTTCAGGGAGGTAGTGGCAACCACCATCTATCCATGCTGCTACATAGTGTGACATTTTTACAAGGTGAAAACACTAATGCTTTGTGGCAAAGCTTAATTCAAGTCTATGTACTCACACTAGAAGCTTGCTCCCTTTAGAAACACATACTTTTACTAAAATACAGCCTTTCAAAGTGTTTGGATATATGAGGATTCACCATATCTTCTGTCCGTTGAATTTATCAATATTTACTTACTAGTATTCCATCTTAACACAACATATTTCTGATATACACATATTTAATGAAATTATATACCCATTTGATGCAAAATTCTTTTTAAAACACACTGTTACTGATACTCTGGTTTATAACTGGTCAATCATCTTTTCACGATATGATCATATTTATAATTATGTATAATCTTATCTGTTTCTCTAAGCATATTATCATGGACTTATATCCACTTCTGCTCTATAAACAATGCTTCCATTATTTGTTAAATGTATATATGTGTATTATTTTTACATGTTGACATGTTCCATAATGACAGAAAAATGAGTGAGAAGCAAGAGATGCCAAAAGAGCACTGGAAATAGAAACAACAAGGTGTTTTGCATAATGTTTTACATGTTTCTAAATATGGTTTTCTTCTAAAATACATTGTTATACTGACAATATATTGGCTCTTTTTACTGAACACTAAACCATATATTTGTTATGTGAATAGGAGAACCCCCACACACTTCAATACTTCCTCAGTGATCCCATTCTGTACTGCCCTAAACCCACAATATCCTGGGTTTGTCTCTCTGCCTGCTACATACTACTTCTTGCCACTACAAGTCACCCTGCTCTATGCTGCTAAACTGTCAGTGACATTGTTTCAACTCATCTACTTTAAGGGCCCAGGATTTTCACTCATCTCAATTTCCACATTAAAAACAGGAAAAAATAATTGAAAAAGTTCATCAAAAAGGAATCTAGCATCTTAAAATAACTGTGTCACGTCTTACAGCTTTTCATTAACTCATGCACTTAGACTGCAAGCTCTAATAATAAATGTATCACAGCTTTTCTCATTATGTCATCCATATCTGATGCTATTTCCTTCATACACTAATAAAAGCTTGCCATGGCAATTGCACTCCAATGAGTCTCACAAATAGTTAGAAGCAAAATAAGAGAAAGAACTTAAATGACAACTACTTGCAACTTGGCTGCCTTAACTGAGAAAGGCACACTTAACACTCCATCTCTGAGGTTGTCTTTCAGAATCAGGACTTTATACTGAAGGGTGATCTGTTTCCTACTGGACTTTCCAAACTTTTCATTCTGCCTTCAGCAAATACCCACAGAATATTATATACTCTCTGTTCCAAGAAAGCCTCTTCTTTATAACCACTGAAGGTGTTGAATACTTTCAGTTTCACAGAACTGAAGGAAGGTGGATAAAACCACCCTTACAAATTACTCAGAGATGGCCTCTGAGTCTACTGTAACTTTAGTTTGTCTTCGAATCTACCCTGATATGTACAGATCCAAGAGGGAAGATATGGAGAGTTGGAGTGGAACATATATGTTCTCACAAACTCATCACAATACAGGCATCAACATTGCTTCTGATTTGGGACCACCCAAGTTCATCAACTATGTCAGAATTACTAGACCACACTTGGACAGTTCTAATTCTTGCCCCTCTCAGAGGCTTGAGTGATGAAACACACCAGTATGCTCTGGACCTATTCTGCTATTCTCCTATTCAACACAAATGCTCCATTGAGAAATGGAAAATCCAAGTTTTTCTTTCTTTTTCAGTGGATTTGTTTTTCTAACAAAAATCATTAAAAAAATACACCTGTACAAATTAAAGCAAGAATTTTCCACTGATTTTGAAGGTACCACAGCTGGCTACAATTTAGTAGTGCTTATAAAACTACACATATACAAACCCAACCTAATGCAACTAAAGTTATTCTAGTTTTGTTGCCTGTGTTTGACAGACATAACTGTTCTTCTTGTTCCATGTCTTAAAGAATTTGGGAACTTTCCCTTAATTTTTCAATTATTTTCTTGAATTGTTCACCTTTCTGTTCTTCCTCCATTAGCAATCCTGATATTTCCTAGATTTCCTGGGAAACTTTCCTTTTTGTGTGCTTTCTGCTCTTGAATAAATTATTGCTGGGTTTTCACAAAGCAAATAAATCTTTGAGTTTTTTTAAGTTATTCTGAAATATGGACATGAATTGTTCTGCCCCAAGGTAAGTTTAAATATACTGTCTGTTTTCCCCGGATATCTAAGGCACTACATTTATTATGCCTGCAACTGTTTTATTTCAGAACTTCTCCAAAGGCTGAATTCTAGCTTGCATGAACACAGATCATGGCAATATAGCAGACGTGGAGACACAGTGCATGCTGGCTTTTGCACAAGCTGTTAATGAGCTGTACCAAAATGGTAGCTGTCACTTTGCATTGGATCAGGGCAATCTGTACAATGTAAGGAAATTAAAAGCTCCCAGTGGCAATGGATCCTGTTTCAGTCATTAGCTACTAGGGAGTGACAGAGACCATTCAGAGGACCAGCCCCCTGTGAGGTTCTTTGGTCCTCAGGGGATTCTCTGCTAATGCTGTTTTATGCCCCACTTCTTTGTGATGCAGAAATGAATTACTATTTAATTTATTTATTTAGGTGCAGCTAACATTGCAGGGGAAACAAAAAAACATCGAGGGGAGGAAAAGCCCACAAACCATGGATGCATTGATCTAACAATCAGGATGGCCGCACAAGTGATTTGGTGGAGGCCTATAGAGTACCTATGTAGATGTGTATGCAGTAGATACATTATAATACAATGAATACCAAATATGTATTTCCCAGTCCTTTACTATTTTCCTTTGAAGTAGGTCCGCTGAGATGGAATTGTAAAAGCAAAACCTCCATTAAGTCTTATTTCAGTATAAGACATAGGAGAGAAATATCTATCCAGCTATCTATCTGTATTTTAACAGGGTCTGAGAATATTTGCTTCAATCTTTGTGTTTCAAAAGAGAATGAATCAGGCAGAAGGACAGAAGGTTACAGATTACTCCTGGTCATTGCTCAAAGAGTGTGGGTTATAAATAATAAAGGAGAAAAGGGTGAAGGACACTAAAATATAACTTGAGACCCACAATGGAATAATCAAAGCAATGAATCTAATTTCAGCTTAAAAATACCAAGCAACTTTGGATTGTCTCTGCACTGCTCTCTTCTGAAATATAAGAACTGATACAGTAACACATACTTTAAACAAGTTCCATCAGGAGAACAAACCAAGATTTCTTGCTTTTTAATGCACCATAAATAATGGGAATGTTTGTGTGCATGCAACTATATGTATGTATATTTGTATGTATATATACTTACAGTCTATATGCATTCTTTGAAAGTTTCATGCTAAGCAGAAAACAGTAAATTGTATTGCTATCTAATGTAAAATAGATGACAGTCAGCCTATACACACCTGGTTTGTGTGTATGTATGTATATATGCATATATTACACATTACATATGTGTATATATGCAAATATTTGTGTATAGATATAAATATTGCATATATAGACACACCTACACATACATGCATAAATTGTTGTTTTTGCTAGAGAACTGATTTTAAAGTGCAAAAGTTTGGGGTAATCCTGCACACATGCTTCATGACAGTGGCAGATCTAACATACTTGCAAGAGGAAGCATATTGGGTGAAATGTGGCAAGGTGCTAAGAGGCAAATATCTTCAATACACAGTCCTTATCCCTGATGGTGAGGGCACTCTGCACTGCTAAAGAAGCAGATACCCTCTGGCAGGATCACCATTGTAATTTTCCAAGACTGGTTTTCAGCCAGATAACTCAATGCCAAAATGAAGCAAGGAAGAAGCGAATCACTCAGTAAACACCTTTAAAATTATGAAAAGGTCTGAAAGACTGTTTTCGCCAGCCTCTTAGTTCAGATGTTTCAAGGCCTGTCCCCTGTATGTTCATCAGGAGCAGGATCAGGCCATCTATTTATCCAAAGTATAAGCTTTCCTAAAGACAATCACTGACTACAGGAGATAAAATGATGAAATTTACAGACAATCCTGCGGCTAAGGTGATTTTCCTTCTTCATACATCTCATGAAAATATGTTTAGTGTTTTGTGTGCTCAAGCAACATGAAGAGCTACAATCTCACTCACATCACTGGGTAAAAAAAAAAATGAGATTGTAGTCAAGTGTATGGAAATAAGGACTTATTAACATTAAGTTTGTCTCGGTCTTTTTTTTCTTTTTTGGCACCTTTTAGGGGTGCCATCTCATAACCTTGAAGTAATCAAACCTGGAATTTTAATGTCCTAACACATAAAACCAACTAAAATAGACTAAGGTAGTGGAGGTAAAGTCACACAGCACAGCTCCCAAAAGGGCCTGCAGTGAGACTGGGACTTCTTACACATGCAGGTCAAGTGAGAAGGCAGCAGGGATCCTCTGAGCACCCAGTCACTACCATGTGGGTAACATATATTTTTCTAGTGGATTTTGAATTTATTAATTCCCAAGAGTAGTTTCTGATCTGAAGGAAGAAGCAATTTTCTCCAATGGTGTCCTGGGAACAGGGAAAGGGCGGAGGGGAGGGGCAGAGCTTAGAGCTACGTGGGCATGGCTAGGGTGCTATTCCATAGCACTGGTGGCTTCAGCAGCAAGAGAAGGTGAGTGCATCCCAGAAGTGAAGCATTTTTGTTTCCCTCTCTTCCACTGAGAGGCTGCTGGGGCCAGCAGCGGGACCATGCCTTCTTTTGCCAGTGCCTATCCCTTCTTGTCCCTTGGGACAGTGTGGCTCTGGGCAGAGAACATAGCTGAGCCCAGTGGAGAGGAGTGGACTGGTCAAAAGCAGTAACACTGTAGGGAACCAAGCCCCAATGGAGTGGGATGGTCAACAGTGGCGGCACCAGTGCAGGGAGCAGACATGAGGAACAAAGTGGCAACATGGCACAACACTGACAATCTAGCTTTTGGGAGTTTGTCCATCATTTTTTGCCATTGTCTCGGGCTTGAGGTTGGGGAGAACACTGCAGGAAGCACCTGCCATCTTGTCTTTGTCCTGGTGGTCACACAGAACTAAGCTGAGGTGGTGAACACATTTTTGTGTGTAAAGCAACTTCTCTTTTTATCTACTCTTGTCATTAATATTGCTGCTGTTACTGTGCATTTCTTTTTCTGTTGCTTTTGGCTCAGTAACTTGTTACCTCAACCCATATCACTCTCCATACTCGCTCTTTAGGCACAGCACATTTTTGCATAAGTCTAGATCCAGAATCATGAGTGAGCATTGGCAATTGTCTTGTTCAGTTTTGGTACATCTGAGATGAGTCCCATGAGTAGGTACAAGCTGGACAGCTCCAGTAATTTAGCTGCCAGTGATTAACAAGACTGAGTGTGAAAAAGGTGATTTCTTAATAATAATGATAGAAGAACCGAATTTAGAGACTTTGAGAGAACACCCTGCCAAATTTTGTTCCAGTATATGCAAGACAAAGCAGAAATAAACTAACAATGCTGGGCAATAAGTATTTCCCTAGTGTTACATCAGGAAATGGTTGAGTCATCACTGTTGCAGGCAAAACTTACCCTCAGAAATCATGTAGCACAAAAAATTTTAGTCTGAAGTTTAAAAACTTAAGACTGGACCTTAATAAAATCATACATTTCTTCAAACACACTGCAAAATATGAGGCAAGCCTAGCTATGTGAGTTTCTTCTAGTTCTTACGACGTAAAAAATGTTTCAGGATGTATTTTAGGTAAATTTTCTACTCAGATCAAACACAAGGGTACCTCTACACCCTTTACTATAACAAGAAGAATTTTGTACCCATGCTGAAAATTCTAATTGCATGTCCTAGTAGTGAACAGGAGGCTAATTTCATACATGTACCCACACTTACAATTTAAAACAAAGTCTGAAAGAGAAAATTGTCAGACTTCTGTCTTTGACAAATGTAAAATTGTACAAATGCCAGTACCTGTAACTGTAAATAAAATAGAGATGAAAAAAGCTCAAAATAAAGGTCAGTGAAAGCTGAAAGTCTCCCTCCTAGACATAACACAGTATATAAAGTTATAACCAGGCCTTCCAGGCCTTGCACAACTTTTCCCCTTCTACATCTCATCTCTAGCTGCTCATGATCTCTACTTTGCCAGGTCTACTTACCTTTCAACTATCTGAGATGTTTATATAACCCCCATTACTATGGTACTGGAAAAAAAATCTTGAAATCTTTTAATGTTTTTATCACTGTGAGACAGAGACAAGCTATTATCCCACTTTATACAGAGGGAACCTGGGTGAAGCAAAGGTAAGGCACATTTTTTAGGTGCATAGAGTCTAGCATTAAGTTAAGATGCTTGGAAACTCTTAGGAGAAAGTCCATATAAATACATCAAACTGCCTTAATTTATGTCTCTCCTCTTTTATTTGGTCCTCCTGAACTATTCTGAGAGTCCCTTGTTCTATAGCTATTTTCGAAAGTGACTACCATAGACAGTCCCTGTAAGAGTAGAAATTAGGGCAAGCTAATCTTTAAAATTCCATGCAGCAGATTTTTAAAGATGTTTAAATACCTAGCTCTTATACTTTAATAACTTAGACCTAAGGCACTCCCAAAGGAACCACCTGAGATCTTGCCATACCCAAAAGGGCATAGTTTTAATACCTGTAAAGTTTGGACTGTACCCAGTGGTGTCACAAGAAGTATGAAAAGTGAGGAGAAGCTGCAGCTTGAACCATCCATTCTTGAATTCTTCAGAAAGACCTTCTTTGAGGCATCATCTTTTTTCTCTGTTACCTGACACAAATTAATTCTTTTCACCAAAGCAACTCCCAAAATCTGGGAGCTCACACATTGATTCCTCTGCCAAAACCACTCTATATACTAATTTCTGGTTAGCTGATTGCTACTGTCTCGAACTTTACTTCACATTGAAGTGAAATAATGATTTTTCCTATATTAAAAATTGGAAGATATATGCTAATTACTAACTTAGTAAGTAAAGAATTTGCTGTTTTACCGTAGATAATATGTCTTCCTCCCTAGTTGAGCTTGCTTGGTCCAAGTTCTGAAGCAGGAGTCTCTGTAATCAGCCTTTGCTGTAATCCCAAGGAAGTACCAAAAATCTCCAAAAATATGCTTGCTGGTTCTGTTGTAATTTCAGTATCATCATCAAGATTTGAAGATTATCTAAAAGTGAGCAAATTCCACATCCTCTAGTTGAGGCTATGCAGTTTCACAGAGCTGAGTTAGATGTCAGTGCATTGCTTTATTCTCTGTTCAGATTAAAGGTTTGCTTTATGTCTAGAAGAGGTTAAGGTCTTTCACTTTTTAATATTTTATAGAAGCTCAGACCTGTTATTCACTGAGAAAGGCACTAATAGGAGGCCAAACGCTCCTAATGACATGGCAGTTTTAGTAGTATTAAAAGTCAAGAAAAAAGAAGCCCTAAGCCCTTCCTCAGTGCTTACCACAGTATTTTTCAAATTTCAAAGCACAGAAATTTACATGTAGATTTTCCATTAGTTTCTTAACATAGGTAAGAAAGGATGCCTTTCTTTCTGATGATGGAGCAAGGAAATGTGATAAAAAAGTTGCTCTCATATTTACACTGTCAACTAAAATTCCTTTCCGCTTTTAACTAAACATGATGTTTTTCAGTCCCTGTCCTGAGCTACTTTCTAAAATTGTAAGCTGCTGGGCACAGTGAGTGTTGCAGATGTAAATCAGGCAAGAAAACTATGCAACCTACATCAAAATATATGATTGTATTTCATGGTGAAAAACTCAATGTCTGTAAAATATGACTGACATTGAAAATAAGAAACACTAAATTAAGATCTCACTTTGTGCTTGCACGGCTTGCAAATTTTAAGGTAAAACATTTCGCACACAATTAATAAATTAATGAAATTGAGATTCAGTGAGGAGGCAGCAATAAAAGGAATATAAAAAAAGGTTGCTTTTAAGGTGCTCCTAGAACACTGTCTCAAAACAATAATCAAAGTGCCTTCCAGTTAGCCTGGTAAGGATATCTAGTTTCCCAAAAAGGACTTAAATGACATATTGCCATTAATCTCTTCTGTCTGAAAGTCCACATCACCCCCAATATATGGGGATGTTATGTCTGAAACACAGCTGATTAGGAAATGTTGCCTGCTGCTTGGTTTATTTTTATTAAAAAGAATCATGAAACACTAATACAGTATATTAGTATTGTGTGTAGAAAGGCTTTATTAGAATAATTTCTCCCTAAAGATGCTTTAAGACTAACCCATCCACTGACCCATGAAGGGTAAATGCTAAATTCCTAAAGTCAAATGTATTCATTGTAGCTCTTAGAAAAAGACAGATGAGCTCCGACTCCTCTTTAAATTACTGTGAGACGGATAAGTACTTATTATCACCTGGAAGGTAATCACCATCACTAGAAGCATCACCTCCTAGCTGTTAATGACTGAATTCTGACAAAGGTGGTTTGTTTACAAAGCCATAAAACTGCTATAGTATTTCACTCTCTGTGTCTCCCTGTAAATTTTTATAACGCTGCTCTCATAAGAAGGTAAATTTCAGATACTGCATAGGAAATTGGAAAGTAGACTTTTATTAAACAATCTCATTTTTAAGAAGGCAATATAATCTAATAATTAATTTACAAGCTCCTAATCTTAAATCAGAAAATAATTTATTAAAGCAGCCTACTCTGCACACTTTTCAGCATGAGGCTTTTTGAAGACCCACTGAGGGCTAAACAATGAGTTTCTTTAAGCTCAGCCAGTGACAGTTCTATAGCACATGGTATCATGATTGGCCCCAGCTGCGCATGGCTAAATAAATACCTGTAGGTATCACAGAAGATCACAGTGAGAATTTTGATCTCAGGATCTAGCCCAAGGACTTGAACTCCACAAACTTAAGAGTTCTCACAACACTTTGAACCTGGAGGAGCTCAGAGACTAATCCTTTGTGCATTGTAATTTTGCCATCAGGGTATAGGGTACAGAACCCACCAGGACAGAGGAAACCAGAGAGTCCAGTTCTCCTGCATCTGTGCTCAGAGGGAAGCTGGCAGCCAAAAGATACTACCTCTCAAAAACACAAGATCCAGGCAAAATTGCATGTTAGCCTCTGGTTCCATCTGCCAGTTGTCTACAAAAAGGTTAGATGCTGACACTGAATTTGGCTGGAACCAAGAATCATGTATTGGCATGGTCTATCCTACCTGAAAAAAAAAAAGTAAATTACCTTCCTATCCTCGCAGCCTCACAAGAAGCTCAGAATAGTGTAGAATAGGGTTACTTGATGAATATTTACCAAGCTTGTGGGTTACAGTTCATGAGCTGTACTGCTCTGGCGCAACACTGAATTCAGTATTTGAGGCTCTGAACTGTACATGCTTCCTGGACCATTGACAACACTAGGTACAAAGGATCTTCCTCAGACATGGGAGAAGTACCCCACACAAAACTTGTCTAAACAAATGTAGTCTTGCTCCAGAAGCTATAATTTCCTAAGACTATCATTTCATTATGATTGGTACCGTGGAGTGCACTAGTCACAGGACTCCCTCTCTTGTTGCCTTGAACACTGGGCATCTTTCAGGGGTTAACAACCCCAGATCTTTAACTTCTGGGACCACTGCTTCAACAGGCTGCCTTGACATCACAGACCACATTTTTCTAGTGAGGTATCCTGCATCTTGAAAAACTGGAAAACAATGCTGGTTTGGATTGGAGTGTGAGGGATGTTTGTGGGTTTGTGTCTGTTTGTTTGTTTGTTTGCTTGCTTGCTTGCTGTGGTTTTGTTTGGTTGGATTTTTAAGGTTTTGAGACAGATTTAATCATACAACTACAGTGCTTAAGCCTCAGTATTAAAATTTGATACCCTAGAAATATAGGCCATATCATGTTTCTGTGGTACACCAAAAAATTATCAACTGCATTAAGGACAGAGAGTTGCCTTTAATTGATGAGTGCATGAATACAAGAACCAGAATGAAAACCACAGTTGTTTGATAAATCTATGCCTGCTCCTGGTACATATTCCAAAAACACCAAGTTCATTAACAGCATAAAGAAGTAAGTAACCATAATCTAATGAGTCAGAGTAGACAACTCCCAGACACATCATTTTTCAAGTCCTGCCTGCTCTCTGCAATGCTTGCGATATCTCCGAGTCACCAAAATGGTTTAAATCTAGTTTAATTAGAGAGCGCCTTCATGTAGTACTACAGGAATTGTTTGTAAAGTATAATAAAAATTATCGCAATAATTAAATCTTATACTCAAATAACAGGGCTATAAACATACTGAAGCAACATGTGAATACCTTTTTACTAGTTTTCTTGGTCTTCAAGGCCCATCTGTCTAACTAGGTAAAGTAAAATGATACTCATTGATGTTCTGAAGCTTATTTTTTAAAAAGAACTTCAAAATTTAGAAATAGGAGGTACTACAAATGAGAAAAAGTTCACATTATTAAATCTGAAATACTGGTGCAAGTCCAAAGTGATTCAGAATGAGCACAATATCAAATTGTGCTTAAATTCAAATAAAATTCAAGAATTACAAATTAACTGTTTTAAAATTGAAAATGCTTTAGTTACATAGCCTATTCCCCACATCAAAGTCACTCAATTAAGAAAAAAAAGAAGGGTAGTAGTCACTGGTGACTCAATTTTAAAAGGAATGGAGGGCCTACTGGACCCAACCTTCAGGGAGATGAGTTGCCTCCTGTGACCTGGGCCAGGGTCATCACCAATAAACTTCCCAGCCTGGTACTGCCCACTGATTATTACCCACTACTGGTTTTCCAAGAGGGATACTGATGAAGTCCCATCAAGAAGGCTGTGGATGACTAAGAAGGACCACCGGACCTAAGGACAACTGGTCAAGGGACTCAGAACACAAGTTGTGTTCTGTTCTGTCCCGCCAGTTACAGGGAATGTTGGGGCAAGAAACACGAAAATCATGCAGATGAACACTTGGGTTTGAGACTGGTGTTACCAGCAGAATTTTGGGGGTTTTGATTGTAGATCAGTTTATATGACAGAGAACCCATTGGCAACAAACAGGGTCCACCTGTCTCAAAGGGGGAAAAGAATCTTAGCTCAGGACTTAGCAGAGTTTTTTGAGGGAGCTTTACACTGGAGTTGAAGTGGGATATAAATATTGCCAGGGTTGACAAAGACAGGGTGTGGAGGACTATTGCAACCACCCAAATAGCAAAAGAAGGCTCAAAAATGGGTATCTGCAGCAAGAACAAACTGAAGAAGTGACCACAAGACAGGTCTATGGGGCAGTCCTTCTCATCCCCACTTGGATATTGACTCAATTATAAAATGCCAGCATATCAACACATGCAGTATGGGTAAAAAACAGGAGAAACTAGAAATCTGTGTGCGTTCACAGGGCTTTGATCTCATTGCAGTTAAAAACATGGTAGGATAGTTCGCATGACTGGCATCATAGAATTATAGAATATCCTGATTTGGAAGGTGTCATCAGAGGACACGAAATGAGGAACACACACACAGTCAGTCATCAGGGCAAAAGAGGGAGAGTTTATTTTCTTTGACCTTGATTTACAGAATTTGGACAATCACCAGGGATTGGAGTATGAAGGTTGCCACCTCTCCAGCCACACTGGTCAAACTATCAGTCCATCAACAGTCTCCTCCTTATGAGAACAATGTAAACATAAAAGAACGGTTACAATAACAATAGAGTGTTTATGTGAAAATCCGTGAGAAACTCCATTACAAAAATGCAAACATCAGAAGGCTGAAAAGAACAGGACTACAGGAAGGGACCCACAAGGATCATTGCAGTCATGACTGAGTGTGGATATTGATGGCTACAGGCTGTTCAGAAGAGAGAGGGGAGACAGGAGAGATGGAGGTGTCCACCACAAGAGGTAGATTGAGTGTGAAGAGCTGTCTTTGAAGAACAGCCACAAGCAGATCGAAAGCCTGCCGGTAAGAATCAGAAACAGAGGAAACAAAGGGAATCTTGTGGTTAGTGTCTATTACAGCCCACCCGATCAAGGGCATTCTATTGATGGAACCTTCTTGCTCCAGCTACAGGAGGCATCAGACTTGCAGGCTCTTTATCCTTCTGGAAGACTTCGATCACCCTGACATCTGCTGAAAAAGTAGCATGGCAAGCTATAGGCAATCCAGGAGACTCCTAGAATGCATGGAGGATAACTTCTTGACCCAGATAATAGAAAACCCTACAAGAAGAGATGTGTTATTGGATCTGTTTGTCACCAACACTAGTGAGCTCATTGGGACTGTGAAAATTTGAAGAAGCCTGGTCTGCAATGATTATGTACTGGTAGAATTCACAGTCTTGAGGAATATGGGTAAGGAGTAAGATTAGAGTCCTGAACTTTAGGAAAGCAGACTTGCAGCCTTTCAGGGAGATAGCGGGATCTGTGGAAGATTGCCCACAGGGACAAAGGGGTGGAACAGAGCTGGCAGATCTTTAAGGAAGCCTTCCATAGAACGCAAGAGTTAGCAATCTCCAGGAGCAAGAAATCAGGCAAAGAAGGCAAGGGACTGCTGGTCAAACTAAAGGGTCAGTATTGGGTCCAGTATGGTTTAAGTTGTTCATCACTGACTTGGGGGAAGAGGCAGATGCCTCCTCAGCAAGTTCACTGATGAGTCAAAGCTGGGAGGAATGGCAGATACCACAGAGGGCCGTGCAGCCCTTCAGAAGGACCTCAGCAGGTTGAAGAGATGGGCAGAAAGAGCTGTCTGAAGTCCAATAAAGGCAATTGCAGGGTTCTTTTCCTGAGGAAGAATAACCCTCTGTACTAGTACAGGCTGTAGGCCAAACTGCTGGCAAGCAGCTCTGCGGAGAAGGACCTGTGGGTCCTGGTGGACAACAAACTGTCCATGAGCCAGCAGTGAGCCCTTGTGGCCAAGGCAGCCAAAGGTATCCTCAGGTGCATTAGGAAGAGCATTGGCAGCAGGTTGAGGGAGCTGATCCTGCCCCTCTACTCAGCCCAGGTGAGGCCACATCTGGAGCGCTGTGTCCAGTTCTGGGCTCTTCAGTACAAGAGTGACATGGAGCTCCTGGAGAGGTTCAGCAAAGGGCAACGAAGATGATCGGGGGACTGGAATATCTCTTAGAAGGAAAGAGAGATCTGGGTCTGTTCAGCCTTGAGAAGAGACAACTGAGAGGTGACCACATTAATGTGTATAAATATCTTCAGGGGGGTGCCAAGAGGATGGAGCCAGGCCCTTCTCAAGGGTGCCAAGCAATAGGTCAAGAGGCAACAGGCAGAGACTGATGCAAGAAAGTTCGACCTGAATATAATAAAGAACTTCTTTACTGTGAGGGTGACTAAGCACTAGAGAAGTTGTAGTCTCCCTCCCTGGAGATAATCAAGAACCATCTGGATACAATCCTGTGCGATGTGCTCTAGGATGACTCTGTGCAGGGAGGTTGGACCCTCTGTAACAACCTCAGCTAGTACATTTACAGCTGCACTTTCAACCACAAGTCTGTTTTCTCTGTTATTCTCTTCTGAGTACTACCTTGATTTGAGCTCCATGCTGCGTGACACTCAAAAATATTCTTTATTTAAATATGGAAAACCTAGAGTACACTTATTGCTTTACCCTTACCATCTCATTTTGTTCTCTCTTCCACGTGACCTGTGAGTGTATATGTTGTAATAACTGTTTCAACTCCTATTACCCTTAATGCAGCTGTGGGAATCCAGCAGTCAACACCTATGATATCAATACCTACTGCATTCTTAATCATAAGTACATGAGGAGACTAGAATTCTTTACTATGTCCATCTTAATAAATAAAGGAAACTTTTCTCTCTCATCACAAAGTGAGAAGACCCATGTAAAGACATGCACAAGGAAAAGAGTACACTCTTTAATACCTAAGCATTTGAGTCAGAAGCTGTCCTTTGGGCATGTCTTCAGAGATCAAATTTAACTTTGCCCCTGGAAAATGTAATTATTTCCCTTATTCTTCTGTAAATACTGTATGATAGTTACAGTTTCATAATTTTCATTCATCGGTTTATACCAGTGTCTTGGTTTGACAAGACAGGTATCTGCCAGGGAAACTGGGGTTTCCCTTAGAGTAGAGAATGCAAACCCCCCACCCCTGCCAAATTATAAATTTTCAATTAAGGGCTCTCAGGCAAAGATTTGGGAATAGGAATAACAGTTCTTTACTAGGAATATCAATAATACAAATTTGGTAGGAAACAAAACTACCCCACCAAACCAGCAAACAAACAACAACAATTTGGGAAAGCCCTGACAGAATCAGAGCTGCCACCTGGCACCCTGTTAGTCAGGGTGTTGGAAGCAGTCCAGAAGTGAGTCCTCCTGGGGTGACAGACGTGGCTCTGTTGGAGCAGGGACGATCCTGTAGCCAAAACAGGGTCTAGGAGTGATGAGGAAGGGTCTAGGAGTGATGAGGAGGAGTCTAGGGGTGATGAGGAGGGGTCCAGGGGTGAGGTGATGGTGAGATGGGGTCCGGCGATGATGAGATGGGGTCTGGCGAAGATGAGATGGGGTGCCGTCTTCCTCCCAGGAATCGGGGTGAAGCAAGTGAAGTCTGTCCCCCACCGGCTCAGTTTTCCCGGCAGCAATTGTAGACTCCCCCCACTGGGTGGGGCATCCCACAATAGGACCATGCATGCAAATGGGACTGATGGGGCTCTGGGGGGAGCGGGTATAGTTCGGGGGGTATAGTCCGTTAATGGCCCATTACCCAAAAGGCACCCGCCCCTCCCCCCCGTCCCCCCCCCCCCCCCCCCCCGTCCCCCTCCTTCCAAAGTTACAAGAAATAAAGAACAATTCCCCAACTGCTTTCAGCAGATGAAAATAGAATACACATTTTTGATTCCATAACCCAGGACAACCAGTGATCTTACTCCTTCACAATTGATTAAATAGGAGGTGTTTCACAAGTAGCAAAAGAGATACAACTCCTAAAGATATATCACTGCTTTAGTTTACATTTCCCACAGCAATGCTCACTAGATCTATAATGTATTTTTCACTCTCTGGTGTTTGCTCAAAGACTCTCAAACACAATATAAATTCCTCTGTTAAACCACACAATTATTTTTACTAATCCATTAAGAATGGCAAAGCTGAAGTGTTTGAACTGAGGCAGCCTGGTACAATAATCTAACAGTTCATTCAAGCAGGTGTAGGAAGTATTATGCAAATTTCAACTAACTTATTTTTTATGCATGAGCATCTCGCATTAATATTCCTCAGGCATAAAATTCATTCCTTTGACAGTCATCACTAACTTGCTATAGTCAGTTATCTCCAGGGTGTACATACTACAAAAGGAACATGTTTTCCTAACTACCCTAGTTTAAAAGGCAGTAGCTGTACAAGATGATCTGAATTTAATGCACAGAAGCAATCAAAAGTAGCAGAGTGGTGTCCCACAGCCACCACCAGCAGAGATCCTTGGAGTGTTGGACCTGCATTTGAAAGCTGTATATTGAAAACTTCTAAGATAAGCTTGAATGGCCTTCCAAAAAAATCTCCACAGTGAACTCATAAAGATCATCATTAAATTTTGTGAGGAAAAGTGTAATTCCTGTTTGCAGTTCATTCTTATTTCATGGAAAATAAACATTAGAAAACTTTGCCAGAATAAAACCCTGCTAATTACAAAAGCTAGGAAACCTTAATTTAAATCTATAAGATCTGTTTTTTAGAAGGTTCCAGCACATAATGAAGTCTTCACAGGCTCGTAAAACTGAGTAAGCAGGATCTGAGAAGATGGCTTTCCCTACTGCTAAGGTTGTGGGGAGAAAAAAATCCCTCCCATTCATCAAACTTCATACACTCAACCAGTATGGAGAAGTTCACAGAGCATCTTTCCTTAAACCTTGATCACACATATTGAAAAATAATATCATCCCTGGCTGGAATACACTTTATATATACCTAACTACTGAACATCACTGGTCTAAGTAGACCAATAGAACCTGCCACACTGGTGTCTTATCTACCTACTGCATCCACTTAATTACAGGGGTCCTGTTAAGTTGCTTTTTGCTGTTACAAATATGCTTCAGAATTCAGCTCTAACTGCCAACAAGAACTCGGTGCTGTATAGAGGCATGAGTGCACCAACAGGTCTTAGCAACCTGAATCTGATGATCTGGGACTTTCTCCTACATACCCTGCCCATGGGACAGGGAGTCCTTAGCATTCAACCCTTACAAACTTACATTTCAGTCACACCAGCCTCCATCCCTTGTCTCTTGCCCTGCCTGGATGTGCTTGGATTTACACTGTAGATAGATTGTCTCCTGAGCCAAACTCTTGTATGTATGTTGTATGTAACTCTTGTAGGCTTGTCTCTAGTCCTGTCTGTGACAACATTTCCAGATATTCCCATCTGAGATCCCTGGGTAGGCGTTAGATCTGCTTTCAGACCCCTCTGTACCCCCTTTCTATCACTGGGGGTCATCTTCCACTTCTGGCTCATCTTCTCTTAGGAAACAGCAAGCCTCACTGCTCCCTGATAGGAAGACAGACACTCAATAGTCCTGAGACAGATTTCTTGTCCTCACAAATTGTTCTTTCTAGTCTGCAGTAGAAGACTCCACCAGGAAGCCTAAATTTCATCTCAATACTGAACTAACAGCTGTACCCCACTTTTGTACTCCAACCAACATTCCCACCATCATAGACATCACATACCATTACTCCAAACATGAGACCATTCATCCACAGAAGAGGCTTTTCTCATCAAACAGATACCCAACAAAGTGGTGGACAGAACCTTCCACTGATCTGCACTGGACTGAACATCACCAGCAGAGTCATGCCACTGTCCGGGCTAACAAAAAGTCTTAGAATGCTCACCGAGTCCAACATCTACATTCTAAATTGCCTACCTATATTCCAGAGAAAACAAACAAGTAGGACAATGGCATCTACTGCACTCTACTTCCTCAAGCAGCCGCCACTGCTCTAGACTCCAATACGGCTCCCAGAGACCAAGCTACTATCATAACATGTTTTTTACCTCCTAGTTATACATTTGATACTTCTTGAAGCATACAAATTAAATCCAAACTCAGAAACACATTATTTAAGAGGTGACTTGGAAGATGAATCAGAGAAAATTTTCTGTGCCATGTAAGATGAAAGTACATTTGTGAAGTATACTTAATTTATTTAAGACATTTTGAACAAATTTTAGTTTACCAAACCATAGCTTTTTATTTCAGCAGTGAATGTAATGAACTGCACTAAACTCAACAGTAGCAAGAGCAAAGGTTTATTAGCTAGTTTACAAAAACTCAGAAAACAGGCCAATAGAGAGTGAAGACTATCGACTGAAACTGTGATTTACAGCAATACATCAGTATTAAAAATAAACAGGTTTATGGGTTTTATATTTCTGTGCTTCATTTGAGATAAAAATATAATCCAAAAGTAGAAAAGTGTTTCCTGCCTTGCGCCATGGATAGATCTGTGTTAAACAGGCATAACACATTCCCATTCTGCCAAGACCGCATTTTACATGTACCGAGTTTGGGTGTAAATGACTTTAATTAGGTTAGGTTGAGATCAGGTCTTGTGTCATAGGAATACAGGCCATATATACATGGTCTTTATTAAATTAATAAAATAAATATTCCTTCTGGAATAATAGGAGCTAATTCTATTTTATATGAGTAAATGAGTGAACAGCAGAGAGGAATCACCCCACAGGTTTACACCAGAATCGTCTCCATCTCAGTCCTCCCCAAGGAGAGAAGGATCACATCCCAAAGAACAAAATGTCTTTAAAAGTTGTAAATACTTCTTCAGCTGTACAGTCACTGTGCTTTAATAGACACACAGTCTCCAGATATGCAAACCTTTGTGTGTGTTTCATTCAGCTCTGTCATCTCTGCATATCTGAAGGGGCTGCTTGTTGCCCAGATCAGGGCCTGAAAGGATTATCACAACTCTTCTCCTGGAGTCATTACATACTGCCACAGTCCTAGGCAAGCCTCCCTTAATTTCCCTTGACAGTCCATCACATCCTGACAGCAAAACTCCTCTTTATCAACTTGCAGGTATTTTGTCCTCATCATACAGCCTGAACTAGAAGTTTCCATGATTGAAATGCAAGTGTTCTAGCATTTCATGTTATTTAGGTTTAAATTTATTGCTTAAGATTCTCTTTAAGATTTTTATGTAATGCAGCATGACATTGGTATGATGACTAAGTTGAGATATTTTGGTGGGGGTTTTTTTTGATCTTTGCTTTGTCTAAAATGAATGAACATTATTTCAATTAAAATTACACTATAGAAAAACAAAGCATAGTAAACAAGCATGGTTCATGCAAACCAGCATGCTTCTTGTGGTCAAAATATGCAACATCGGCAGCAGCTAAGATGCACCTCAGAAGTCCCCTCTTTGGACAATTGCATTCCAGTAAAAAATTACAAAAAATATTAATAAATGACCATTGAGTTTTAGAGTACTACATTTATAAGTCAGATATGTTCTATCAGAATCCACTGTCATTTGTCACTTCTCAATAAACAAGCAGATTTGGCTCTTATTATCTTACATGATAATTTTCTCTAAGAAAAGGCAGTTGAAAAGATTAGAAAGTTATTAGAGAACCAATATCACAGCATGTGAATATAAAACACTACTGCACATGTTTCCAGTGTTGCAACAGATTTCCCCATATATTCTGTATATTTTATGACAAACCAAGTAGTTCAACTAATTTGTCTTTCTGGACAATTGACAAATAGCCAGTCTGCTGTTTCTGCCTTTATATACGATTTATTTTGCAATTAAAAGACTAAAACAGACCAGTACTAAAACCTCCTCCTACCCACATTTGTCTTGAGAAATACCTACATTCAAAAAGCCACAAATTCCATTACCCCATTATTTTATACCAGCACCTGAGCTTCACTGCAGGTGAGAGACAGCAAGTCTCTAGGCTATCATGTCTCACTCTAAATCATGTTAGAACCAAAAAGATTTTTCAAAAACTGTTAGAGAAACAGCGTTAAAGAACTTTGTTTTGTCTGACCAGTTCTAGCCACATAAGCCTTTATTTCCTATAGACAGATTTTTGTTTTTAAACTCTACCCGGTGTTCCTTGTTTTTATCAAATTTTTACTGACTTTGTTTTAACATATTCTGAAACATTTAAGGGAGTAGGATGCTCTCTGAAGTGACTTCTGTATTGGATTACATGCTTCAAATCTGTAGGCTCTATCATGTTGAACATATTCAACATGGACTGGCCACCACCAAAAAAGCACCTTTCCCATCTTCTAGGAATTGTGATATGACTTCCTGCACACAGGAGTGTAGCAGAAATGCAATATTCATAAGTAATTCCAGAATTCACTGAAATTATTCACAATTTGCATTTTGCCTGACTAATATCAGCACTTTTTCCTACTTTCAGAGCTGTTAAGCTTCCTAATGGAAACTGAACAGTTCAGGAACTGTGTTTTTCAGGATTTTATGGTTTAAATTCTGGTGTCAGAGCCTGGCTTTTAGAAAACAAAGGAAGCAACAGTAGAAGGATTTGCAAAAATAACTCCTGTTTCTTTTAAAGATTACTGCTGTGTATTTCTGCCTCTGAGAGAAGAGCTGGTGAAAATCTTTTGGGGGAGAGAGTGAGATACACTTAAGAAATATGATAATGATTTTTAAAAAGGCAAAAATTTTATTTCATAGCTACAGGTTTCATTATTTATTTAGTAGCTCATCCAATAATTCTCCTAGCCCTGAACAACAGCTCCACTTCAAAAGAAAACCCACAAAAGCATTCAGAAAACTGGTAAGTGCAACGTTTTGTGCATGTGCTTGTCAGGGACTGATATCTTGTGTTATCCAGTATTTGTTTAACAAAATCTTATCAATGATTTAATGAGCTGTGTCTTGTGTAGGAACTTTCTAAGAGGAAATGCCACAGTCAAAGACACAGTTTAAAAGAAAAACCCGTTGAATGGTAACACAAAAAGATTGGATATATCATCAGAAACACATTTATACATGCTTGTTCACTTCCACTTACCCATGAAAAAATGCACAGGTAACTCCTATAAGCGCTAACCCCGAAGCATACAGAATTACTCATTTACATTGTGCAAGAGCCTAAATAGAAACCTGCTTTACGGAGGTGCATGCTCCTCCCAGCCTCTTTGCATATTAGTGCAAGCTTTGGGGATGAACTTTCATGTACGTTGAAAATGTACAACTGATGTCAAATTTGCCACTCCAGGTTTTCAGTTTGTCTTTGAAATTAACAAAACTTCTGTTTGTAATACTTGTGCTTTAGAAACAGTATACTCTTGCACAACAACTGCAGTCCTGCTTTTCACAACTTTACATGTGAACTTTTTATGACAATGACACTTTCTCTAAAGCACCAGGCAATTCTTGCCAAAGCAGCTTACATAGTGGTACAAAAAACAGCTGGGTGAGCAGCACAGAGCAAATCATTATATTAACTTTAGCAGAAGCTACTACCTACCCCCATTACTTACAGGAGGATGGGTAGAAAGAAAAACATATCCATAATGCCTTAAATACAGTGGCTCTTCTATCTTCATTTATGGGTATTTATTTTCATTTCCTGGATCCTACTGTGAATGTTTCCAGTGGAGTGCACAATAGCTACAGTTTAAATATTTCTTAAACAGAGTTTTTGCTCAGTGTGGGAACACTTGCTTTATTCCCTGGCACTGAGCACCTGCATTAGCTTCCCTGCACGTATCCCTACACCTTTCACAGTTTGGGATCTAAGAGCAGATGGAAAACAATTTACAGACCTATAACAGCACTCATTATTAGTGTCTCTCTTCTGCATGCTGGAGAAGTCGACTGCTGGAGACCATCCCCAGGCACAGGTATGAAAGTTTCCTAGAGCACCCAGGAAGGGACTGAATAAGGAAGACAGACAAGCAAGCTAGGACAGACTGAAGCATAGATGAACTTTTATTTGCAGTCACTCTTTTCTCCCCTCCTCATGTACTACTTTCAGGATCCGACCTTCAATGAAAATACTGAAGAACAACTTCACTAAGATAGAGATACACCCATAGCAACCACAGTTGACATAAGCCCATATGCTTCTATTGAAAAAGATGATCATGAAACAGCCCTGAGTTGGTCCACAGACACGATAAAAACTTATAAAATAAACCCTGTCCTATTAGAAACCAAATTCTGTCCAGAATACAAGCCCTTTAGAGTGACCACTTGCTCTGTCTGATGGTACTGTGGATCTTGCACAACTACATTCATGCTGCCTTTTAGTCATAGTTGTCCTTCAATCTTAGTCACTCCTTAATGTTTTGAGAATGAAACTCCTTGTCTCCCTGCACAGTCTCAGAGGACGCTGGCTTCCAATTGGACAGTGTGGAGCAGGCCAAAACTGGATGCAGAGAGAATCACACTGATGTGGAAACATCCACAAGTTCTCCAGAATAATTCAGCAGAAAGAATACAAAATTCTGAATATAGATAGGCCTTATAAATAAAGCAGGAAAGCATTTTCAGTGAGAGCAAATAAGCTTTTTATTTTGGGCATAACAGTCAGTTTAAACATCCACAGCTGTTAAAATACAGTTCATAATTTCCCTAGAAATACTCTACACTACATTGATATATACATGAAGGCATTTACATGTGTAGAAGAGCAAATTCCTTTGAGAAGTCACTCTCTATTGCAGCATGAATACCATACCACTGAGGTGGAAGTCAGTGTTTCTTACCAGTAGGTCAGTCAGCAATTCCATCTGTCTTTTTGACAATTTGTTCACAGCTTCCCAATTCCCTTGCCATTTCTTGTCTAGTGAAAACCCCTTGGAATGCACTGTGATTGCAGGTTTCCTTTTTTTTTTTTCTGTGTTGTGCAAAGGCAAGCTACAGAGCAGAGGAGTTTTTACCAAAAGGCCAAATGCACATTCCTGCACAGTTCCCTCCTATTACAGCTGATAAATTCCTGATTCAAGATTCAGAGCAGCTCCAGCCAAGTCCCTCAGCTGTGGATCCATTTTAAGAGGGGTTAAACTTCTTCACATCCCATTGGATTCAATGGCTCCTCCATGTTACATGGTCTGTATGGTTTGTATATTGGAGCCAGTTTCATGTACAAGGCACACTGCCAGCACTATCCAGTCTTTTTATTTTTAGTGCTTAAGTCAAAGAGGAAAACAATTTTACTCCATCCTCCATTTCGGTACGCTGACAGATCCTTCCATTACTTGTTAGCAAAAAGAAGTGTGTAATGCCAAGACAAGAGGTGCCAATATCCAGGTGTTAAAATAATTCCCTTTATACTGATATGCTGAATTCAGCATCCTAAATCTTTATCCAAATAAAAATTCCAAGAATGAAATGACCAGTGAGTGAAATCCTAATGAGTATGAGTGGGCCAAGGTTTTACCCCTACAGCTCCTGAATATTCCACTCTCAAAGAGGAAAGGGGAGGTGAATTCATTTTAAGGCATATTAAAATAATGCCATTTAGAATAGATCCCTGTTCAAAATATTTGCTAAATAAGAGAGTGTGTGTTGTTTTAAGCAAACCTCCTTTTTTGCTTTAAAAATATTTTTAAAGGTTCAACAGTGTATTACTAAATAAACTGACAAAACATCTCAGAACTCACATAAATGTGCAATTTTAATGCCGTCTAATCACACAAATCAGCACAAGATTTTTGTACTTGTGCATGACCTTCTTCAAATCATCCCTCCATTTTGGCTGAATGAGAATGAGCATGGGCTATTTGATAAGAAACACTAAGTGTGTGAAATGAGGGGCCCTCATCGTTTCTGCCAGACTCCTCTTGACAGAATGATGATAGAAGCATCACATCCCTGGGAGAGTAAATGCAAACTGACAGGAGATGAGCCTTTAGATGTTGAATATAATCTTGAATTGTGCTTGAAGTGTCTTATTATCTTGTCTTTTGATGTTTGAAGGGGTGGCTCATTGTTAGAAAAAGAAAAGCCCTTGCACATCTTTGCCATCTTTAAAAATTGTTTGGCCTTTAACAACTGCTTTTCCAACTAATGTCCATTTCTCCTGACAATAAATATGGCAGGTCATCAGCAAGTGACAAACAATTTACTTTACATGCCAAGCTTTTATGTCTTTTGAGAGCTCATGTGGAAGCATATATTAAAAAGCCAGGAAATTAGCACCATTACAAATGTTAAAATGTCTGCATGTGTGTAGCTTGCTGAGTGGTTACTCATTACTGCTACATTTCTGTTTTAAAGTCCTGTCTTTCCTGTAATCAGCCTGCTGTTAAAGTTCTTTATTTATCATTGACTAAAAATAGTCAATGAAAAATAAAGAGCAAAAGGCAATTTTCTTCTGCTCTAAAAAAAGAAGTATTATAGATAAAGTACATGGGTAATGCATAAAATCATATTTATTAATCATAACAAATCAATATTAGTAGCAGTATGGCACAGTTTACCTGTATTGCAGATCCTCAAAATCACATCACTGTTTTTCCACCTCCAAGCAGCTTGACTTCTTCTTTTTTTTTTCCAACTTAAAAGTTTAATGACGAATCAGATCAATATGATTCCTTAGCAACTAAATCACAGGCAGACTAGTTTTTCCTGTCACAGCACCAGTTTTGCAAAAGCAGTCAAGTTCTTTTTTCAGGCCTCCGTCACTCTGAGAATCCATAAGAATTCTCAAATGGATCATAAACTGTTACAGGGTTCAGGTTATTGTATCATTATAAAAACGTATTGATATAGTACAGATGACAAGACATGCAGCTCTTGTGCTAGTCTATTACAACCATCTGAATACTATATGAAATATCAGATATAAACAAAATAAAACAGCAGTGCACTGTCTTTTAGGGAACCCATTTTTTTTTCTTTTTAAACTGTTTTAAGCTGGTTTGAAACACTGCTATCATATGAACCTACAGAAAAGAGAATACAAAACCAGAAGTATGTTTTATTCAAAATAAATAACGAAAAACCTGACCAGAGCCTAGAGATTTTTTTTTCTTTTTGGAAGAAAGAGCCTGATTTTTCTCCTTATGATGAATGTTTCACACCTGAGTTTTCAGAGTATAAAGCAAAACTCTCCTTAATCTCCCTTCCAATAGAGCCCCAGACAGTCCAACTGCCACTGCTGGGGGAATGCACCCTGTATTCTAGTACACCAGCCTTTACACCAGTCAGGGTCTGCTGACACATGCAAGCCTGAAATTTGTAAGGTGCTATTCAAAATACATCAGCATAATTTTACACAAATGAGATAATGGCAATGTGAGAAAGGCCTAACCCCCAAACTCAATCCTTTGAAGTCCACGGTAACAAGCCAGAGCCCCACAAATCCAAAGTTGCTCACTGACTAGCACATCCCATCTGAGTAAACCTTTGCATCATCTGGTCCCTCTTTTATTCATTGCTTCATAAAAGCAAAGAGGTGTGGGGGCTGGGGAGAGCAGGAGTAAGCCAGACCTGCTGATTGAAATTTTATTTTTTCTTGTCAGCAACTGTTATGAGAAGGTTTACTGTGCTATATCCACACAGTTAAAATGAGAAGACTGAAAACAATGCATCAAATCCCAGCAAGAGAGCTACGCAAGAGTTTTCCCTCATACTCTTCATACTAGGAAGAAAAAAACACATCAACTCAAACAACTTATGCAGATGCTTTTCTTGGTGGGTATTATCATTAAGTTCACTGTGTTTATGACAGCATATTCAATTAGTAGCAAAAATATTTTTTATATATTTTCATTTTCTGTTTTCTTTTAGCTGTAAATTCCATTTTTCCTTCAAAAATATTTGTGACTTGCAGTCCAAATATTTATGCTTTCAGGCAAGGAAGTATGAGAAAGGAGGAGAAATATAAAATCTTACCTTTACAATCACAGTTGAGCCCAAATATGTCTACCTAATTTCCTTCCCCTTCCTTTAATCTCTGCTGATTTCTCTAGTTGTTTTCATTTCAGTATTCATTTATGTTCCTTATTTTTTTTTTAATTATGATAATCCACTCTACTTAAATTTTTCCCACCTTAATAGAAGCTTTACTTACATTCCAACACTGACCTCCCCATGACAGCAGAGGTGGAGTTGCAGAGCCTTCGCAATACTCACAGAATACACCTGCACAGCAAAGCAGAAACCTAAAGTAACCCCAGGACCAGTTCCATAATTCATCATCTGTTAAATATGAATGCAGCATAATTATAGAGTGGTTGCTCCTTCCTGTCAGTATGTTTCCTTGGCTGATTTTAGCTCCACAACATAAGAAACCGCTGTAGAGGAATGACTGAGACAAGTGGAAGCCCCAAATTGCCTTGCAAGTTCTGATAGGATGAATATCCTGTTGAAATCTATGGTCCTCTGTGTATGTGATGGACAGTCACCCAAGACCTGTCAGAATCCAGCATCACATTTATTCAAATCACTGAGGAAACATCTCTACACCATGTGAATAAATCCTAATTGTATGCAAAAGAAAATACAAAAACTACCCCTATCTATTTGCTCAAGAGATTAGACAGAATTCAAATTACTTTTCTTCTTCTCCAGCTAATACTGTGCTATCTCAAGAAATAATTACACATACTTAATAGTACAATTAATGTATGCCTTAAGGTATGTTAACTGAAAAGCAATTCTGGCTTCTTGATTAAACACAGGATTTTGATCATCCTCATCAAGGAACAAACTCCTCCAAACATTAAGCTTCAAACAAATCATAGAAGCCTAAAGACATTGACAGATGGAAGCAAAATGCATTTTGCAACTGCCCATAACACAACTGTATGTGTTTCCAGTTGCGTGCACATACCAAGGAGCAGAAGAAAGGGGAACGGCTCCAAGCCTGGCTGTAAGGAAGAAGAGAAGACAGGAAAGATGGCACTTTTGTTTTTACCAGTGTTCTACTTTACAAGCCGTGGTGTTCATGGTGAAAATAACAGGCTAGGCTGTGTGTCCAATGTGCTCTGGGAGAAGACTTCTTTATAATCTTCTGGAAGGCAACTGATTGCTAGTAATTCTTTATTCAACAACTTATAAGCAAGATTTTAAAATGTGGGACTATGTCAGATAGGAGACTGAGCAAGAAAATTAAAAGGAATTAAGAGAATCTGTAATGGTCACCAAACCATATGACCACCATCTGAACTGAAAAGCACAAAGTTGTCACTAAAAGCCAGTATCATAAAAAGTTAGTGTAAAAAGTAAACTACATGCTAGTTTTGAAAGAAGGAATCTAATGATAGAGTGCCATAGAAAATGCTGTTCTTAACACAAAACCTTTATTACTTATTTGTGTAATATTCAAATCTTCAGTGTAATATGATCTTGCCTTAAGACTTGGAGTTTTTTTATATTATATTAAAATAATGGATATCATATTTCAGTCACACTGGCTGTTAATTTATATATATTACAAATATATATATATTTACCTTCTGTAATCACTTTCAGGTAGTGTGATTACTCTGTTTTGTGAAATGCAACATTTCTTTAAGAAAACTTCAAACTCTTCAGAAATTAAAATGATGGTTTACCTTTCTGGAAAAAAAAGGACATCTGAGAAGAAAAACAAAACTCGCACTTCCCTAATAACCCTTCTTGTATATTCTAAAATAAAACCAGAAATCCTAATTCCTTTTAGGCATAGAAAAGCAGTAGTTTAGCGTTAAAAAACATGCTTTAGAGTGCAGGGGTAGATATAGATATCCCTGAAATGTAGAGAACAAACCCAATTTTAGTCTCTCTGAAAACAGCAGATTCTATTTAGTCAGATAGGACAAGGTACTATTTTTCTCTAGATTATCTCTGTTTTCAAAGTAAAAGGGCTTCTGAGAGCTTCAAAGCAGTATCACAACATAAAACAGGACATGTCACAATACAAATCTTTCTTTGTTTCATACTGGTATTGATTTTGATTTTTAGATGGTGGAAAAAGAGAAAACCAAGACTTTATGTATAAAAACATCAAACCATTTACATGAAAAAATAATATTCCTGTTGAAACCTGCAAATTAGAATGCATTTAATTTTATACTGGTTTTGTCCCTGTTTAGCATGAATTTTCTCACTTCATTATTTGAATGTAGCTGCTACTTCTATGTTTGCCAGAAATTCTTTTCTAACTCCCAAAATAATGTTATTTTGTTAGCACTAATGGTAGCACTAGTGGTAATCATGTAAAAAGTCAGAAAATAAACCATTTATGGAAGAAACCTTAATATATTAAATATGAAATTAAATCAAAGTATAAAAACCCATGAAGCTGATGTTCCCATCCTTTGACCATCTCTCCCTAAAAAAGGAGACCACAGCAGATGGATATAACAGAAGAAACAGTTTCACAAGGAATAATAATTAAAACAAAGAAGAACCTACAAATGACAGAAGGAAAAAACTAGGAAGACAACACAAGGAAAACCAAGTGCTTCACAGGATATTAAAGAAAGAAATGATCCACAGGAGAATGGCAACGGTTACTATGAGCTTCCTACAGCTACCTCTGCCTTTGGATATTTTTAAAAAATTTATTAACCTGACAGCAGGAAACTTTATACAGATTGCCCCCAACAGGGTGCCAGTTTGGTATAAGCACTTGCCACCTCTTTGTTTATCATAAGGAAATCAAGAGGTGTTAAAGTGCTGCCATGTGTACCTTTGGGCAAATCTAACTTTGCCTCCATCTGCCTCACCTGCACATTCTTACAGAGAACTTGATTAATCATGTGAAGTCCAATAGAAGCATACCATTATCCTTCCTTTTCTTTTTACTTTTTCTTCCTTTTCAAATGCGCAAGTGTCTGATCTACTATTAATCTCAAAACACAAAGTGGCAAGGATCTCAATCAAAGAATCTAACAGCTCTTCACAAATTACCTGTTTACTGTCTAGTAGCCAGCAAGTCCCCTTTGAAACAGCCAGCTATTCATGTTGCTTCTAAACAAGTTTGTTGCTATTTTTATGGCTTCAAAGACAGAGAGAAGAAAGATTAATTAAAAATGAACCATTTGCCATTCAGTCATACCAATTACATATTAGGATTTAATTTTTTTCCTCCCTTCTCTAATGTTAGTTGTTCTGTGTATAAATACAGAGAATCAGACTTCAAAGCTCATTTAAGAAACACATAGCATACACTTAAAGAAAACACAATTAACTTATACTCAAACCAACTTTCTTTGCTTTTTTTTTTTTTTTTTTAATGGTCTGTCTTTGTCACAATTCAGGGATAGCTACAAGAGTTTTCTTTATTTCCAGACAAGCAGGAGGATTTTTTAAAGGGGCTGCAATACATGTCCTTCATCAACCCAATATTGCTTTCATCAAAGGTTAAGGGACTAAAACTCTGGTCTCCTCAGAGTTGGAATGTATGTGCTAGCACTAGTACCACCACAGCCTGAGCGACCTGCAATACCTAAGTACAGCAGGAAAGCTGAGCTGAGGATGGATTTTCTATCTTACCAAAGCATCATGCTTTGTGTTTAAATAGTCATAATATCTGTTTAGGTTTTACTCCCTATTACAAGTACATGCCCCACTGACAGAGCAAGAATTCTGCCAAGAAATCAGACAACAGCATTATTCAGAGTAATTCAAGTCCCTGTTTGCAAATACCTATCTAAAAATGCTCATGTCAAATATATCCTTCAGAAATAACAATCAATCACATATCCAGATCTCTGGGTTCTTTAAGAACTTACTCATTATTTAAGCAAGACGTCACTACATTTTTGAAAATGGATTTACAAGCCTGTAATGACTCAGTCCTGTAAACATGTCACCCATTAATGTTTCTCACTGACACAGTCTTTGTAATTAAATAGGGCTCCTAATCCACAGATTATTTGCTTTAAGGGAATTATCACACATTCAAGCACCAGCAGGATCAGTCCTATGGCATGGATAACCGATAGTGTCTTAGAACAAAGCATCCACAATGTGGAACTCACTGAGTAAAATTATGTGAAGAGACAAGAATCTTTATATGCAGATCAAACATATTGCAGATGTTATGTCTGCAGCATCTAACAGAAGGCTCTGATTTCAATATAGAGACCATTTGGGCCATGAACGTTCCTATCAGAACAGAAATATTCACTAGAGCTTTAAAATGCATCAAGAGCAACAAATACACGTTGCTTTCTTCCACTGAAATTACCAAACCTTAGCAAAGTGTTCCTGATGGGCAGAGATCTTATAGGCCTTTAAAATTTCAGGATATAACCAAACCACAGAGAATCATCTTTAAATGCACTGATGAAAGGCAAGCTCATAGTCTGAAGGCTAGATATACTGTTAAGGATGATAATGTGAGCTTCCTCACAGCAACCTGGCAATGACCTCTGCTCTGACCTGCAGAGACCAGTGTCTCAAGAGGTAAAAGACAATTTAGTCTTTTATCCTTTGAAATTATTCCAGTGCCATAAATTCTAATCAAGGCAACTCCAATTTTATATATATATATATATATATATATATATATATATATATATAACATATGTTTCTTTAAAGGGTAATACAAGGGATCTACTAGGAAAACATAATCAACCAGAAACAACTTCTACCTTGTTTCTTCACAGCATATACACATATGGTTATATAGAAGGATGCCCACAGTTCTGAAATACGGATAACAATGTGGGAAAGGAAAATAAAATCCCAAAACCAATGCAGAGATTTGAAAATAAAAACTTGTTTATATAAATGCAGATTCATTTAACTCCCATATCCCCATTCCATATTTCAAGCGTACACAGCATTACGAAAAGATGAAAAGCCCACTAATGAACCAAAGAAAACCACAGTCATCAGATCCAGCACAAGAAACTTAAGATTTAATTTCACTGGAACAAAACCTTGCCATCAAAAAGAAAAAAAAAAGGTGAACAGTCAATTTTTTTTCTGTCCTGCAATAATTAAATAGGAAACACTTGTGCTCCAAAATGACAGGCTTTATATTGCTCTCAATATATACTTACAGCTTTATTTAATTTTTGATTCATAGAACTACAGACAGAATCTCAAAGAATAACTTTTTATCGCACAGTAAAATTACCTTAATATGCAAGTGCATGCACTCCCAGCTTTTTTCCCATCATATAATTATGTCACAAATTGCCTTCAATTAAGCATTAATTAAGAACTGCATCTAACTTCAGGAAAGTCAGCCTCAGTCCACAGGGGGTTTTGATATTTGGATCAGCCACTTCATTCTTGGGATTTTTACCATACTGAGAATTTTATATATGACATACCCTTGGTGTCTATACCAACTTTTGAATCTCAAGTTTATTACACAGCTAACATGACAGGTGCTTTTTTTCTTCTAAGATTTTTATTTTCAGAGAAATACTTCATAATTTATACTAGAATTCTTTGAAAATATACCAAAAAAATTACAACTAGGATTAGTTAAATTAGGATCAAGTCCCAATGTGTTTATACAAGTGAAACTACTACTTAACATTAACGAAAGCTTTCTCTAGTAAGACCGGTAGCATTAGGCCTGGGCTAGTATTTTGAAGGATATTGCAGAATAAGACAAGTTGATCTGAAAATGACACCACCAGAAAAGTCAAGAGCCATACTCAGTTTCTGTTACTTAATTACATTCTATGCATAAAATAAGAGATATTACTTCACAAATATTTTTATAAGTAAATAACTCACCACAAGATCTCTTACAAAGCAACTTCACCTGATACTATACAGCAAAACTGGGATTACTGTAAAGAAAAAAATCCACTGTAGCTGTGCTAACCCACATTTCAAAACTGTGTTTTTGAGATAATGTGTTCCAGTACAGATTCCTTTATCAACATTTTGCACCTCACTTTTGACCACTTTTTCTACTCTTTTTTGGTTTCATATAACTTCAGCATCAAAAGTCTTTTGCATGCAGGTATGCAAATTCAGAAGTGTCCACTGGCATAAAAGCACAAGTAGAGGATTACAGACTCCTGGACTATGGGACAGCATTTTCTTTCAAAAAGAAACAAATTTTTAAAATTAAAAAAAAAAAGTCACCACCACCAGGAGAAAATAAGCCAGCAAACAACAATAAGGCCCAACCCCTCGAATCACAGCTACTCCTGTCATCACTCACAGGGAACAGCTGCACCACGGTGACAAAGTGCATCTTCCCAGACACTTGTACACCAGTTTCAGGTGGAAGCTATTTCAGATCATCAGGAACTTATACTTAATTCTGGTATTTCTGAGACTTAAAATGCTGCAGCATTCATCTGTTTTGTCACTGATAGTAAAGCACCCATAAGAAAAAAAAGTTTAGTGCATCTCGTAAAAAATAAGCACAATTAATTGTGCTCCTACCCTTTCCTCACTGGCAGCACCGACTGAAGATGTACCATTTTAACAAGTAACAAAAACCAAACACCCGCCGTTTTTATGGCATGCAGTGAAACGCCAAAACAAGGAAATTTGAGAATAAGCAGGTGAATTTTAGGAAAAGGTGCAGGTGAGAAAGGCAGGCCTTTGCAGAAATAAACTCATCCATCAAAAGAAGCTAAGCAGAATGTGTCCGGCCAAAGAAAAGAAAGCTCTTCGCATCTCATCATTCAACTCTGTTCATCTATATGAAAATAAGACTCATGAAATATTGCTAACATCAACAAGACACACAAATGCTGGTCATTCATTCCAACTAAACCAGTACATGATTTTCACAAATCCTTAAAAAAAATGAAAAGCAGCAATGTAGAAAAACTTTGTTCTATAGGGACCTCTTGACTTCCTAGAATGCTCCTCTTTCGCCTGCTTAAGAGACTTGGGGAAAATTTTCACACAGCATGTATTAAATATATTTTAAAAAGGTATTTATTATCTCTGATTACATGAAAGAAGGTTGAAGGAGAAAGTTGTTAATCTCTATGCCAACACCTGTCAATATGATCGCAATAATTTGACTTCAGACACTGCAAAGAAAAGTACAAAGTATGCATTCCTAACATGCTATTCATAGCATTAAACAAAGAGAAAAAACTATAAGGTGGTGATGTTCCATATTTATGTAACAGAGCTTTAAACACAGCTACACTTAATAATTTTTAATGTTTACTGCCAATCTATCTTAAGGGATGCATCTGTGATATATAATCTAATCGTCTTTATTTTACTTTTTCTCAATTTGATCCTCAAATGTATCAAAATTGCTCCACTATCCTTTATTTTTTTATTACAAAAGTTACTCAAATTAATTGACAAGGGCTGTTGCTAATAGAGCTGTAGCACCTGTCATAATTGGAACAAAACCTCAATAAATGGTACATGAGTTCATATTGAGGCAGTTGGACTATTTCACCTACTTTTGTTTACTTGGGAACATCGTTTTAGCAGTATAAGGATCAGACTAGCAAACATCTTACACTCACCAATACAAAAAGCACAATATGTGAATTTTTAGCTTTTTCACTAGTGCTTTTAGTGAGATGAATTATATTTTCAGCCCAGAAGGAGACAAGATATGGTTACACATCATTTCTATATCACACATGACAACTCTAATGAAAGTGTCTGTGTATATTTCACCACCACTGTAGAACATCCAAATGACAAGGGCTCAAAAATATCCTGCCTTTTATTAGAAGACTTGCCTGATCTAAAAACAAACAAATAAACAGTTCACTATCCTCAAATTAAAAGCTCATTTTTTGTTTTGTATATGCCTTGCTGTATTTAATAGATGGACCCTACACATTTGAGCAAATAAAACATATAAACACATCTGAAGATATTTATATTACTCTTTGAATTTTAGATATTATAATTCTTTCCTGGATGAAATGGGCTAAAATAATTATTATATGCTTTTTGAACATTCAAACTGCTAATGAAAATTATGCTTTCCATGGAAACAAAGATTACTAAGAGGGGCCTTAAAAATGGATGTGATATTCAGTAACAGTAATTACTGCAATCCGAAAATTAAATTTTAGGGGGGATTAATTATTATTTTTCCCGCATCTGTAGTGAAGTTATTTAGTAAAACATTCTGTGTTATATCTTTCAGTAATTTGTAAATAATATTATAATGTAAAATTGCATGTGTTCTTTCGTTTTTAAAAAAATCTTGCAGCTCTTATTGTAGGTGGAATACTGAAACCTGAACACTGCTACAGATTTCCTTACAGATTATGAAATCAGAAGTTGAATCTTAGAAAATGGGCTCTCACCCTCTCTCCCTAAAAGCTTCATTCCCTTTAAACAAGATTTTTTTCCCTTTGACTTCCACCTATATAATAATAAAAAAAAATAACTAAATGCTCTATTTTTATTAAGGTTTGTCTCAGGTCATAAACAGAAATAACTAAAAGGGACTTCTTCAGGGGTGCAGTCCCTCTAAACCCAAAATGTCACAATGTACCATACAGTGCTGCTACAGCTCAGAGACCTATCAACATCTATCATTCAAGCACGCGCCTCAACAGCTCTGCTCCCTTTTCTGATTAGAGATCAGAGTTGCTTGAGTTGGCTTACAGGGTGTCATCCATTTGAATGACAGACATCTCTCTTGGAGTGCCACTCTCACTGCTTTTGTTTTGATTGTGAAATGTTACACTTATCTGGTACAATTTAGACTATTCCAAAATGAATAAAAATTCAAAAGGTAATTTCTCTTTCCACAGGATTGAGGAGAAAATATTTCATTTCTAATTTAAATTCCAAAAACATTAGCTCCACGTGCAATACCCTTGTTAGGCTTTGTTTACTCAGTACGAAGTGTTTTCTACAAGCATCTTTCAGTTCTCTTCAGCCAGAGTCATTTTTACCATTAAAAAATTAGAACTTTTCAGTTTAATCAAGCCTCAGAAAAAGCTGGTAGCATGTGCAACACACCAGCACCTACCACAATAATTGTTCAAGTACTCAAATAAAATGATACACACACACACACACGCGCGTTATTTTACGTTAGAGTCCGTGGTTCTAAAAAAATCATAAAACATGTGCAACTTGGACTAAATACGTCCATTGTTAACAAAAGTTTTCAGGACTGATGCTCTGTTGTTCTGGAAACCAGTTGCAATAGGAGCAGAGCACTGTGTGCCTGCATGCTCCAAGCTACTCTTTCCTACTTACAAGAAAATTGAGGCAACAAAACAAAACACCAAAAAAAACCAAAAACAAAACAAAAAAACAACAACCCAACAAAACATACAAACAAAAAAAACCAACACAAACAAAACCAAACCCACAAAAAAAAAAAAAAAAAAAAAAAAAAAAAAAAAAAGGGAGATTGCTCTTCTGGACAACATGGTAGCAGTGAAATGAAATACCTAGACAGACTTACCGAAGAGCTTGCTGGGAGTGTCTTCGCTGTCATTTGATTCCACAGGCGCAAGCAAGGGCTCATTCAGCTCGTTGTCTGAAGTAGCTGCCTTGTCCTCACCTCTCAACTCTGCATTCATTTCACTCTGCAGTGACAGCAAGGGCTTACTGACTTGTCCAGCTATCATTGGATCCTAGGATGGGGGGGAAAATAGAGTGAGGGGGAAAAAAGTGGCAGCTTTGGTATGCGTATGCTCTCTCTTCCACTCCCCCTCTCTCTCACACACACACACACACACACTCTCTTATCTCTGGCTGCTCCTGCTGTTATTGCTGGCTGCAGTCAAGTGAAGAGCTATTACAGATCCAATGAGTTTTCCATTACTCCCCACCCTATTAAAGCTCAACTAGCATGTGAGAGATTCAGGATGCTTTGGAGAAAAACTTCTATGAAAGCAACATAACCAACACAGCTTTAATTGTGGGATGTGCTTTTTTTGTGTGTATGTTTTTACACCTCACCCTGTCCTTAGCATAGTAAGAGAAGAAATTCCTATATGCTCCGATACCACAGAAGAGGAGCCCCCTGCGAATTCTCCATAGTGATTTAAAGAGGCATCCTCAGCTGTATAGCATTAACAAAATCAAATACACAGTTTCTAGCATCCCAGCATTTCTACGAAAACACACAGCATCAAATAGCCATTGCATTACATATTTTTAACAGAAATACAATTTTCTTCTAACTGTTCCTGTCATTGGGATCCTATGCTCCAAGAGTCCATAAAGACACAAACACGTATTTTTCTTTTAAAAATAAAACCACAGAAACCATTTTCTAAAAGATAAAATTAGGGAGGATACTTACACATACAGTTTGCAATTATTCTTGTGTTTGCAACATTATATCCCCCAGAAAGCATTACACACACATATATATACACATCTAAATTTTTTTCTTGATGATCAGAATCTTTTATCTTCTGCTCATTGAGGACATTTGGGGGTCAGGCATTATTTCCAAGCACATTCGGTTATTCCGTTTGCAAAATAATAGGCATAATATCATGACAGCACAGAAAGCAGAGTAAAAAAAAAAAAACTAAAAAAAAAAAGAACAAGTGACCTTGTTGCTCTCTCTAGCAGCTATTTATTGCAAAGTTCATGCCTAAATGGTTCTTATGCAGAGAACAGGTGACCAGCGAGCAAGTAGGTTGGCTAGCATGTTCCCTCTGTCCCGTCCTCACATTGGTCGATGTTTGCCTGTGGGTTTTTTAATGTATTCATGTCTGAAAAGTGAATTTGATATGACACATGATAATCTATGAAAATGTTAATCAATACAAATAGTTTAAGCTGTCATCAAATGCACTTCTTTAGTCAATACTCATATTGCCGAAAACAATGTCACTGTCACCAGGGCTTAATTTGCACAGCACTTAAATATTGGACTCTGTGCATCAATGCACTCCTCTTCAAATACTGTAGGTAAACACATTTTCTCCCTATTTAAGGCTGAAGCACTCAGCACGCATTTAGTTGAGCTGAATCCTCCCTTTTGAATACCTTGATAGGTCCACTGGAGGGCAAAATTAATACTTAATTGAATCTCACAGTCATCAAAATAATCAATACTTTTTTATTATTTATTCTTTACAGTCTGTTGACTGTTTCAAACCTCTGAGGGAATGGTGGAAAGGATTCATGGCTTTGAAACACTGTCATTTAACAAGGTAATTTTCAGTGGGGCATTAGGGGTTGTGAAACATATAATAAAACAAAAATGGTGGCTTATAATAGGAAGAAAGAAAAGAATTATATTTCTGCCATCTAACAAAACAGGATAAATAAAAAAAAGCAAGTGCAAGCAGGAGAGGGAGAAAGGAGGGGGAGGGAAAGGGAAAGAAAGACTGGGTTTTGAAGGGTTTTATCATATCAAGAGCAGAGCTGAGCTTTCATAATGCTGACATTTCTCATTCTGACAATCCTAAACAAGTGGAAAGGATGAGATCGCAGATATCATCTTTCATCACATTCCCCAGCTTAAGAACCAACATGACAGCTTCTCTTCCCTTTACACTGTTAATTACTAAATAAAATACTGCTCTCTGTCAGCATTAGATTATTGCAGATAGCAACCACAAACATTACTCCATTGTTTTGGTTTGCCTTTTTTTAAACCAATGATACCTACTTCGAGCTCTTCAAAAAATAAATTGGGCTTGTGTCTACATATTGTAAATATATGAAACATAATCAATTTAATCAATTTGGTCAATCCATTTTATTGTCAAGCTAAATTGCTGGCAATTTATTAACATTTCAGTTAAGGTATTTATTAGGCAGCAACAATCTGAAAATTTCTTAAATGTTTCTGGAGAGGAAACAAAAAACAACAGATCTCTTTTGCAGACACTGTAAAAAATCTGACTCGTTTTGCTTCATACTCATTGTGCACTATAGACATTCATTTACTGTGGCAAAAAAAATGTTTGCTTTCATATACTAAATAATGTATTTTAGCGGGTTTTGCAGCTAAAGGTCATTGTGAACACAAACAGCATTGTTTCAGTCTGTGGTGCTTCTCTCAGTTTCAGCTATTCAAAACTAACATCAAGATTTTTTACTAACATCCATAACAAATGTGAATCAGGACAAAATTTTACCCTTTTCATCAAAGTAGTTTGGGGACAGAACTAATCACGTCCACAGAGAAAAACTCCTGATCTGAGGCCTTATAGTAATTGAATGGGTTTAATGGAATCTGTAGGATTCTAGATTGAATCCAAGTTGCCAAATTCTGAAGTTGAATATATGAAAAATGGGAGGAAGAATAATGTGGGAAATGTGAGAGCACTGGGAGAAACCTCAGCCCTTCAATGGCAGTGAATTCACAGCAACTTCAACAGAGCCAGGTTTTTATGTGTTATGTATATCAATAATTTGGCCTTATCTGGAGTACTTTGTTCACTTCTGTTAGCCCATCTAAGAAAGATATATCAGAAGAAGGTGCAGTAAGAATAATAAACTGATTGAAAGGACTGGGAGTGCTTACAGAAAAGTGTGACTAAGAATGAGCATGATCAAAGGATACAAGAAAATAAACAGCAGAGAGAAAATGTAGATAAGAAACTATTCACCCTAACTCATCTGAGGAGAAAAGATGTCTCCACTGAAATGGGAAAAAATCATAAATCTAATAACAATAAATTGTATTTTTCCAAACAGTGGGTGGTGGAAAACCTGTGTAACTCATTGCTGCAAGGTATTACTGAGACCTGCACTGCAGTAAACATCAACATAGTCACTCACATGGCTGGGCATACTCTTAGCAGTGAATTTAAAACAGCTTTGCAAACACACAGGCAAGGACTATAAAAAGTGAAATAACATAAACTGCTGCCCCCTCCCTCAGGCAACACAAGAACCTGTAGTTAACCCCCAGGGTAGCTCTCTCTATCAGGTGGTAAATGAACAACAACTTTCTCTATAAGGAGACGGATTAGATACTGTCCAAATTTCTAGTCTACATGAAGACTAAATAAATCACTTAAACGATGACTTAAGGAAAGGTATGTTTCCTTGAAAAACATATTAAAAATTGGACATTTTTAAACTTCCAGTTGTCTCCAGGCCTTCAATTGCTTTCTGTGCTTAAAAACATGTCTGTTCTGCAGTGAATTATGCATGATTAAAAACTAATGTTTTTGCAAAACACATAATAAATCTTAATTCTAGTGCACAAGTGGCCTAGTCTGCAAAATCCCTTGATGATCAAACCGTTTTTTCCTATATTCCTAATGGCCACCCTAAAAAATTCTGGAGTAGTTGCTATGACAGCTGCAGGCCCAGCAGCCCTCTCCTCCTCTTCTCCCCACCTAAAAGTCCCTCCCAGATGAGACCCACAGCACTGGAAAGGATGCATTGAGGCAAGGAAATGCGTATGCATCTTTAGTAGCTAATACTGCCAGGATCTGTTCTTCTGCACTGGATGTCTGTGGGCTTGACATTCAGGATTTGCTTTTTGGGAGGTGCAGATTACACTGCACTGTAACACAGGCTCTTCGGTTCACTGACAGCCACACAAAAGTTTCATCATTTCATATGCAAAACTGGAAAGTCTAAGAATGCATAAAACCAGCAAGATGAACTTCGTCAAAAGGTTTTGTATGCTTTAAGTAAGAGGCAAGGGCACATGATGCTTCAGAATTTCAGGGTTCAATTTATGACAGAACTAAGGAATCACAATCCCCTTATTCAAAACATAACTGTATATACCACACATGTGACAAATTATACACACACCTCTTGCAGATACTCATATAACTTGTCATCTATTTCTTGTCCAACTAGCACTAGTGCTTCCAGATTTGCCTGTTTTCTATGAAATTTCCCTGACAGCTTTGTGCTGCAAGTGGTCCTCCCTGCTGTGTGTCTCCCTTAAGGGGTGGTTTATACCTCCCATAATACAGATACAGTATCTGCTACACCACTTCAGCTCTACCACTCCCCCATGGTTTAAACCAGCTGTTGGGCTTAATTTAATAGTAAAAATTCTGTGGATCTGCAAATGCAAATTACAGTTCTGGTAACACCCCCTTCTATAAGCTAAAACCTTTACTTTTTTCTTATCTGAAGGACTGTACAAAGTACAAGAGAATATTTATCACTGTGTTAAAAGCTTTACCTTTGCTCTTTAAGGGTAAAGGTGCAGTTTCTAAACAAAACTATTTAGTAATCAAAGACAGCTTTTAAAAGAACCTGTATAGGGTTTGTGTCAAACATGCCCTAGGCAGAAGTCTAAAAATAAATTACTTTCTTCCTTAATGTAGGACTTGGGTGATAATAGAGCTTTATAAAGGCTTCACGTACTGATTTAGCCACTAGTCTAAATTTTGTATTTACTGCACCATAAACATTGTTGCTCTGCATGTAATTACTTCCTAAATTCTAGTTCAGAGAAAAAGTAAGACCCTCTGTTTCGCTTTTTATTTTTCCCTTAGTCTGAAGTTAATTTGCATAGACTTTTTTCCCCCCTACCTTAGAAGTCTTAGAAATCAACTTTCTGCTTTTCTTCAAAACATGAAATAAATTCTGTCCAAATGCCCACCCCCAATCATGATATTGCACAGACTTCTGTTTGGGACATACACAATTAATTTGTTTGAGAGCAAACACAAAAATTCTACTAATAAACATAAAAACTACATTTTTTAATTACTTATTATTCCAATGACTGCACTAAAAATTTATTCAAATTGTAGTTTTTAAATTTTTTTAATCAAGATAGAGCACGATCACAAACTTGGGTAAAGCTGGTCTAAGATGCACCTTAGCTTAGTTTTTGTGGGAGGAATGCATTAAAAAGGCTACTGGAAAAGGATTTGATTTACTTCTTTGGTAAATACCAGTGAAATTTAGGATTACCTTCTCCCTTTATGAAAAAGTTTTCTTCCTTCATCTTATTTCTTCTAGAGGTATTCATTGTTTTTTTCAAAAATAAAGTTCTCTTACAGACAACCTGCTTTGATTCTTTCTTCTTTTAGCATTGTTTTATCTGCTGTCACTGATGTGCTGATATTTCCATCCCAGTCCATCCATAGACTGGTTTATGAAAACTGTTTTGAATCAACCTTTTGTCACCTGCTAGCCTCTGACCATTTCTACCTGATGTCTCTTATTTCCCTGGAAAAGTTACAGGGAAAAAATCTTTTTTTTTCACAGCCACTTGGATGGGTGTTTATAAGCAAAACAAACAAGCTGATACATGATCATTGATCTCTCATCACTACTTTGATCTTGAACTTCTATTTACGTATTTATGTCTTTTACCTATATTACTCATATTCAACTTACTAAAATCTTCTCTATTACCTCCCCTTTGTCTTACAGCAGAAAGCTGTTATATCCTCAGCTCATCTCACTCAATATGAATACTATCACCCAAAACAGTCCCTGCTTTTCTTCAGCTAGAATTGTATTTATTCTTCTCACTAAATTCTCTGCAGCAGAGAAAGAACTTATTTTCTCCCTTTTCTCAACACTAGTGTGGCTTTGGACATTTTGCTGTTTTCCAGTGATATTCATTTTCACATGTAGTGTCCAGGTTGCAGTTTAAAAAAGATATTTCTAGTTAAAAATAATGTGGCTAATTAACAAACCAGTGCTTAGTTATATGCATTTTATTAATAATACTGAACTATAACCATTTAAGTTGAAAAGTCAGAAGAACTATCACTGCCCATGGTGCTTTATTTCACAGAAACGTTCTTCTCAAGTTAAGCAGTAATGCTAGGGTTGTCTCCTTCATTTATTTACTTAATTTTAAGTTCTGAGGAAATTGCAATGGTTACTGCTGATTAGAATAACATAGATCTGACTGAAAAAATAAGGTTTACAGAATCTTATGGAGCTTTTAATTGGTGCTTCTGGAATGTTAAAATAGAATTAATTTTATTTCTTTTTCAAACTAAATTTTTAGTGGCAATATCCCTTGAATTGTTGTGCCTTGAGATTGAGGTACTACTATGTGTTTTCAAATCATACCAAAAAATCCCTCAGTAAACTTTTTTCCCCCCTATTTCACTATTTTCCATAATGATACAATTGCACATATTTCTTACACCTTTTAAGATCAAGCTGAAAGGTTCACAAGAGAATTCCAATATGCTAATCAGGCTAACTAGAGGCTGCAGGGAACAGACACACAGAAGCTGCCCCATAGTAAATAGCTAGGTCATAGCTATTTTACAGTTAGTTTGGGTTTATTGCTCTACATGTACCCCAGCAGTCATGCTGCAATCTTCAAAAAGGAAAGAAAGGCAAAGAATGCTGGTTTCACCATAAAAAATGTAAGGAACAATAACTCATTGTAGGAGACATCTGCACCTTTGGTCTAGAAAAGCCATTTCTTAATCCTGCTGGCAAAGAAACATGTGCACTGATGAATCCATAATTGTGTTTTTCCTGACACACATGACACTTAGGGATCACTAATGCCAGAGTACACACAGCACAGAAGCTTTACTCTAAATGTCGCTTTAAAATCTTAAAAGTTGACTTTAATGCTTCTGATTTAAGTCTGATTTAAGGATCATACTGCTCTTCTTGTTACAAGAACTCTTGTTAAGAGTCTTGTACCAGATCCAGGGCAAAGCTATTCAGAACTTTCCTCTATTAATTAGATATCAAGAGTTTTAATTTTGGCCTTGGCCTGATTATAATGATTCTGCGTTTAAATGACACATTGTCTTACTGGAAAGGAGCTTGTCTATCTTTGGACATGTAGGAAAAGGTTGTATGCACACACAGGTCAAGAGACAAGAGAAGCAACTATTCTGGGAAGCTACCACACTCCTCAAAACACATAATAGACAATAGCACACAGCCACTAGTAGAAATAACAAGTCCTGAGAGTGGTGAGAGAAATCAGCCTTCTAGTTAAAGATTCTTGGAGTTACAAAAAACCTGACCCATTTTTGTGAAAGCAGACAATCAGACCCTAGAGATCAGGATAGTGCAAAGGCAAAACAGGCAATTTTCATGGGAACAACATGGTGGAATAAGCCTTCAATAGACTTTCCCACTCATTTCATAGAATTTTTTAGGTTAGAAAAGACATTTAAGATCATCAAACCAGGAGATTTCCTACTCTTCTTTCATCTGGTTTCCTGAAAGAAGAAGATGCTGTAGAGGAGCAATTAAATCTGAAATTAGAAGATGGTCCTATCTGGAGTACGACTTTGACTCTTTCTTCATATGAGTAATGGATGATTCCCAATGCTCTGTCAATTCTATTCTGAAGGAGCCATGTCAAACATAAGAAAACATCCAGAAAATTTCAAGCCTAAAAGAACAACTGACATTGTTGTACACCACAACGACACAGACTCTGACTTCAGAAGGCTGAAAATGACTGTGTTTATTACTGGGAATATCTTCGCTTTTATACTATTCTACACAGAACAATTTGATTGGTGAAACAAAGACAAACTTCTTCAATCACATTGGTCAGACCAGAGGGACATCAAGAAGAAGTCTCTCCTAGGGAAAGAATGTAAACAAAGTTATAGTTACAAAAACATGTCTTTAGTTTACAGAAAATTCCCTGGGAAAAGAATTTCAGAAAACCAAAATATCTCAGGCAAGAACCAGGGCTACAAATAACTAAAATTTTTATACTGTCAAGCCAACTTACCAGAAGACTTGGAAAAAATCATCCAGTATAAAGAGGAAAGCATAGTCTTCCACTGGGGAAATATTCCTATGGAAAAAAATACCATTCTACCCTAATGCAATACATTAGATATCTAACTGATCCCTGCTATTAAAAAAACCCTCAACCTTCTTGTTCACCCCCAAAATTATTTCATGTGGTGATGTTTTAGTCTCCACACCGGCCACCTGAGAAGACATGAACCTGTTTACCAAATCGTAAGTGCTCTTTCAGAAGCCTGCCAGTTTCATAACTTGCCTTTTTTCTTGTTTAATATTTGCTCAATTTCTATTTTGAATAGCCCTTAAACACAAGGCCTCTCTTTCCAGACGATTATGTTACATGTGTTAAAAGGTCCTTCTAGAACCTACGGTGTGCTCTTATCAGCATAATCCTTCTGCTCTCCATGAGGAGAAGAGGTCATAAACAATCTCTTTGAAATTAAGGAACACAATAAAATATTCCATGGCGTACTTGACTTAGTCTTTCCATGGTGTAAGTTTTCTTACTAAGATTTCTACCACAGAAGCAGTCAAATGATAATAATTTGGCCTAACCAGAAATTTAAATATGGTATTATATGCATTTTGTCTTTATTTTCATTTGTCAGGCTTTGTCAGCCATGCACACACTAGAAATTACTTTGGGTGAAAAAAAATCAAAGCAAAAATTCAGTTAAAATTGTTTTCTTTTCAAGATTAGTCCATCCAGAACCACACCAAACCAAACTTACAATAGCTTTTGAATGTTGATCGGGTATGAGAAAGAAACTTGACTAGGCTGCATAGAAGGGACTCAGAGTGATTGAAAGAAGATCTTCTCTTAGTTAAACAAAAACTTAATTCTACATAACATGTCAGGATTTTCATTATGTAAAACAAAGAAACCATTAACTTGAATTTTTGACAATCGGAGCATGGGTTAAATAGTAACCCAGCTCAGTGGTTAATTCAATTACTTGCATTTGGTCAAGGAAGACCCAAATCAAGATCCATCTGTTGTCAGCCATGGACTTGGTTACATAAGGAAAGTCACTTCCTATTTTAGTATGGATCTCTTCCCTAGCTTTCACCAGAAATTCTATCAAAGACCCACAATGTAACACCTTCAAAAGAAACTGTGTTGAAATAGGTACAAATCCCTTATAGTGCAATGAAGAAACATTTTCTAGTGAAAACTCTTTTTTCCTGAAGATTTTAAAAGTAATATTACTTTAGCTCCAGTTTCATCCAGGTTTTTAATTCAATGGCACTTTTTAAACAGTTATGATTTATAATACAATACATGGTAATAACCTAGAACACTTTGGAAGTTCAGTATAAATTTTTTGCAAATTTCTTAAAATCCTTTACAAATACAGTTAAAACACTGAAACATCAGGCAAATCATGATTTCACCAGAATATCATAATCAAAAATTGATGAAAAGTCTTCAATCCAAAATTGTTCTTTTTTATCTTGAAGCAAGTAATAAAGTCTGCTTTAACTTCTTCTTGCTAAACAAGGCTGAAGTCTTCCCAAATCCAAACTGAATCAAAACTTAGGATAGCTCAACCTTAATTTTATATATTATGTGGTTAATAAATTAGTCTGCTCTTCATAATACAGCACAGTTGAATTTCAGTGACAAGTAAGGGAAATTATTTATTTTCTGGCATTTCTACTCACAGCATACTTTCTAGGGGTGGGCCTTCAGATTTCCTTTTACTTACTCTAACCATAGAATAGAATAGCAATAATGCCCATCTTTTGAAGAAACTGAAAGCCTCTCCTGAACTGAAGCTCACAGACTAAAATGGTATTTTCTTTTTCCAGATACTAGAAGATGCACTGAAACTTCCAGGTTAAGAGGAAGAATACCAAATAGTTTTCCTATCATTCTTCTATGTTGAGATAATCTGACAACAAAACCTGCTGCTACAGCTGTTAAACATACTTAAAAATGCCACAAATACTGCAGATCAATAATGCAATGCTTTTCATATTTCCCAAGCCTTTCTCATTGATAAATGACTGCAATTTTTTTTTTTAATCATTACAAAAGATCTTCAGGGTTTACTTTTCTTCATACCAGGTCTTTATAAACACTGGGGTACCACATCTTTCTTTTTATATTGTTGATCACAACACATTAATTTCTAATTAAATGTATTCAATTCAACATGCCTTCAACTATCACATAGCTTCATATTTCTAATGCAATTTGCATAAGGACTTAAAGAATTTGAAGGCCAAAGGATGCTTTGCCTTTTAGCCAATAGCCTTAATCTGCTGGAAGTTGCAGGTATATTTATAAACTCCCAATGTTTTGTTCATTATGCTCGGGTAGGCTGTGTCACACACCACACACAGCAACATTATTATGTGTTGGACGTATAGGAGGATCTCTTCAATACAAAGCAGTTTTTCTGTTTAATGCTTTGCAACAGGAAAACAGCAGAACAATCACCAATCATTTTAGCAGCAATTACAGTAACTGGATTACCAATAAACAATGAGCGCAACATTTCTCAGATCTGCTGATATTTTCCTGCATGAACAGGTCTATTCTTTACAAAATACTGTTTGGCTGGGGGTTTTTAGAGGACTTGTTGTTCTTTTAACAAAAAAAATTGCCATACAATGATTTGCCATTGGTTCCCTATTGTTTCTCAAGGAAACTCCTTCAAAACAAACAATATTTTAAGGAAAGAAAAATCAGATCAGAGAGTAAACCAAAACATGCAAATATAGCCACACATTGTGGCTAACACCTGGTTTTTGCAAACTGGCTGACATCACCGGGCTGCTCAGTTTTACCCTAAAAGAATAATTATCACTGCTTTGCTCAGAGAGAAGTCTCAAGTGCTGTTGATTTCCTTCTGTTTTAACAGGAGAAGAATATTTCCAAAGATCCTATTATTGTTTATGACAGGTATATCTAATCTATGCACATATATGCATGTAAATATTACATATATAAAAATTCTTTTAGCAGGCCTGATTCCTTCCCGATTAAGCCTTTTGAATTTCTGCCATCTGCTTCAACACAGACAAACACATATGCAATTCTCCTCATGAAAAATCACTGAGATCTATGTAAGGGCAATGATTTTCTTGTCATTGAAATCGATAACAAGATATCAATAGGTATCCCTAAATGTAGTTTAGTTGTTTAAAAATAAATAGGTCTATATAATCTCATAATATTATTTGTCTCAAATTACCTTTTAACCTACTTTTTAACCAATTACAAACTTTTTTATTTTTTAAAAACAACAAATAAACGTCATTTTTGAAAATAAAAGTTTCCTTCAAATTATTAATATTATTTTTAAACATGGCATAATTTGCTCCTTTTTCTTTTTTTTTGTTTTTATGCACTACCCATGAACAAATATGCCAATCATTACTATAACTGCTTTGGTAACATTAGCATCTCAAAAATTAATATTAAAAAAGCCATTAATAAGTTCAGAGTGATTAAAAATACAAAAATAGGGCAATAAAATGCAGAATATGAGTTTCTATCATAATCTCACAATTTTTGTTCATAATAAGTTATTTTCATGTGTCAGTCCAAATGGAAATTGATATTGTGTTTGTGCCATATGTATTTGAAGAAAGCATCCTTGCTTTGTACTTAAAGGAAAAGTTCATTCCTATGTCCATATTTATCATTAGTTTTCTGAACCTAGAGACTACACGTATTTATAGTTTGCATATGCAAAACCAAAGAGCCACTTGGGTTTCCTGCAGCAAGCCTGAGTATACTAGCACAGCTGCAAGATCATACAGTGTTCAAACAACCTTTGACCTTTCTGTTAGTCCACTTATAACAAAAAATAGTCTTTCCTTTATGGGAGAGGAAGTTTGCCACCGGATGCAATATAATAGGAGGGCTGGCATCTTGGAGGCTCAGTTTTGCCACTGAAGCTGTATGCATTGCCAGTCACCTAATCCCTATTGATTGCTTAACCAGTTTGCAAAGGAGAGAGCAGCGCAAGGGTGTCTATTTTGACTTTAAGCCTTTCTGTGAAAATTTGCATAAGTAATCTACCCTATCCCCACAGAGTCTTTACTGAACTCTTTCTTGCTCTATGCTTTTCTAAGGTTTAATAATATCTAATTTGGAGTTTCATAAAAACTAACTTTCCTTAAACTACACTCACAAACTTTTAATTATATATACTGTTAGGACAATTTCCACTATATTTAAGTGGACATTAATAATTTTATTCATTTATTCCTTTTGTTAACCTACTCCTTTAATGATTTACCTGCTTTCAATACCTAGAGATATCCATTTTCTCATGTGTTGAGCAAATAATCTAGCAATGCATACTTAACCAAATTATTCCTTACATCAAGAAAAATCCATCTCTCATTTTTTTACTTGATGGCACTTCTGATACATTTCACAGAGCTGCTGCAGGTCTTGATTGTACCTGTCAAACTCAGCACTGGGACAACTTCAAAGGATCTTCTAGGATTAAAAGATGCTTTCTCCTTGCTCTCTTGATACTCAGACTGCTACTCTGCGTGTCCTCCATTCTCCCAGCCTAAGGACCTCAAGGCAAATTAGGAAAGCAGATCTTCATTGCAGGGAAGGAAGGCAAGAAAATAAAACACTATAAGACAGGAGCTTATGTCTGCTGTTATCAGGTCCCATCCTGTTATGTTAATTTTATCTTTTTTTCCTACCACTACACTTTCCTCAGGAATATTCCCTTTCCAAGCAGTTATTAATATGACTATCCTTAAAGTCTCAGTAGATGATTTTTATTTTTTAAACCCACTGAAGTGTTCCTCCAGCGTATTTATTCCTGCTTGTGGTTACAGTAGTTGCTCTCTCTTGCAGATCTGCACTATTTTGGTGAGCTATTGTGTCTAGGAGCCAAGCACCCACACAACTACTCAGTCGCTCCCCTCTCCCACAGGATGACGAGAAAACAAACAGAGGGAGACATGGCTTGTGGATCAATATAAAGACAGTTTGATAAAGGAAGCATAAGATGCATATAAAAGCAAACTAAAATAAGAAATTTTTAGGATTATTCCCATTCACAAGCCAATTCCAGGGCAGTGAAGCCTCACTCTGCATAACAGCCACCTGAGAAAACAAACACCATAGACACAAATAACCCCAATTCCTCCTTCTTTCTCCCTGCTTTTAATGCTGAACACTACATCATATGTATGGAGTATCCCTTTGGTCAGTTGGGATCAGACACCCCAACAGTATCATAGAATTGAACAATTTGGGTTTGAAGGGACACTAAAGTCATCTAGACCAGGTTGCTCAGAGCTCCAGCTAACCTAGTGTCATGGGTTAACACAGTTTGTTTTTTTGTTAAAGAGGAATACTGCTCTGTAATCACCTGATAATTTCCTGTGAAAGGGACAGGCACCTATCAGAGGCCAATTTTTAGATACTGACATATTGTTTAACCACTGGGGAAGCTGAATGGGACTTCGGGAATACCCGTATAAAATCCTGATTGTTTCCAAGCTGGCCCTTTTCCTTCTGGTTTGCCAGCCTGTAACATCGGACCCCCTGGGGCCACTCCGAGGAGCGGCCCAGGCCGGCTGGGCCTCCACCGCTCCCCCTGCTGCGGGAGAGCCGGCCTGGGCCTGGCCGTGCCCACGGGCTCCCCCCGCAGCTCCCAGAAGGGGGAGGGGAGGCTGCAGCTTGACTTCTAGCTAACTTTACCCTCCCACACCCCCCGGCCAGTTTGAAGGAGATGTCTGCGGAGCCCCTGATAGCAGCTCCAGGCTTGGCAGGGCTGGCCCCCTCCCGGGGCCTGCACGCTTCCTGGCCAGGCTCTGCTTTTGCCGCAGGGTGGCCGGGCCCACCCCACGAGAACGGGGATGGGAAGGAGCCATCTGTGATCCTGGCTGCTTTCATTCCTGACTGCCGGTTTCCCTGGGTGCTCCAACCTCTAGGCTTGGGTTCTCCCTAACCCCAGCCCTCTCACCCCCCACCCTCCCCCCAGTACCCCCGCTCCCCCTCATAGGTGCGGCCTTGAGAGGACCTGGGCAAGGTTTAACCTCTTTCCTGGCACAGATGAAGCTTCCAAAGCCCTAACCCTTCTTTGAATGAAAGAAAAGGTCAGAATGGGAGATATTTGAAGAGACAGTATAAAGATACCAGGGTTGGTGAAAGAGAAGTTGTATCCTAAGTGATGAGGAGATAGAGAAGATGCTTTGGTATTTTAGGCTGAAAGCCTTTTGTGAGCCATGGTAACAGACTGTAATATGCTGGAATATCCCTTTAAATCATGGAAATATGGATTGGGGAGATGATTATTTAGATTTGTGTATTTGAGCAAAGGTATCTGTGATGGACTGAGTGAATATCGAATTAGTAGCTGTGATCTTGTGATCCCTTGAGACATTTGAACAGAGAGAGATGAGATAAGAAGTCCTCTGCACCAGTGAAGAAGTGAGAAGACATCTCTGTTCCCTGAGATGAGGAATCCTTTGCCTTTAGAGTTGTTTATTTTTAAAATGACGCCCCAGTATGCAAGAGTCCATGGCCCATATGTAGCCACATGGGAAAAACTATGTGATTTGGGTGGTCCACAACTGCGGAAGTTCCCAGGCAGCTGCTTCTGTGACAGTTAAGAGTCACAAGTAGACTGTTCTTTCTTGTGGATAGTTACCACAACAAATCAGGAGAGACTTCTCTCTCTAAAAGGACTGAATGAAAGACTATTTTATAAGTGGTACTGACCTAGAGTTCTGAGTTTTGTCTCTTTACATTGTTTGTGAGAAAGTGAACACTTGGAGGGTGGAGGAGGAGTGTTTTGAAAGTTTAATTTTGATTCTCATTTTCTTCTTGAAGTGTGCATTAGTAAATCTATCTTTGTACCCTTTAAGATTTGAGCCCACTTTGCTTCTCTCCTGATCCTATCTCACAGCAGAGTTCTGGTAGATACTTGAACCACTTCTCTAAATTTGGCAAACAGAATTTGGCAAACGTGAAACTACTAAGTGAATTAGTGTTTCAACCCAATTTGAACTTAACCCAGCACACCTGGCTCTAAATATTTCCAGACATGGGGCATCCACAACTTCCCTGTGCAACCTGTTCTGATGCCTCACCACTCCAATGGTAAAGAATTTTTTCCTACTATCTGACTGAAGCCTATTATCTTTCAGTTTGAAGCCATTTCCCTCTTGTCCTATCACTACAAAATCTTGTAAATACTCCAGGGAGGCTTTACAGAGAGACTGTCCTTTCTCAGTTTCTTGCCTGTCTCTAACACAGACACTGTGCAAGCACTGTGCTGTGATAGCCAAAACACTGGAGTGTCATCAGTATTGTTTTAGTGAAAAATCTAAAACACAACATCATATGTGCTGCTATTAAGCAATTTTTCTCCAGCCAGCCAGCCCCCAGCACTATGATTCAGATCTACAACTTAGGAAAATGAGTGGAGGACCCACACATCTGTGACATTGCTTGAGCTCCCTTTTAACAGACAGCTCTGCTCAGCTCACAGGCCTGACAGTCCCAGTTCATGTGCTTCTTCTGCATTCAAACACAGGATCTTTTTTTTCATCTAATTCCAACCTTAAATATTACTCTGAAGATTGCTGAAGAGAAATCTTGGCAAAATAAAAGCATAAATAAAGAGACTAAGGCAAGCACCAAATAAATACAAGTGGCTACATGTGGGGTAAGAAAAATTAAACCATCCCCCTTTTTTGCCCATTTCTCTTGTGGTTTTAGACCAAACTCTTATTCATAGATTAAAATAGCTTTCATATTTACTTTTACCCACATTTACTTCATCCATTTATTTGTTGTGTTATTTAAGTATTTCTCAGCACTACGGTATTTGAATGCTTAATCATATACTCTGATCTCTGTGTTTTCATGCAAGCTGGAGTGTCCTCAGAATTCGTGTGGATACTAAAATGTTCTCTTTTGCCATAAAATCAAGTTGGTGGGTGATTACTTCAGTATGACACCTTATATAAGCTTACCATCATGTCTTCGTTTTAAACATTGTAAGTCAATAAAATTATATTGGAGACATTGATAACACATACAATTTTGCCTGTTTGATATCCCATTACTGCAATAGCAGCAGCAATGGTTTTGGAAAAAGGTTTTTTCCCCAATAAGCATGTGCTACCAATTTTGCATTCACAAGTAGGGCATCTTTGTAGGGAGCAAAATAAGGCCACTTAAGTGACTATCACAAAGTATTTGCTTGCTTCCAAGAGAATGTAAAGTAGCACACCCACAGGCCTACATAAAGAATTAACAGTAAAAGATAACCAGTAACTCCTACACGGAATCAAAACATTTCTGCACAAAATTGATCCACTTGTACAGTCAAAATAGCAAAAGCATTAAATGTTCTCAGACTTGATACTTAACTAGGATATGAGAAAAGTGTTGTAGCACCAAGATATGTGCACAGATATTCCCTATGTAACTCGCCAAAGTACAGCAGAAAAGAGAAACTAGTTTCCATGTAAGTAACACTACTTGTACAATTCTACCAGCAGTTTCCAAACTTCACTCTGCTCACCTTTCAGCTTCAAATCCTAACACATGCAACAAAATTTATGTTGGGCTCAAAACCGCTTCTTCATGTGGGAAGCCTAGAAATTCATAAACTTTGAAGTCCAAAGGGAATACTTTAGGGGGCAAGGGGAAAGGGGAGAGCAGGAGGGGGAAGAAAGGGGAAGGGGAGTAATCCCAGTTTTAGAGGACTGTGAGTACTAAGCTTTGATTACCAATCTCATTCTATTTCAAGTCCAAGTGTTGTATGGAACAGAAGTTAATAAAGGAAGGAAAAAACGAAAGCCACAATAACAAAAAAAAAAACCCACCAGATGTTTGTTTTGTAGAAAACCTTTTCGGTTTTCTACAGTCACACATTCAGTGTGAAGAAACACTGAATTCTGTTCCATGTATCAGTTAAAGAAAAGCTACTGAGACTATGCTATAGCCCACTTAGATTAATCAGCAACTCACCAGGAATCAGGGTGCATTAACATGAATTGCATGCTTAAGCAGCAATTCCCTGAACTTCATCACACCAAAATCTGCCTTATTTAGTAGTTTAAAGCATTTATAATTTTAGAAGTCTCACATGGCCAGATGCACAAAACTTCACTCATGGAACTGTTCCCAACTCGACATTATTTCCCAGCCTGTCTGGTGCCAGCAGTGCAACTGAGTAATAGGAGGAGGACAGACAATCTAACCATACAAATAGTTGAACAAATTGTTCAATTGGACCGCTTTTCTGGAAAAAAAAAAAAAAAAAAAAAAGTGTCTTAGCTGCAGACTTCCATTATTTTTATTATGTTTTTTATAAGCATCAGGGGGAAAAAAAAGTGATTACGAAAAGAAATTGTTAAATGAAAATGCATTAGGTTCCGCCTCTCTCACAACTACTATCACAAGGTAAAACTTTGGAAAGACACACATTTCCTTTAATGTCAAAGGGATCTGAAAGACCACAAACAAAGAAGAGTTATCACACGGAGAAGTGATAACACAAGTGAACACTTAGGCTGGGCTTCCAACTCCAGTGTTTAGAGGTCACTCCATTTGACTCATGTCACTCCATCTATACAGTTTTTTCTCCTACCTGAACCAGTGTCTGTACACATCCCTAGTGGTCTTTAAAGAAAAAATGACAACATATACTGAAAAGCACTAACAGAAGCCCAACCAGATATATTAAATTTGTTGTGATGGAGTAACTGAACTGCTGTGATGAAAACAAAGCCATATTTATACTGTGGTTAAATTATGGCTTTAAGATATTGTAGTCATTTATCTATATCTGTAGGGTATAAACTGGTTCTTCAAGCATGTAACTTTGGACTAATCATACATACTGAAATGAAAATAAGTAGAAGTAAAATAAGTTCTGTTTGTGACATTTAAAGACCTACTGGACAGAGAAATGTGTAACAAAGGAATCCACAGTTTTGCACAGTTGTGGTGTCTTCTAATCTGTATCACCAAAAGTTTCACCTCAAACTTTCTCTGAGTCAGATAAATACTTTTTGCACTATAATCCAGTGAAAAATTGTAAAACACTGCATTGACAATGAATGTAAAAGTTAAAGATCATATGGGTTTGTGTTTATTTTCCTCTCCAAAAGTATTTTAAAAAATTGCTGGGTTTCCCTCTAAATATCTCTACAGACTCAACCTAGGATCTCACTATCAAAGGGGGTTCTCTCCTGCCTTGTATATGACATTAACATCATTAATAAGTTATGGCCTCACTAACACCTATTCTAAACCTTTCGCCTTCACTAGGGTTCTTCAAGTGTAATTCAGCACTTCATTTAAGGCAATGAGATTGAAAAGGCAGACTAGAAAGTGGAACACCTTGAATATTGTTCATGACAATGCACATCTGAGTCCCTTTTAATTGATGTCATAGAAACAACAGTAAAATCTGACTTTGTGTAGTACACATGCTCTGCACAGGTTTATGCTAATATGATACTTCTAACAAAGAACAATAATGTGCATAGATATTACTTAGAAAAAAATTTCAACTTGGAGCACAAAAATCATAATTTCACAGCAAAGTCACATTTTTATCTCTCTGTACTTCTTCAAATCCCATTGCTTTGGCTTGCATTGTTTATTTGCAAGAAAAAATATGAACAAACCAGATACATTCTAAATACCAAAGAGAAAAACTTACACTAAACTTGGCGAAAATTTGTTAGGCAATTTCTGTTTGCAACTCACAAGGGCAGGGGTGAAAAGTATGTACTCTGAATTTTTTTCACTTATTACTAATATGCCTCCGGTTTCCTTGTAGCTCAAGAAACCTTATTACCAACACTGAGTATCTTTATATAATGTGAAAATATTTAACATGCTAGAGCTTAAATCTACCAAAAGACATAAACTGTAAGCAAATAACATTATAACTGAGTATGGCTAGTCTGAGAGTAGTTCCTACTTTACATTCTCAACAACTTTTGGAGAGCATTCAAATCAGGTACTGTAATAAAACCCAATTAAAAAAAAGCAGCTTCTCAAAATGCTGAACAGCTATAACTGATCACTCACCTGGAGGAAAGGACAGAAAACCTTGAAAACAATAGACTCCAGTCTAGAGACTTCATTTCTTATGTGAAATTTTGAAAGCTTGAGGTAAACACAAACCATACCAACAGAATGAGTGAAGACTAAACAAATTTGCTGTATGTGTACTTCCCAAGAGAAAACTGGAGGAGCTCTGACCTGTTCACAGTGACCGTACTGCCATCCAGAGGTATACTGCAGCTTAAGACTCATTGAAGTTGTCTTGAATAGGCCTGAAGCAAAGACCTCCCTTTAGTCAACATTGCAGACTCCAGTTCTCAGGGCTCCGTACAAGTGATGTGGCAGTTGAATTGTGCAAGGGCCTGAGGTTTATCCACTGTTCCAAGCATGCATTTGTGGCAGAATAGCTCCCAAGTATGGTGTTTTTTTAGTTTAGATTGTCAGAAAAGGGAATTAACTCTGTACCAGCAGTCTCATTCTCCAGGATGGTGAAAGGCATGCACACAAAGCTTTGTGGGGGAGAATTATTTTTGGTCTAAAAAAACTCCAAGCCAACTGATAGCATGGAAATATGTGGGAACATGGCTTTTATTAAAGTATCCAACACAGTCTGAGATTTTTTATTTTGTTTTTTTGGACAATAACCTGAGAGACGTGGGAATCTTATTGAGTCTAAACAAGAGATCTCGTTAATAGAGAATGCCAGGAAATAGGATTGGCATTCATACTTTTCCTTTTCAGGCTTCTGTGGTGAACATTTCAGTTTATAAAAGGAAGACAAAAGATGGAGTACTGCATCCCTTTCTTTTTATCTCATTCAGCAAGTAGAAGGAACTTAGATATAAAATGTGAGAGATCATTTAGACCATAGGAGAAGGTAGAAATTAGACAGCATAAGAAAGCAAGCTGATGTCCAGTTCTTGACTGTGGTCCAGAAACCTGACCTGTACAATATATTTGGTGTTTGTATCTGGCACCAGTAAGTAAGGGGTGGATATATAGCTTATTTATCCAGATGAATACAAGTGCATTCTTACGTCTTGACATAAACTGAGAATAAAGAGTCATTGCAATAAACATCTAGTGTTGAAATATGCAGTAAGGTATCTTATACTTTTACATTAAAAATCAAGAAATGCAAACTATTTAATAATTTTCCTACCTTCTTAATATAGATTTGTATGCATGGAATTCTTAAAACTGAAACATTTAATTTAAAAGGTAATAGGGGATGAATATTTGTCTGATGAAACAAACAACACAAGTCACAGAAGACATTCCTACTCAATGCAGTGCATTAGTTTCAATCATCTCATTCTATAGAATGAAGGATTGATATGAGATATCTATACTACTACCAATAGTTTACAGACTCTCAGCATAAGTGGTGTATCAAGTTGCTCAGATGGAAACAGCAAAGGGCATTGAATAATTATTTGGAATTCAAACATGATAATACATGTATAAAATTACATCCTTTCCTCAAAAAGGAATGCCACTGAAGACTCTAGAGAGATGGAGAAAGAATTTATTCTGGATGAGAAAAATCAATCAAACTCTTCTCTGGAATTAGGTATGCCTTTATAACAGATCAATAAATGCTACACATTTATCTACATCAGTAGAATCATGAAGACAGTGTCAAAAATGATACATATATACATATTAACTACCGCATATGTGTAATTATTTAAATAGTAATTCTAAATAAAACTTCGAGTTTTGTTTTTATTGATACATGCCCATACATTAGCTGACATTGACCAAGGCCCTATTACTGCTCTATCAACCTGAAATTCTGCAAGAAAAGAAACAGAGAAGTGAAATAGTAATGGAAAGTGGGATTTTCCTTGAAATAACCTCAATAAATATGTTGGTCAGGAGAGAAAATAGGTCAAAAATAGAAGGCTTGTATCTTCAATACCAAAGAAAAGAATGTTTGTGTCAAATCTATTGGAGAAATTGCCATGAATGGTTCATCTGTGTGAAAATATGATCCTTGTCGTGCTGCTAAGATCAGTGAGACTTAGGATGATATGTTGAATAAGCAGGTTGCAGAAGTTAAAAATGTCCATGGGAAGCTTTAATTTACATGTCTGCTTTTCAGTATTTTAAAACGGGTAGGAGTGAAAAGTGTAAAAAATTGGGGTTTAGGACCATTCATTAGTTAGTATAAAAAGGAAAGTATAGGAAATGTGAATATTAAGGTGAAATCCTTATAAATTACATTCAATATTTTCCCAGTGTGCAAAATTTTTCATTTGAATTAACCTGTTTCCTCAGTTTTGGATCATTCGTTTTCCTTGTGGTCCATATGCCCCTGCTGTTCTATGCACAGTTCATCTTCCAACCTTTTCTAAATCGCTCAGAAAGATAAAATAAAATGAAATATACAGTACATTTAAACCAGAGAATTGAAAAACCATCTTTTTATTAGCCTCATATGTAAGGCCTTATCAGGGAAGCATGCCCTAATTTACCACCTAATTCTGCAAAAATCTTTGCATAGACACCCAGATGCCTCTGCTCCTTCTTTTGCAAGCAGAAATTTTACTATAAACCTCAAAAACATTTTCATGAGTGAACACTTGAGAACTTAACCCTGTTTGGGGTGGTTGTAAAAGTGAGCTGATGTCTCTGAGGAGGTCAAAAGAGGCTGCATAGGCTTAACTCAAACAAACTACTCTAAAGAGCAGCAGTCACTGAGTCATTGAGTCTACTGCAAAACACATAGTTTACCTCTCATGCCAGACCTGTTGTCCAAAAACACACACCTCAATATTGGCTGAATAAAGGTAGTTGTTCTACAAATCAACAATTAAATTTGTATGGCCCATGGTTTATCACCTTCCTATATTTGCAGCCAAAGCGAAGAGAGAAATACTGTATCCAGGTATGTTCAGAGAAAAATGTTACAGATGTTTAACAAAATAATAATGATGGTATTTTCTTTCTACCCTTTTCCATACGACCTTCCAATTTACACAGGTTGTGCTATTGTTTGAGTTTTATATAAGCTGCCTGCAATTCCTTACCCTTTCCATTAACTTCTAGAGACCTGTTTTCCAGTGCAATGTGCTTATTGCAGTGGGCTTTTATTGTCAATATTTTCATTTAAAAAATTCAATTAATTCATTAACTTCTATGTTTTGTCAAAAAGACTTAGCTAGAATGCAACACTAAGGACCATTAAGAGAAGAAGCTGAGGTGAGAGGTGTTTTGCTTTTAATTTTAATGAGAATAATAGAAGCTGAAGTGTCTTACTCAAAGCATACATGAGAATAGAAAAAAAAAAATTAAGGTAAACGTAAATTCTGCTTGAATTGTAAATGAACCTTCTAACAGAAATCAGATTAAGGTAGAAGCTTAAGTTCTATCCTGTACCCCTATTCATCTTTGCAGCATTTTTCAGAATCTAGCAAACAAATTTAGACCTATACTATAGAAAACCCACTATTTCTAATGATCTTCTCACAAAACTGCAATTACTCTGTATTTAAGATATTTACATGAAAAAGTCTGTCAAGGCCTTGGTTTGTTTCTTTGGTTTGGGATTACTTGGGGATTGTGTTGATGGAATAAATTTAATGTATTAACTGTCATTAAAAGGACAGTTTTAATAATAGATTGAAAAATGCAGTGGGTTGGGTTTTCTGCTTCCCCCTTTCCTTCCTCATAGCCACTGGTGTACATTTAGTTATGCAGTGATGTGTGATAAGCAGTCTTCAATATCTGAGCAACTTCAATTTGTGAAATAGAATCTCAGAAAACACAGGATACTTTGTTTCTCTGAAATCTACTGGAAAAGAACAGTTCTCTTTCACAGTGGGAGTGGGGAAGAAGAGTATTTAGCTATTTTAGCTTTTAAAACCATAGAATCAGATTGTTTGAATCCCAGACTCAAGTGGCTTTCTCATTTACGAAGTGTTATCAGTCTGATAGCTGACTTGTTTTGAAATTGAAAACAGTGTCAGGACACAGATCTGTTAGGGCAGTGTAAATTTGGAACAACTCCATCAAACTGCAAAGTAGTTGAAAACAGATACATCAGTGATTAAAAACTGGCCTATAATTTGCTTTAATTCTTTAACTATTTCAAGACAGAGATAAACCTCCTCCATATCAGTCAATTATTTGCTGTCACCAATGTTACAGCTATGTCAGACTCACTGATCCCATTCTTCCTGATTGCTTCCCTCTTCCTGCAGAGATAACTGTTTACAATAAAGGCAAAACAACATATGATCTTTCACCTGCCTGGAAGCTTCAAGGAGAAAATCATCAAAGCAATCCTGTACCAAGTATCCATTTGCTAGTCAGAAGAATGAAGCTTCTTAACCAAAGGTAGATAAGAACTTGTTTTAATCTGTGGAAATATGAACAGTTTCTAAAGAAATTAAGGAATTGGCTATAATGAGTATAGAAGACTAGGAAATTAATAGTAGAAAGTATATTTTATAGAACAGATAAATCCCACATGATTTTGAACCAAATTATTTAGTACTTCTCTAATTATATTTTAAGGTTATCTAAATGCCAGGTAATTACAACTCTACAGAAACAGAATAAAAGCTCAGTGTAATTAACATTCAAATAGCTGCTAATTTATCCATTTATTCGCAGCTCATGCAACTTCATAAACTAAAGACTTCAGACTAAACTGTTTAGATATGAAGTCCTTGTGCCAGCAGTTATTAAAACAAACAACACATTTATAGTATATTTTTCTCTCAATCTGCTCAAGGTGAGCAAAAGCACATTTGAAGCTCCAAGACTCACACACAGTGTCCACTTTAAATAGAAAAATCTCATTGATTGCATGAAACTCAGGTCTCATTTTTGTCCATCGATCCCCTTGGTGACCTTCTACAGCATCAAAGCCCAGAGCGAACCCAATCTGACCCCCACTTTATGTGCATTATTATATTGAGAGACAGGAGCTACTTACAGTCCATGCCATTGTCTCCGTAGATATGTAGTAAGGTATTCTAGAACTGCTCCTGCAGAGAACACTTCATGCACTCGGCATTTCCTTTTCTCTGTCTCTCTCTCTCCCCCTGCAATCTTAAAATTCTTCTCTTTTCTGTGCTGAATGTTTTTGGTGGGTTTTTTCCCCCTCCAGTGGACAGCTCAAATGAGCAACTTCAGACTTTGACTAATAATCACATAACTCTCAGTAAACAACATCCTTCACACAGATCTATAACTAATAATAATGCTCTTTATTAAGCTCTCCTGTGAAACAATATATCTAATAAAAGCTGCTCTCCATGGTGTTTTAATTATAATAAATCACCTTCATTATGATGCATACTTCAATATAACATGCCTAATGCTTAGCTACCTGGGATACTACAATAATGAGGACAGAGAGTAGACATCTTGAAGGAAGTTATTTACACACACTGAAAAATTCTAAAGAACTGTACTGCTTTGCAACATGAATTTCAACAACTTTTTTCTTACCTTACTGTTCATAACATCAGAGCTGAGAAGAACCAACGCCCCTGAAAAATGCTGTTTACACAAATAACAGGACTTTGAATACATCCACTAGCATGAAAAAATAAGTCCTTGCAGTGCAATAATTTCTCTATAAATGTATAAAAGTATTTTACCACCCTGTGCAACAAATCAGTGATGAGACTATAGGCTATTGTGTGCTGGTACCTAGGGATTTCAGATCAAAGTCAACTTCCTTGGCAATCCCTAGAGAACTGCGCTGTGCACATTCTCGTGAAAGGTGTGAAAATCTGATTTTCTAAAATGGATCAGTAATTCTCTATGAAGGGGAAAAGGATCAATAAATCTTTGCTAAGTAGATTGTAAAGGAAAAATTGTTATTTTGGTGACAGTACATTAGGATCCTCCAAACAATCTCAATAAACTAAAGACATAGCATTTCTCCAGCAGCTACTTTTGACTTCTGATATATTTTTGTAATCTCTGATCATTCTGCAATGCACATACATTTATATTTGCTAAGCAATGTTCCATGTTGATGTTGATTTATGAGTGTATTTCATTATGCTCGGCTGTGAGTAGAAGAAGAAAACTATTAGCTGCTTGTAACCTGATAGATGTGATACAAGGAAATGTCATTACAACCATGCTCGCATATTTGTTTGTTACTGTATCTGTCTGTACCTACACAAATATTCTGTACTCTGTATGTATATATCTACACATACACACTAATATGTACTACCTTGTGTATATTGATATGACTTTTTTTGTACATGTGCAAATGTATACATGCAGCATATATAGGTACATTTTCAGGTACTGAGAGTTAATAGTAACACATATAGCAACTAAAACTCTACTAGGTGCTTCACAGACCTGAAAGGTGTCCATCCAGTTACTACAGTAGCATTTACACTATCTGGCATTTACTATTTACACCATCTGGCATTTACAATATCAAATCGTATAGTCATGTTGCACCTGAATATGTGATTTTTACGTAGAAGCAAAAATAGCATTTGCCTGAAGACCGCATGATAATACAGTTTACAGTGAACAGTCAAAATATACTGCCAAGTCAGAAGTGAACTATGCAAACAAGTAGAGAAATTTATTTGTCCTTTTTACACAACCTCTTTTTCCTGCTGCAGAGAGTAAGAGGATCCTGCCAGAAGTGTCTGTAGTGTTGTTTCTGCAGCAGTGGTAATATGCACAGTGTGGGCACTTAAATGTCCATTCCTATTCTAAATGCCAGTGCCAGTATGAAACTTAACGTGCTGGGTTGCATTTCTATTCCTGGCGCTCCCAGCACAAAAGTATTCTGGCTGGTAATCTTTGAGGGGATGCATGCTGAGGAGAGGAAAAAAAGAGCTTTGTCCCTCTCCCTAATGGTATGAAACCTTAATGTAGAGGAGGCAGCCTCTGCTGCCCAGAGAAATCTACAGTCTGGAGACCAGGCTCTGTCTTGCAAATAGGTTTTGGTATGAACGCAGAAGATCAAGCTTAAAAAAACAGAATAACATGGGAAACTAAATATGGCAGGAAGGCACAGGCAGGAAAAAATTTGAGTTCATCCCTCTGAAACTGCCTCATGTTTGACAGAGCACCCTCAAAAGACAGGGCATTTCAAGTCTATTTATCGCTCTAAGTAGTTTTGTAGTTCTGTAGTTTTAAAATGCAGAACTAACAATGCTAGTGACATCCTGAAAACCAATGCACCTGAAAAACTTTCTCTGGCCTTTTTCAGATGGTGGAATGAGGGCAGATGCAATCAATTTTATAGACAGAAGATCCAATGCTTTGTATACTTTCATAGTTCAAGGAACCTGCTTGCACAATTTCCTAAATTCTTTAAGCTGGTCTTTTGGGTTTTTGCGGGGGTTGTTTTGTTTTTATCAACAGGGCAACATAAACAAGAGTTCTTGAGAACAGATCCTAAGTCTCAAGGTTCTCACTGATCAGAAGCTCATCAGAGCATACTTAAACAGGCTCAACAATGGCACTGTTCATGGGAGAACATGAAATACGGGAGAAGAGTTAAAAGTTGTGCCTTCCTGCCCCCCCCCCTTATCCTGCTATCCTTGAGTCCACCAGAACACATGATACTGGAGTAAGCAGACTTACTGTGACAAAAAGACATAAAGGACAGCAACAAATGCATACAACCAATTCCCAATAAAGCCACCTCATATAATGGCCATGAGGGAGGAAAGGATAAAATTAAGTAGTCTTGCACTGGCAAATCTCATATTTACCCTAGGACACCATAGCAAAGTATCACCAGGAGTTTGCTGCAGCTTCTCCTCAAACCTGTGTATTTCAAACGATTTCAGAGGAGCGTCTCAAAGAACTTGGCAAGTTCAGATGATGTACCCATCATCACAACACCTCTTCACTGCACGTTGAGAAAAGAAATAAGGCCCATACATGTGCATATACATATGCACACACCACAGTATCATAGTGAAGCATCATCAACATCTTAAAGCTGGGTGCCTTATCTGCACTAGTCTGAACATTTGACCCAGGTGAAAACTATGCAGGAAACCAGATTAGTCAGATTAGTCTTCCCTTCATGTTGGGAACTCAGAAACCCTAAAAAGTCAGAAAGACATAGCTAGCCAGTGGCAGCCCATGGCCGGTATCCATCAAAGGGGAACTCTGACCCATATAGATACAATAATATACACAGATAATACTATACATACTCTCTTCTATCACAGAATCCCTAAACAATTTTGGGTATCTCAGAGAAGTATGCAGTTGTCTTCTTTTACCATAGATTTTGGAAAAGGTTACCTTAATTGAAACAGAATCATGGGCTATTCAATATACCTGCAGCATCATGAGTAAGTAACAAAAAATGCCAAGGGCCTAACACCACTTGCAAAGAAACATGCTTTTGCCCCATTCATAAAAGAAGAATGTATCTTTCTAAGGTCAGAGGTCATGATCTGCCACACCTGGTTTTACAGGATACTGAATAAATTCCATTCTGTCTTATAACATTATGTATCTTGCTTTACACGTCTGAGGATAGCCCCTCCTGAAGTCATAGTTCATACTTGTGTGCAGCAATCAACTAAGCCAGAGTAGCACAAATAATCTGGTTTATAATGTAAGCATTTATTCAGACCCTTCTCTAGCCTGCACATCCAGCACCTCTAGGTGTTTGGCTTCCTCTGTTATTTACATAAGTTTATTTGCTTTCTTTCATTTTGTTCGAGATGATTTTCCTGGACTGTAAGTAGTATCATTTGCTTAGGAAAAATAAAACCAAAAAACAATCAACCAAACTGAAAAAAACCCAAACAAACAAACAAGCAAACCTACTTTTTATTTTCTAATGTTTTCTAATATCACAGATTAGGAGAACATTGAATTTAGTATTAACTACTATATCTGAAATTTGATAATAGTTTCTTCACAAAGGAAACAATACATACAGCTCACTGTCTGCCTACCCAAGCTGCATTTGTTGTTGCTGGACAAGAGCTATTTGGGTCAGGAAAGGAATTAATAAATTTTTGGTAGGTTGCTTGGTCTGGTTTGGTTTTTTTTTTCATCTACTTTATTTTTCTCATATTCGGACATGAATACAAAATCCCTGTGTCTGCTCCTGGAATGGATGCTGCCCACAATTTGTCTGTGTGTTTGCATGATTACAATGAAGACAAATTATGGGGGTCTATACTCACCCATTTGAGAGTACCTATCTATTTCTGACCTGCACTAAGAAAAACAGATGTTAAATAGTATGGACCTCTGTTTAGAGATATTGGCTAAAGTGCCTAAACACCAAAGAACATATACATCTTCAAACACCCATGTTTGTAATTTGCATAAAGAACCAAATCTTGCATCCACCAAAATATAAAATTCTCAGTGTTTTCAAAGAGGGGAGACCCCATCCAGGAAATCCAGATGGGCTTTCATCTAGGCCCTTGGAAACATTGTATCTGAGGGTCAGGTTTTTTTTATATGATCAAATTACACCAGTGATGCAACACAATAAAATTAATCTTATCCTATGTGCTTTAAGATGTGGTTTTCAGAATATAGAAAAGTTTCTTCCAACTACATTTTAAAGTAGTATTTTTTGACTCATTGTCCCAAATTATGTCAAAGAGTTTCATTAATTGAATTATACTTTCTGAACCGTTATATGAATGCTATATGCACACATATCTGTAAAATGTGCAGCATGTGCAAAATTCCAGAATATAATCCTATAACATACTCTTAGAAAATTTCAAAAAGGAGCTCTTCTATGTCATAAGCTAAAATTTGCGTTTCTATTCAAAGGCACATTACTCTCATACAACTAGACAGTGTTAAGTTTCAAATTAAATTATGGAGCAACGCTGTAGAAAAGGCTGAAACTTACTTCTCCTCTTACTACCATAAAATTTCACCCAATTTCACAAAGATGCACAGCTCATCACAGAGTAAAGCTTTTTCTGAGAAGATTTAAAAAATATAATAAAAATGGTTTTGAAAATGAACCTATTCTAACCTGTTTTTTCTGCCCTGTAGAAAAACAGTTATCCAAAGGGACCTTGACAGGATGGGAAGTGTCTTGCGTTGTGGAGCCAGGGGTGTGTATTCTATTTCATCTGCTGAAACCAGTTGGGGAGATGTTTTTTCTTTATCTCTTGTAACCCAAGGGGGAAGGGATGCCTTCTGATAATGGTCCATCAACACCTCCCCAGACTATACCCTCCCCAGAGCAGAGTATCCACATTCCATCATCCTATTGTCAGATGCCCCACGCAGTGGGGGGAGCCAACCATTCCTGCCTGGAAAAAACTGAGACACAGGAACAGGAGGTATCTAGCTTCACCCCGATTTCTGGGAGGAAGACCGGACCTCATCTCACCATCACCAGACCCCATCTCACCATCACCAGACCCCTTCTCACCATCACCAGACCCCTTCTCACCACCCCTGGACCCTTTTGCTACAGGATCATCTCTACTTCAACAGAACCACATCTTCCACTCCAGGAGGACTCACTTTTGGACTGCTTCCAACACCCTGACCAACAGGGTGTCAGGTTGTAGCTCTGACTCTGTCAGGGTTTTCCAAAATTGTTGTTTGTTTGTTTGCTGGTTTGGTGGGGTGGTTTTGTTTTTCTACTACATTTGTATTATTAATATTCCTAGCAAAGAACTATTATTCCTATTTCCAAATCTTTGCCTGAAAGCCCTTAATTGCAAAATTATAATTCGGCGGGGATAATAATAATAATAATAATAATAATAATAATAATAATAATAATAATTATTCTCCATTCTAAGGGAAACCCCAGTTTCCCTGTCAGATACCTGTCTTTCAAAACCAAGACAGATTTTGGCGCCCAACGTGTGGCACAAGGGCATTGAGAGAAAGGAATAACAGTTCTTGTGTACTACATAGAAGCCCACTGCTCAGAATCATGTGGTCTAGCTTTCCCTGGTTTGGGTGGCACGTGGTCGTGGCTGTATTTCTGCCATTTTCTGGCCCCTATCTAAAAATGGGCTGATTCATGAAGTTCAACAAGGAGAAGTGCAAAGTCTTGCACCTGGGAAGTAACAATCCTGTGTATGACTGTTTGCTGGTGGAGAGTTATCTGGAAAGTAAGTTGGCAGAAAAGGAGCCGGAGTTCTGATGGACTCCAGGTTGAATGTGAGCAAGGAATCTGTACTTGCAGCAAAGAAGGCAGAGCTTGGCTCTTTTCAGTAGGGCCCTGTGACTGGGCAAGGACCATGCACTGAAATACAGGAGGTTCTGTCTGAACATCAGGAAATATTTTTTCAGTGACCAAGAACTGGTACAGATTGCCCAAAAAAGCTGTGCAACACTTTCCTTGGAGATATTCAGTAGTCATCTGGAAATGGTCCTAGGCCAGGTCTGGGTGGTCCTCCTTGAGCAGGACGTATGGGGACTAGATGACCTCCAGAGGCCCCTTCCAGCCTCAGCCCCCCTGATTTTGTGAACTTCTAATATTTTTATTCCCCATTGGTAAGGGAAGGAAATAAAAGTAAAAAGAACCACCTTTGCCTACATAAAGACTAGTAAAGAAAATTTACCCTGTTTTGTTGGGCTTCAAGTTTTCCTTATCTAATAGAAGAGGAAACTGAAAATGCTGCATGAGGGGAGCAAAAAAGGGCAACAGATGAGGAAAATTAGCCTTACACAGGGAGGCTTTTGTTTAGGAGGGCACAGAAGGCAGAACAGAGGAAAAGAGAGGACCTGTCTTGGAGACAACTAATTTCCATAAGCATAGTGAAGCAGAGCAAGAATGGAGAAATATCATTTCTATGTTCTTTCATTATACATTTTGCAAATGGATGTCTTGAAATCTGCAGGACATTCTGCTTTGGATGACCTAGTAAGCATTCCATTCTTTCATTCATAATAAAGAAAAAATTAAAATTACCAAAGAGTTTCCATTGCAGTGTTACTGTCACTCTGAAACACTGCAGTAATTACTGTAAATGTGAAAAACAATTTTAAGGTAGAGTCTGGGAAGGAGACAGGTTTCTATCAGTTTCTGGCAATTCTGCACCGTTAAATGCTGCTATCACTTGTTCATATCATCTGTCATCTGTGATCACCCTCAGGACTGGTTAAATAACTATTAACATAGTAAACCAGTAAACATACCAAGAAAATGGCATAATACTGAAGCCCATCAATGTTTTCAGAACCATACCACTCCTAAGTGGATGCACTACACCTTTCTCTCTTGTGTTGCTTTACACAGGTGATCTGGTTTAGAAATACCAGAAATGTCAAAATTTAAGAAATAGCACAGGAGGAAGGTCCTCTGGCAAAACACCTTTAAAAATCCCTTGGAACTGTAAATGCCAGTGCATTTTTGCAAAGCAGGCCACAGCACTGTAAAGCACAAAAGCTATTCATATTACTTTCAGTAGACTTTTGCATAAACGTGCTCAGATCTTGTGTGGACTGTATATGAACATCTAGGTCATGAACCAGGTCAGTGACATAAGTAGAAGCAATTTTACTGTACCCTGTATGCAGATTTGGACAGCATCCTTAGGATTTTTTCACAAGAAGTAGCATTCTTATTTTATTAAAAATACTGTCAGAGATTCCACGATACTTCACAATAAGCAAACTTGCTAGTCACATTTGTGAAAGTCTAATATGATGGTAATAGACTGGAATAGATGGAATATGAATACCATATTCATAAGCATTTTATACTGAAAGTCACTATCTTTGTCTTGTTCAGTCAATTATCCAAATTATCTTCAAAACACAGACAGGGTTTGGTCCCTTCTTTCCCCATATTCCTTTCATTTCTTCCCTAGTCTTCTAAAATTATAACCAAAATCTTCAGAAAGTGTTTGTAATGATGTCACCAGCTCTAGTCTCCCTGCCAAAAAGCCACCAAAAGCCTTTGTGGGCACAAGCAGTCATTCCCAGGTAAAGATGAAGAATTTCAAGAGCCATGACTGAGGAAGAGCAAGAGCTTGGTGAGAGAGTCTTTATGGGAAGATGAAGAAAGCACCTTTGCAGTTGGCCCTCTAAACAGAAAGTTTTAACCTACCAAGGCCATCTGTGACAATTTGGTGGCCCTACTGAGCTGCAGTCCTAGTTCTAACAAAATAAGCATTGTGTGCATTTGAAATAGGAAATGAGACTGGTGGTGAACTCTTTTTGAGTTAAAATAATTTAACTTTCCTTAACTACCTTGTATACCACCACTGCATTAGAGCAAGGTACTCAAGAACAAATGAAAGATTTACAAACACCAAAAGGAATGTATAGGTCACTGGAAATTACTTCTCCGTTATGATTTTTCTTTCCTCCCCTTCCTTCAGAGAGTAACAGCATGGCAAAATCATGAAACAAGACTGTTTGTGAACCATACTGAAAGACATGAAGTATATTTTATTGAGCAAGCAAAGCAGGCAGATTACATCAAAAGGGAACTGCATGTTTTAAAATATTTTTAGAAAGGGAAAAAGTTATGTAAAGCTAGTGCTATCAGCCCTCCAATTCATGCAAGTGTCTTTAAAAGGCAGGGAATGTGTAAGGAGAATGGCCTTTGCAGAGCAAAGCAGCACCACAACACACCTCCAGATTACTTCATACACATTGTTGACAAGTCTTTTAAATATTAAGGGCTATGTTCTACTCTAGTTCTACACATGGGACTCCCATTAATGTCAATGGGTGTTTCACACTAAGTACTAGAACAGAAACAGCCCTTAGCATCTTTTAGTGTTAAAGAAAAAAATATTTCAATAAGTTTACTTAATCCATCAAACTGGTAGTCTCCAGCACTAGCTCCCGTGATTGCGCTGTCAATGCTTGGTCAAGCCTAAAAAACCTTCAAGCTTAAGCAAGTCTTGACACAGCAGAGAAGCAGAAGCTCAAGATGGCCAACCTTAGGAAGTAAATAAACTTTTAACAGCAAAGAGAATAAAGGATTAAAGGATGAAGAAAATTATTTTCCCCCCTTTATATCAACTTTTCCAAAGAAATATATGTTCCAAAAAAAGAAACCTGCAGCTTGGCAAGCTGGGTGGCAAAAGAAAAGTAGGGAATAGTTGGGGGTTGGGAGGAGTGGGAAGTAGACTGTAGCTGCTAATCCTGCTAAGGCAGTTTTGCAGTACTGACTCTAGTGTATTGGGGGCATACAAACTTTCTGACCATGCACTAACTAGTTTGCTTGATAGCCTGGAGTCACTGGAGTTAAAGGTCTCAGTATACATCTTAAGTCCATGGGAAGAGTGGATTTTTGCCCAAGAGAGTATTTCGCTGTCAGGCACCCAATTCAGAGCTTATCAACTGGTGTCTGCACGGGTGGCAAGTATAAAACTCTACTAATGCCCTCCTTTCCATTTCTCTATTGCCCCCACATTCACAATTGGAACAGCCTCTTAACCATGGGTCTCTAACACATTTTTAATTTTAATTTTTTTGTTTAGAGATCACAGAAGCCCCATGCACTTGTTAGCCTAGGGTTTTGAAGGACCAGTAGCTAACATTTTGGGTGCAATGACTGGGGTATTAGCCCTCATGATAGTTGCAAGCAACCTATTTAAATCTGAAAGCTAGTAGAACCAAATCTAAAATATAATGTCCTCTTCTCATTTAGTATCCATCTGGATTAATTATCACTCAGGGCTACACTGTGGAATTTCTGTAATGGAGAAACTGACATAGCTACATGGTCTGGCTGACAATGTAGCTAGACAACCCTGCTGAAATAATTTAAGATTTATGGGATACATGTCATTAGTATTTTGACCTTGGTACATAAAAGTTTTAAAGCAATTTAAATTGTATTACCATCACACAAAGTAGAATATTTGAAGAAAAAAGAGAGTAGAGGTACAGGTAGTTGCTGCACAGAGATATGCAAGTTTTTTGTCTCCTCTGGAAAAATTGATATACTATTTTTATAGTAGTAAAAGCATCTGAGCACAAACAGCATTTGAAGACAAATTTAAAATATTGCAGAATGATGAGCCCTACAGTTAACTGTATCTAGGCCTGTTCTCTGTTTTGCTCTTTCTTCTGATGCAGTATACAGCTGACTTACTTGAACCTATCAGTTCAGCACATGAGCAGTAACAAAGCATAGTAATTCTCATGTTCCACTCCCTCTTTGTTCAGTTGTTCTTTGGGATAAGCTCCCTCTTACTCACCAGTGTCTGTCTTCCCTGTATAATTACATCAATCTCTTCTTGGACTGTTACTGAGGAAAAGCAATTGTCCAGAAACAGAAGTCTACAATGTAGCTCTGGATAGGACAGTTTCCCAATGGTCGTTACAATCAATGGAGTCTCTTTCATTGACTTTTGTAAGTCAGATCAAAGCAAGACCTTTTCTTTAAGGTCCGTGTGAACAAATTTCACCTGAAAATGACAGAACGCTTCCTGCCAGGAAATCTACAGAGAATTCAGGCAGAACTCTGTTTTCAGTTTCACAACAAACTTAGATTAAGTGAATTGCCTTCTGTAGTTTTCTGGTGTCAATTCCAATTATGGCTAATGCTGTGTAAAACCCTAGGCTTAAAAAGCTACATCGAGAAAAGGAGGGTGAAGGTTAGAATGCATATGGGAAGCACTATGATTTTGGGTTGAATTCCTTTTGGGGTAGAGATTCTGAACGCTATTTTTGTTTAAGTTGAGGGAAAGTGAAAATGTTACACTGAAAGTGTTTTGAAGAAGTGTTTGTAAAAGGCAGAGGAACAGTAGAATATATAAAATAATTTTAAAATCACCCTTAACTAGTTCCTCACTAATTCACCAAAAAGTGCACTCAAACACAAGTTAATTCATGTTCTCTGAATTCCATGGAGGAATTTAGCATTTCAGCATAATGGCCTCTGCTTGAACAGACCTAATATTTACAAACTGACACTCTAATGAATTTCTAACCAGTTCCAATGTTACAGGAACCACTGCAACTTAAAAATATAAATTCATGCCAATAGAAGGCAACTCATTTGGACCACTGAGGACTCATTATTAAAACAACCTTCCTCTCTGCTTTCACATATATGGTCCAATGGAACAAGTCCCAGAAGGAGAGTCTTATATATGTACAATATAGTATTATTGGAAAGAAACTTTTCAGCATTGCTCAGCAGCCATGGTAGATCACAGCAGAAGAGTCTGGTCTAACAACATTTCTGTCATGTATAAGCTTCTTAAACCAAATTGAAGTTTGTCCTTCTCTAGATTCTACCCGTTCCTCTGGGGAAAACAAAATCAATTATCTAATTAAACTATCTATCATCTTGCACACATAAATTAAGTGTATATACCTTTCATAAACAAGATTCCTAGGAGTACATATAAATCATAACTCACACTTTTGCAACACCCCATGGACAGTTTTAAAAATGAATTAATGAAAGAAAGCCACTAAGACTACAGAATTTCTCACACACACCTCTACAATGGCTTATCTAGTTTTAAGGTCTAGGACTTAAACAGTTGCAAACTGCAGCTGCTCAAATGACAACTATTGTTCCCTGCGTGATATTTGGTGAAATAAATGCTGAAGTATGAAATCCATTAGTGCCATATATATTACACACTGCATTTACAAAGACTCAGTTCAGGGGGGATGGAAATTCCTCTCCACAGATAAATACAGCTTTCAGAGGTTGTTGTTGTTGTTATTTTCTTCCAACAAAATATCTATTTTTTTTGGAACATCTCTATATGCTGGTATTCTGAAACTCAATGAAATACCTCAAGGCAAGTACTTGCTTACTATTTCCAGTTGAAGCAGCACAAAATGTTCTTTGGGTTATTTGAAGCAAGCAGTAAAGATAGCAACAGCACAGAGGTGGATTCACTTCCTATGGGGAAGATAAATTACATAAAATCTATTTTTATATATATTTTATATATTTAAATATATATTTTATATATATTTATATGCTGTATTATTAAAAAGGTATCCCAAAGAGATCAACAGGCACTGATACGTACATGTCATTGCAAAGGGCACATAAAACAAGAGGAGTATGCTTGAAAAGTGCAGTGGAGCAGAATCAGATGTGATGTCCTACTGATAGGCTCCCATCAAAACCACTGAACAGCCAGCTCCAAACTCGGACTGCAGTCCTGTGGTTTTTGCTCAGTTTAGCTTCCGATAGATTCTAGTGGCTGCAGAGCATGTGCAAACCAAACCAAACAGTAAGACAGTCTATAGAAAATTCTGGTTTTCTGTGGTTTTTTTCCAATCAGTTTGGAAGCCAATTGTGCCATTATCTGCCATAGAAAAATGTTGTCCTGGGTTCATGCCACTCCTGGAAACTGAATGAATGGTAATTTGGATGAGAATAGTTTCCTTTTGCAATGTTTCATTTGCTGTGATCTCAAACCAAGAGAAAATCAGGCTAATTATATTGAAGGCAAACTCATTACAAAGTACCATCATGTGCTTTAAAGAAGATAAAATATTTTTCATGTATTTATGAATGAACTATCATGCATTTGAAGGAAAATTCAAGTATGGGGGGGAGAAAGAGGTTTCAATAAAGCTATACTATGATTTGCACTGTTTAAAACTGTGATTACCTTTTTTCCTATCCTGAAATAAACTGGTACTCCTCTGAAGTCAATTTGCAAGAGCCTCAGCTTATAAAAACCCAACCAACCTCCCCCTCCCATAAAATCATTCAAATAAAGGCCCAGTTTCCCTACTGCTTTAGGCTAGGGTGGAAGAAAACCTGTTGTCTGCTACATTAGTGAGAAATAAAAACTTCAGACAGTCAGACACATGCTGAAATTTTTCAGTTGAAGTCAAACTCCGAGAAATTTTTTTAAATGTTTTCAACACATCAGCATGAAGCATCGACCTAGTTGGAATCACTTAGATCTAAAGCAAATGCACTGATTGTTTTCACAGCATGCTTTTCTTCTCCAAGCTGTAACAGGCAGACTGGCAACTGCTGTTCAGAAAGGTTTTCAGCCCCCTGCCTTGGACTACTGTAGCCTATGACACGATCAATAGCAGGGTCAGAAGGCAGAGGGAGCTAAGGAAAGATTATGAAGATGAGGTGAGTAACAGAACTGCCTTACAGGATTTGTTCTTTCACTCACCTTGAGTCTTTTCTGCACAAAGATGGGCAAACATTCCAAATCTTTCTCTGAAAGGGGACAGAAATTATGGAGAGACTGTGTGGCATGAGTACAGACAGCATTCTGTACTTTGGAATATTCTGCTCAACAAATAGGACAAGAAAGAAGATCTTGCCAGCAGATATCTTTTGTTTTGTCTGAGTGGAATAGAGATACCAACAAAGAAACTTTTCTCTCATTGATGAGTAAAATTAGCATGCATGGTGAGAAAAAGTTCATGGTGAAATAAAATTCAAGCATTCTCCTTTAATCATTTCATGTCAGCCCTGCCTGTGCTATCTGCAGGCATCCCTGCTCAAGCTCTTCTGATAGCAACCATCATCTTTTGAATATGCCCTGCTGTCTTTGAACTGGTGCATAATGGGAGAGCACTTCAGACACCAGTCCTGATTAACGTGCTACTGCACGGGACACTATTGTTGCCATGGCTTAAATACCTTAATGGCTTTAAATTGTTCAGGTATCATATTAGTAAATAATTTTTATAGTAACCCTAACAATCTTAATACAGTGCAGCTCTTGTTAGAGACTTTATGACAGAAAATGTGATTTAAAGTCCCCTACTGTAGTTACCGTGCTGTTCTCCTACTCTATCCCACCACCAGTTTATGAAGATACTTAGATGAACTTACTGCAATCATGAGAGAAAAGATGGAAAGAGACAGATCAAAGGAAATAAGAGAAAGCCTAGTTTACACCACTGTCTGTTCTTTCCTGTTATGCATAGAAGAAACCCAGGAGAAAAACATATTTGGAAATTAATAGCATGCAGCAGACAAAATATTGTTGGGAGCCAGTTAATCCACATTTATATTTTAATATGAAAAAAAGTTAGGAAATGGACATGGATTTTATACAGTTCTTTAGGTGCTCTACAGCATAAGTAGACTATTAACTGTAGGTTACACAGGCTCATGGTCAATGCAACACTCCAACAAGGATAGGGATCCCTAGACCCATGACATGGGCTGATGTAAACAGCACTATACAGCAATAATGGAATTAACCCCACTGCAGACCTTTTGTTTACAAATGGTTATAGCATCATTATTTGTGTTGTGCCTACAAGTATGACTTTGTATAATTCTTCTTGTCAAACAGAAATCTGTCCCTGTTCAGATACAGAAGAAAACACAAGTTACCAGCCAATAAAGGATGAGTCCTCCAGTAACCATCATCCCATTTTAGCCTGGTTCCATCATCTCAAACATGATATTAGCAGGAGCTAAAAAATTTGGACACTTTGCCTCCTAGAGAGCAGCCTAGTGGAAGCAAACAGAAGAATGAATTGAAGAGAGCTTTTATTTTTTGCTTAAAACCTTTTAATAAAGTGACAATAGGAGAGATGGCATGGGGAGCAGTAAGGGGCTGCATCAAGGAATACAACAGTATAGGAAGCCCCAGGGTGACCACAGCAAACAACCTGCTGGCCCCAGAGATGGCTGGGCCAAGCACTGAGGTGAACACGTGGCACTACACAGGAAAACACAGGGCATCCTACAGCAGCCACATAACTACAGCATGGGCTGGCAGATCTCCCCATCTTGTAGCACGGATTCTTATCCCTTCTTTTCTTCTGTAATAACCCAGCATTTCATGTGTCCCAACAGTACCTCTTAGATCCACTTCCCAATAGCTTTCCTTAATAAAATGCACTCAGGTGTCCCCCTTCCCAGACCTGAACACTATCTGCTCCCACACTGTGGAGCCTCGACTGCTCCAGCCTATGTGCTATGCAGGTAACCAGTTCACAAAATTAATTACAGGAAAACTCTCAGAAAGTTTGCTTTGTTTTTTTCTAAATATGAGACTTTAAGCAACATTTGGCCACAAGAGGCCATCTGTACCTCAAGATCCCAACAGGAGACAAAAAAATGTATGTGTTCAGACTCATGTTGACGGCTTATCTTTTGGCAAGGGAACTCCCTTCAAATGAATCTGTCACTTGACAGTATCCTTCCTAATCAGACAATATGTTTTCTATTTGTGTCATACTGACATCCAAGGTTTTAACTAATCCCACTGCAGGTCAAGACAGAAGTACCTTACATGAACTGAGTTGTTTGGGTTTTGGACAGAGAGGTCTGTCTATTTTTTTGTGGTCATCTCTGCAGCAGCCATCTTTTAAACATATAATGTAACATGTGGGCAACAGATTTGAACTGAACATCTTGGTTAGATGGATTTTTGTTAGTCTTTGAAGAACTTTGGGAATATAGTGTCAATACTGTAAAAATCACTGAGAACTTGTAATCACTATCAGTTGACAACTAAACAGGTGTGCAGTTACTTCAACTTTATTCTGCTGAGTACCAGACTTGACACATCTCTCACAAAAAGGCATGGAATTTAACTCATTTTCATGTGAAGGATGACTACAAAGTCTGCATAGACTGGGTATTCTGCTTAACCCTGCAAGTGACATAAGGAGGTATTTAATCAGAGAGAAGACTCTTCGGCACACCAATGTCACAATATGACACAAAGAAACAACACACACACTGAGATGTCCAAGGCAAAAAAAGGGAAGTTTATTTGCAGACCTCAGTATTTATAGAATTCCAACGGTGACCATGGATTGGAGGAAGAAAATCTTCCTCTCCAACCACACTGGTCAACCCAACAGTCCATCAACAGTCTCCTCCTTATGAGAAGAATGTAAACATGGAAGGACACTTACAACAACAATAGGTTGTTTTTGTGACAATCATGAGAGACCCATTACAAAAAGTAAACAATCAGAAGGCTGAAGGAACTTTAGAAAAACTTTAGAAAAAACAGAGAACAGAAAAAAACCCAGGGCAACACACCAACTAGTTTCAGCTTCAAAAACTAAACCCACCAATTTACAGTTAAATACAGCTACTTCACAGTAGATACAAGTTGGACCCTAACTTTTGCTTGTAGTTAGACCATTAGAAATAACATAGCAAAATAGCAGATCTCTAACAGCTGCATTTTTGTAGTTTGTTGAAAACCCCCATTACATAGCAAAAAGACAAACACTAGAGATGTACCCCAAAAAGTAACACCAGTGTGAGTAGCACTGGGGTGAGTGAATGAAGGGAGGAAGATAACCAAGCATCCTTCTCCACACAGCAGAAACATCACCTCCTCCTGTGGCACCTGGGTTGGAGGCATGCTCCTAACATGAGATCACTTATACAGGAACAGTTTTCATATATATCTCATGGCAATTGATATTGGAACTATTGCTCAGAGTCCCAGCTGGGTACACATTGGTTTTCCTATGAGCTTCCATCTCCAACTCCTCTGGCATAGCACTGATGCTACATTGGTTCTCTTTGAAACTCATAGTTTCTCTGGCTATTTAATTTGTGACACTGGACAGTCAGTGAAGGGCAAAGAAAGTAGCTGTAAGTGACCAGAGATACGTGCAAACATATTGGCACATCCAGGCCCTCTTCATGCTGGTAAATGTGTCTTGGACAATATCTGGAAAAGTAAAGAACAATAAATAGAGAATTCAAACTTTTTACTGTGAAGTTTATCAAACCAAGTACTATCTACAAAAAAAAGATGTTTAGGGTTCATAATTTTTAACTTGAAGAATTTTTTATCTTTTGTTCCTCTCCGGCTTCTTGGGGGTTGCTTCAGATGGGTTTCCACGTAGCAACAGAAGCAACCCGAGAAGCTGCATTTCACAATTCAAAACAGTTTCACAGTGAAGTTTGCAACCCCTGTCCATAGCGTGATGTCAGAGCCGGTCGAGATTGGGCCACCATTCTTCAGTGCTCAGGAGTTTGTCTTTCTTCCTCACCCTCAAAAGAAAAGGGACATGAAACAGCAGCACCGACATCAATGGCTTGGAAGCTGCAGAGCTGACACTATCTGGAACCAGCCAGATGAGGTTTAGCAGATTCTTCAGTTCCCAAGTTCCAGTCACCAGAAAGCGTCAGCTGCCTTTGTTGACAGAGCTGCCACTGCCACGGAGATTGAGGGGACATTTGACTGAGTTTGGACTCAAAGTTTTTGTTTTGTCCTTGTTTCCTGCTGGTTGTTGTATGGGGAAGAGGGCGTTTTTGTAATCAAGGAGTTTTGGTTTCTGTGTTGCTGTTTTTCTTTGTTTTCTCCCTCCACATACAGTCAGTAGAGGTGGAAAACCTGCTGCTGTCTTTCCCTTTGTCTGCCCAAACACAGCTGTCTGCAGAGGGTGCCATCTTGGGGATCGGAGCTCTCTGCAATTTTAGTTTTCTCTTTGTTCCTGGGGACTCTGAGAGATTTAGCAATTTTGTAGCTAGTGATAATTAACTGTTACTTTTTGCCTGTTGCTGTTTCATTTTTTAGTAAGCTGCTATTTTTTCACTTCTATCTACTCATATCTGTCTCTCCTTACTGGTGGAAAGGGATTGCTTAATATTAATGGGGAGGTAACCCATTTTAGAGTGTCCACCTCTTAAATTGTATTAAACCAAGACAGATGTCATTGTATATTATTATGAATATTTGAGAGCAAAAGCTCTGTAAAATTGGAAGGGTTTTTGCAAGATGATTTTCCTTCCCAACTGTTATTCAGCTCAGATAAGAATTACATCACTTTCAGTATTTCTTCTAATTCATTGTTACTTTAAAAAACTTTTTTTAAGGAAAACATATATCCTCACATACCAGATGATTTGGGAAAAAACAATCAAGATAATATTTCATATGCAGAAAAAAACTCTTTTGACTATTTTATAGAAATGAGCTGTGCTATTAGACATGCCCTCCTCCTCTTCCTCAGTTGGAGGACAGTTGGAGGATTTCCAACTCTCAGCCTTGGTACTTCGCTTAAAACACTTCGTTTAGCAAACCAAAATTGCAGGCTTTTTCATTTGCAATTTACAATTCATTTTCCAGAGTTAACCTCCAGCAAGAATTTTAAGAAATTTTTTTAAGAAATTATTTGCTTTTAATTGCTGTGTAATGAAATGCACAATTCATATTTCCTTACTTAAGAATTATTTACAAGAGTTTAGTAAGACTTTCTAGTGTAGCTCACATTACTTTCCTTCCTTTATTGCACTTAAAGAGAAAACAGGCTTTAGAGTGGCTGCCTCAGCCTTTGACATATAATTTTTAAATGCATAAGTCAGAGCAAATACATGCCAAATGAGAAATTAGGCATCAGAAGACAGACAGACAAATTTTTAAGTCTAAGCAGGAGGAAGAAACCCACCGACTGAGAATTACAACATTCATAAAACATGCAAGTACATCTGAAAAACCAAAAATTCTTTAAAAGTTTCCCTAAATTATGTGGATGAAGGTGTGCCAGGCAATTGTTGCATTAAAATACATATTTGTAAAAGGTACAAGATCCCTCCAGTTACCAAACGCAGTTTTGCGTTGCTCTCCAAATCCAAAAATCAAAATGTTAATTAAGTTTGCCATTATCTTGGTTTGAAAGACAGTATCTGCCAAGGAAGGTGGGAACCTCCCTTGGAATGGAGAATATGACCACCTTCCCTGTGAATTATAAAACTTTGAAAATACAGGGCTTTCAGGTGAAGACATGGGAAAAGGAATAACAGCTCTTTACTAGTATGTGTATGTATAACAAAGCAAGCAAACAACAACAGCAGCAACAACAAACAAGAAGACTAAAGAAAGTCTCTTTCTGCTCTTTAATTTCCCCTTGTTGTAGTTACGGTCACAGCCGGCAGGGGCGCTGGTGGCTCCCAGTGGGCAGGACACGTGCAATGATTCCCTCAAGGCTGTAGGGGGCACTCCGGTGTGAGCTCGGAGATCCCGCAGTTAATGATGGTATGGCCTAGATGGGAAGGCATGGGTGGCACCTTGTCACAAGTGTCAGGCGACCGTGCAGAGGTGGCTCGTACAGGGACATGCCCCATCACCCCCCGCCCCGCAAAGTCTGGGAAACAAAAAAGAAAGTAATTAAGCAGACTTGCAGCGCAGGAAAATCACAGCAGACCTGTGAGGGACCTCAGAGTCCAATGCACAGGAGTGGCCATGGCAACACACTGCAGGCAGAGGGTCCGGCAGGAGCCGATCCCAATGTTTCAGCACCATACACGTTGGTTCTGAGCTCTGAATGTCAGGTGGCAAGGAAAAAAAGGCAAACTGCTCCTTCCTCCCCCAAACCCAGAAACCGGACTGACCAAAAACCCAGCCCCAAACCTCCAGGGTAACCCCTTCATATTTTCTCTCATGTTATCCCTTGCAACTGCTCCCAGTCAGGACCATTTCAAAGGAATGTTTTGACACCCAGCTACATCTTTTGTTTTGTACTGGTAGTTATTGTTTCCTAGCGATATATGGGACAAAATTCCATGAGGGAAAGAAACAAAAAGAAAAATCCTAACCCCTGGCTATCATTTTTGAGATACTTATAACAATTTAAATTTAGGAAATACTTGTAACAATTTTAAATCCTTTCAGTTAACAGTATTTCCTAAAATTTGGGATAAGCGATAATTCCCATTTGTACAGCAACAATATTGTATCAGATGAAAATGGCTAATTTCTGAGGAGGAAAAAAAACCCAAAATGCATTAAATTTTTCTCTTCAGAGGAACTGAATCAACATACTAATATCTAATTATGTTATACTTAAGCAAGGATTGTAAGCATCCTGAAATCCATGTGTCTGACTGGAGGCTTACATACAGCCAGCATCTTATATGAATACATAGCTTTTAGATTGCATAGGTTGTATAACAGAAACAGATAAACAGAAATAAATCTCTTGGATATTCTTTAGAAATGAATGCATCACTTGTGCATATTCCTACATGATATTTCTATTAAAGCTAAACAGATGACATTTGGATAACTCAACACTAACCACAAAGGTATATTCAAGTTGATAAGGACAATTGCATACCTACGGCCTGAGGAGCAGGAAGAGAAGACTACTGTGGAAAAATCCCACAGTGACCTCATTTACCCATTCAGATGTTAGGCCATATACTCCAGCGAAGGATTGAAGCATACTCTGAATTTTAAGGGCATAACTGACTTCAGCAGAGCTTTTCCCATACAAGCAGGGCTCAAAAATATTGTGACTAGAACATTATTGAAGAGGATTAATTTGATCTTGACAGTATATAATTTGAAGGTTGCTGCCACAGCAATTTTAAAGTATCAAAGGCTCCTAATGGACACATCTCAAGAAAATGTGTGTAGTGATTCTAAAATAATACATAAAGCATAAAAATGCTGTATTGAATATTGTCACAAATATTTCATTAACAAGTATCTTGTTTTGAAAGTTCTTGTTGCTCCTGAAGCAGTGAATGGTTACACCAAAATGTAGGTACTACCAGAAAGCAAAAGGGAGCAATAAAAAGATATTCATCCTTGGAAGATGGGATTTTTTAAACCACTGAGAATGAGCATAAACATTTTGGAGCTGTTGGGATTTTTTTTTTAACTTCCTTCATGGTACACTGGGTATTTATTAGTCAATACAAAGCTTTTGGAAGTTAGAAAATTTTCCTTAATCTCTGTTCATCAAGATCATTCAGAGCAGATTTGGAATTGTTCTGTCTCCAGCATAGACTTCCTGTACCTGTAACTACCATAAACTCTCTAAGCAATATCAGTTAATGAAAATACCCCTGTTGACTTCAGTAAAGCCAGGATTTTCATCCTTTTTCTACAGACATTTGTAAAAAAGTGTAACAGATTTGGAGTTTGACAATATAGTATAGCTGTATAACTGCCCTGTGTTTCATTTGAACAAATTTCTATTATAGGATTCCTTATGCAGCAAGATAGGGTTTTCTGCCTCTACTTCTCCGCAGTGCATTCATACTTGTTCTGTAAACATTATTTCTACCAAGCTAAAAACAGGAGAGCTTTAGAACATGGGAGGCTTGAGGTAAACAAAAACAGTCCCTCATTAGCAAAGAACTTTTCTTGACTGTAGAGGCAGAACCCTAAATAGTGATTATTTCTTTACCCTGGGACATGTTCAAAGCACATTGAATCTTGCCACAAACTTCAACAGATTTTTGGATTAGTCTTTAATTAGTATTTACAGTTGGTCTGACTGTCTCATGATAAAGGTTTGTTTAGCAATATTGATTATGGCATGTTTAGCAACAAAATCAGAACCATGTCCATGCATACAGCCCATGTTTTGAACAAGGTTCTGTAATAGTTGAGGGGATTATGGTATTATACATTCTAGGTCTTGTCTCCCTTGGTACAATCTGAAGTATCCTTTAGCATAATCCTGGAAAAGCTGGCAGCCCATGGCTTGGATAGAAGCACTCTGCTAGGTTAAGAACTGGCTGGATGGCCGGGCCCAGAGAGTGGTGGTGAATGGTGCTGCCTCCAGTTGGTGGCCAGTCACCAGTGGTGTCCCCCAGGGATCTGTGTATGGGCCCAGTCCTGTTTAAGATCTTTATGGATGATCTGGGTGAAGGGATCGAGTCTACCACTAGCAAATCTGCAGATGACACCAAGTTGGGTGCAAGTGCCAATCTGCTGGAGGGTAGGAGAGCTCTGCAGAGCCACCTGGACAGGCTGGAGCGACGGGCTGAATCCAACAATACGAGGTTTAACAAGACAAGTGCCAGGTCCTGCACTTTGGCCACAACAATGCCCTGCAGCACTACAGGCTGGAGATAGAGTGGCTGGAGAGTGGCCAGGCAGAAAGGGACCTGAGGGTACTGATTGGCAGCAGCCTGAACATGAATCAGCAGTGTGCCTACGTGGCCAAGAAGGCCAATGGCATCCTGGTCTGGATCTGGAATAGTGTGGCCAGCAGGAGCAGGGAGGTCATTCTTCCCCTGTACTCATCACTGGTGAGGCTGCACCTTGAGTGCTGTGTCCAGTTCTGGGCCCCTCAATTTAGGAAGGGTGTTGAGATGCTGGAGCATGTCCAGAGAAAGGCAACAAGGCTAGTGATGGGTCTGGAACACAAGGCCCATGAGGAGTGGCTGAGGGAGCTGGGGTTGTTTAGCCTGGAGAAAAGGAGGCTCAGGGGAGACCTTATCACTCTACAACTACCTAAAAGAGAGTTGTAGCCAGGCGGGAGTTAGCGTCTTATCTGCAGGCAACCAGTGGCAGGGCAAGACAGAGTCTTAAACTTGGCAGGGAAGGTTTAGGCTGGACATTAGGAAGAATTTTTTCAAAGGAGTGATTGGGCATTGGAATGGGCTGCCCAGGAGGTGGTGGTGTCACCATCTCTGGAAGTGCTTAAGAAAAGACTGAATGTGGCACTTAGTGCCATGTCTAGTTGACAAGGTGGTTTTAGTTCATAGGTTGGACTTGATGATCTCAAAGGTCTTTTCCAACCTAGTTGATTTTGCTGGAAAACAGCAAATACATAATGAACGAATGCCCTGAACTCCATCTCCTGATACTGTTACCCCTGCAAAGGGGTAATACTGGAAAAACACCTGAAAGAGGACAATCTTCTAGACTGGAAACAGCGCCTGGTAGAAACACAAAAATACAGAAGAAAATAGGTGTTTCAGAAGCTATTTTTGCAAGGACACCTTAACATCTGTGATCTATTCCCTAAATGAGAAACACAGTGAAAAAGCAGCCTGCACACTTGCATCAATAGAGCTACATTTTTTCACCTTTTGGGCTATCAGAGGACAATGGAAGTCTCCAAGCACTGCTGATATTCTGCCCAAGCTCCACACTGGAATTGATGCAATCTTTTAAACTCCACTGGCAACACATTCTTTACTTGAATATACACCACCACATAAAATTGCTAGGCTCAACTGCATATTTTTTCCATTTCATCTTAAAGGTAACTGAAGGGCTCAGAAGCAGAAGAACGTTGCATTTGTAAAACACTTCAGAGTATATAAGTACACTGAAGAGAGATTCATATAATAAGTTGAGTTGTAAGGGACCCATCAGGATCATCAAGTCCAACTCCTGGCCCTGTACAGAACAGCCACAAGAGCCACACCATGTGCCTGAAAATGTTGTCCAAATGCTTCTTGAGATGTGTCAGGCTTGGTGCTGTGACCACTTCCCTGGGGAGCCTTTTCCAGTGGCCCACCACCCTCTGGGTGAAGAAAGCTTTCCTGATATTTAACCTCAACCGCCTCTTGCACAGCTTCATGCAATTTCCTCAAGTCCTCTCACTGTTCATGAGAGTGAAGAGATCAGTACCTGCCCTTCTGCTTCCCCTTGTGAGGATGTTGAAGAGAGTAATGAGGTCTCCCCTCATTCCCCTCTTCTCCAGGCTGAACAGAACAAGTGACCTCAGCCACTCCTCATATGGCTTCCCCTCGAGGCCCTTCACCATTCTCCTGGCCCTCTGGGTTGATGCTGGCTGGATGCCAGGCACCCACAAAGCCACTCTCTCACTCTCCTTTGCAGCTGGACAGAGTAGAGAAAATATAATGAAGGGTTCATGAGTTGAGACAAGGACTGGGAAAGATCCCTCACTAAATACCATCACGGGCAAATCAGGCTAGAATTAAAGATATAACTTTAATTTATTACTAAGAAGATCAGAGCAGGATAATTGGAAATAAAATAAAACCTTAAAAACACCTTCCTCCCTCCCAGCTCTACCTCCTTCCCCAGTGGCACAGAGAGACAGGGAATGTGGTCAGTTCCATTGTTTTTCTGCTGCTCATGGAGAGAAGTCCTCCCCCTGCTCCAGCATGCGGTTCCTCCCATGGGTAATAGTACTCCATTAATTTCTCCAACATACATCCATCTCATGAGCAGCAGCTCCCTGTGAACTGCTGCAATGTGAGCCCATCCACAGGCAACAGTCCTCCCCAAACTGCTGCAGTGTGGATCACTCTTTCACGGGGTGCAGTTCTTCAAGGACAGGCTACTCCAGAGTGGGCTTCTCTCTCCATGGGCCTCTCACAGGGTCACAGCCTCCTCTCAGGCATCCACCTGCTCTGGCATGGGATGCAGGTGGACCTCTGCATCCCCTTGGTCCTCCATTGGCTGCAGAGGCACAGCTGCTTCACCATGGTTATCGCCACAGCCTGCAGGGGAATCCCGGATTTGGTGCCTGGAGCACCTCCTCTTCCTTCTCCACTGATGTTGGTGTCTGCAGAGTTGTCCTCCTCACATGTTCTCCCTCCAGTCTTCTGTGGCTGCAATTACTTCTGCACAGTAACTCTTTTTCTTTTTTTTTTTTTTCCCTCAAATCTGTTATCACAGAGGTGTTCTGTGTTCCCATCATCTCTAATTAGCCCAGCCTTAACCAGTGGCACATCCATCTTTGGAGATCCCAGGGATTGGCTGTACCAGACATGGAAGAAGCTTCTAGCAGCTTCTCATGGAAGCCACCCCTGTAGCCCGCCCCACAACCAAAGCTTGGCCATGTAAACCCAAAACACCCTCTTCTGGATGCTCTCAAACAGACTCATGTCTTCCTTATATTGTGGTAATCTAAACTGCACACACAACTCAAGATGAGGCAGCATTGGTGCAGATTCTTTAAGAAAGATGCACTGACATAATACTATTCAAGCATAAGCCTCTTTGATACAGAAGTCTTCTACAAGTGGAGAGCATTGTAGTTAAGTCCAACACACATTCTGTTGAGAAGAAAGCTTGTTAGCAATACTGTAATGCAATACTTGATTAAACACAGCAAAGGATAGGCTCTCAGATTAATCCAGTTTTTGCCTGTGATTTAAAAGGAATCTCATAGTATGAAGCTGTATTACAAAAATTGAGGTTTGAGAATGCTTTCTCATCTTTGCAGCTTAAATGTCAAAATCTTCATCAGGCTGTTGGGAAAAAGAACCCAATATGAAAAGATTACACCCATTCCCATATATGCACTGGAAGAATAATTCTTTGTTCCTCCTTTTAGAAACAGATTTTTAAGCTCTCCATAATGTTCTACTTTTTCACCTGTTATCTGTCTTCCCTCTTTGAAGAAAAGTTTTCCACTTATCAAAAACCAGTTGGTTTTTTGCAGGGGAATTGTTGTGGTTGTGATTCAGCCTTTAAACCACAATCCATGAGAAAGACACCACCAAAACAAAGAAAAATGAATCACACACTTTTTCCAAGCTTGAACTACACAGAGAACCACAGAATTACAGAATTGTTAAGTTTGGAAGGAATCTCTGTAGATCATCTAGTCCAGTACTGTGCCAAGACAGTTTACACAGGAATGCATCCAGGTGGGAGAGAGACTCCACAAACTCCCTGGGCAGCCTCTTCCAGCACTCTGCCACCCTCAATATTAAAAAGTTCTTCTTCATGTTGAGGTGGAATTATTTGTGGTTTAGTTTATGGCCATCACTCCTTGTCCTGCCACTGAGCACCATGGAAGAGTTTGGCACCATCCTCCTGGCAAATTCCTTTGAGATATTTCTATGCATCAGGCCCAGCTTCCACAGTCTCTCTTAATAAGACAGATGCTCCAGACTTCTAATTATCTTTGTGGACCTCTGCTGAGCTCTCTCCTTGTCTTTCTTGTACTAAGAAGCCCAGAAATGGACACAGCACTCCAGATGTGGCCTCACTAGGGGGAGTAGAGGAGAAAGATCACCTCCCTTGACCTGCTGGCCACACTCTGACATGCTGGAGAAGAGGCCATCTCTTTTTCAAGGATCTTTGATCTGTATTTCATAACTCTGATTTAGGAAGCAACTCAGAAAGAAATCACAATATTTTAACAATGGTTACCCAAATATTTTCTGACATGGGACTTCAGCATAAAGTGACTCAGTTATACACCTACACATCTCAGATACTGATGTGAGCCTTCCCACAAATCCCATTCTTATCAGATTGTTTGTGAGGGAAAAAAAGTATTATTATATTAAAACTTAATAAAATTATAATTATTCTTTTCTTTCTCTAGCCTGAAGGGAAGAGATGAAATCATGAAATGGGAGGATAAAATATATACTTTATCTTCCTATGCTTTATCCTTCTATGCTCATGCTGGAGACAGCTGCAGATATGAGTGTCCAATGTGGCATTAACCAAGCCAAAACTGATTCGAAGCAAAGATACTGACCAACAAACAAGTTGGTTTTTTTAAAAAGCAACTTGAAAAAAATCATTAAATCGCATTGAGGGAGGGATTGATACCATGGCCAGCAACACCTCTGTTAACAGAACACGTCTGGATGTAAGTCACGTCTAGAGACAGCTTCATAGACTTGTTCTTGGTTTTGTAAACTTTATCTGAAACACTGTGGGCCCAAATTTGTCACCAGAGAATTCCTGGTGCCAATCTACCTTCAGTTAAAGAATAAAAATGGAATTAAGGGGATTAACATTAATTTCGCAACAGCTAAAAGATTTGTAACATACTGATACAGAACAGGAAAGTGATGGAATTGAGCCCTGGTTTTATGCTTTTCCCAGTCCTTGCTGCACCACTACTACAAAAGTGGTTTGCTGATGCCTTGTAAGATGGGCCCCTGAACTTGTATCGGAGCAGATACTGAATTGATAAAGGTGAAGAGAAAGGATATAACACGGATCTTGTTTTATTATCCTCAGTTTTCTTGTAGACAACTGTTTCACACAGCTCTCTGCCACCGTGTAATCCTGGCTACTAGTCCTAATCTTTTGACCTTTCTGAGTTCTTATTACAATTAGTTCAATATATAAAACCATAAAAAAATTATTAGAAAAATAACTCAATTTTTCAACCTTGCCAAAGCACCTCTTCTCTAACTGCCATGCCCTCCTTCCACACTGCATCTCCCGCTTTCTTCTAGCCCCACCTTTTTCACACCCCCATGTTGGCAGTTACTGTTTCCCCTTTGCATATCACTCTGGTGCGTACTTGTGGTAGGGTGAATTTATGCTGCTTGTATCCCCAATCGCCTGTTCTGTTTGTGTTGTATATTAAAGTTTTGTATATTTCAAACTCGTTCTGGGAGCGAAGGGGGAGAAAGAAGCAGCGCGCAGTTTGCTTTGAGAAAACTGCCTGACTCCCACATGGCCTGGCTCCGGCGTTCGTCTGAGGCATGGACAGTGGTGGGACAGAGATCTCCTGTGCTTTTAGTTAGTTTTAGCTAGCTAGGGCAGAGAAGCTTCCTGGACTGTTTTTTTTCCTTTTTCTTGGGACTGTTTAAATCTACTGTGGACTGAAAAACCCAGAGGAACAGCAAGGGCTTGCACCTGTGGCCCTGCCGAGGCTTGGACCTCCGGTGGGAGTGGGACTGGTGAGAGACTGAGTGAGCTGAGCTACACCCACAGCAAGGACTGTCTCAGTTTGCCACCTCTCTTCGGAGTGGCCAGAGGTTTTATTGTTTCATATTATTCATTCTTTGCACTTGTGGGCATTTTGTTTATTAAATAAATAGTTTTTTCCACTTTTCTCCGAGGAAGTTCTTTTCCCGGACCGGCTGGAAGGAGGGGCCGTTTGGGTTTGCTTTTCCAGAGGAACCCCTTCGGAGGTTTCCTCCCAATTTTGCCCTAAACCAGGACAGTACTGGATACCTATTCCCAGTTCTCCTCAGTATGGTAACATTCTCTTACTAAATCATACCTGAGATTATATTCACAATTGTAAATAATGCTCAAGAGAAGCTAAGTAAGTTTCAGAAAATTATCGCCTCCTGTCAGAGATAAAATTAGTGTAGTATAGAAATTAAAGTGACTTCAAGTTGCTGATAGTAATAATTATATCTGTTCAAATGATAATCCAATCTTGTTTCTCCACAGGAACCTGACACATTTACTTTGCAGTAAAGGGACTCTGTTGAACACTTAAAGTGAAAAAAAGCACTTGGCTTTGCAATTCTTCCATTTTTAATACTGTAAATAACTAGTTGAGGCAGTGGAGAATCAAGAGCCAAGTATCCCCTATTATGGGCGCTTAATGTGTCTATTTTGTGCAAAGACCAGTGACTATACATATCAAAAAATCTAGATGTCAGTCACTGTTCTAGAAAAACTACTGGGTGGGTAAGTTGATAGATTTTGTCTGTTGTAATGTTACAATTTTGTAAATTGTAATGGCAAGATCTCTGGGAGATTTTTCTTTCAAAATGAAAATTCACCTGTCTTAGAATCTTTAATCCTACCATTCACATGAAAGTGGAATAAAATGTTTTAGTCTGACATTTTATAAGCAGGACAGTTAGAGTGCTTTAGTCACAGTTATTTTTTCTTTAAAAATTATATATTTTAATCTTTTAAAATCATGCAAAGACAACAACCCCCACTTTAAAATAAGAATTTTTTAGAATTTGTCATATGGCCCAGAATAAATATATAGATGCGTATATACGCATATGTATATACATACACATACATACATAAATTTCCTGCAGTTTCTAGGGAGCAAAATAACAATATAAATCAACTATATATCAATATTGATAAAGAAGTCACAATAAAAGAACCTAATCTGTGAAGTTGTTACATAAACAATACTGTTATTTCTGCATTTAGAGAGTCATTATTATGTATATTTACAAGCAAATTATTTGAATTATGTTCCTTAGCAGCACAAATACTGTTTTCCACATTCTGTGTGTGTAGATTTATTTATATGTTTTAAGGAACTGAGAAATTTTGCCAGTGAGATTTGCCAGCAGAAATTTCTGAGCAGCAAGGGAACCTGCCCCATGGGTTTTCTGTTTCTGTCTTTATCTCTAACCAGGTACAGTCCCCTTTCTGTTGTTACTTTCCTCTAGGTTTGCCCACACACAGGGCAAGTCCTCTTCCCTACTTCCCCTCATAGTTCCAAACCTCTCCTGGATCCACTCTTCCTTCAGGCTCCTACTTCTCCATGCCTTGCCACTCTCTAGCCCTGGTTGACTACTTGCGCATTTATTGTTTCACTCCATATCTTTTATCTTCCCTGGCTCTTGTCCTGTCTTCATTTGAATCACACATTCTCTTTTTTCCATTCCCCGTGAATATGGTTACGGAGTACATATAAAAGTAAAGGGTCCCTGGTGTCACGTCTGCAATTTCCCAAGACAGGCATAGCGGGAAGCTAGTATTTCATGGGGGACAGAAATAATCTGATACTCCTAAAAGTGGCAAGAAGATATGGGCTTTACTTGGTGCAATGAACAGGACAAAGATACTATGGAATTGGTGCTCATGGGGTTTGGAATTGGATGGAGTTTTTCAGCACTTACACAAATACCTTATGTGACTCAGATAAGCTGATCCTGTCCATGTGCAGGTGATTTTCTAAGGTTCCTTTCTGAGGTTCCTTTTTCTGTGAATTTTTAGGGGATGTAGCTGTTTAGAGTTCTGAAGAAAACATGTGCCAATTACATTTCTCAAAGGCCTGGAATATTATCAAGCATGAGTGGCTTGTCGCAGGATACCTGAAAAGACATGTCAAGCCCAATGTTCCTACTCCTCACCACATTCAGAGTTTTGTTCTTAAGTATGAAGTATTTTTAAAACGGGCAAAAATACCTCATATTTCTCTATCTTCCTTGGGAACCACTGAAGTATTTTTCCAGAAATTGCCTTCAAAAGTATTCAGGAATAGGTAGTCAACCAGGTGGAAATAGTAAGAGCAGCAGCAAAGGTCTTAAAATAGGAAATACTGGGCTACTTCAATTATAGAAGGTTCTACAAGTTCTGCCAATATTTTTCCTTTAGGCTCTCACAAAATAGGGAAGCAAAGAGAGAAATATCTCACAACTTCACAGAATCTCTTAAGCCTTTTATGTTCCCATTTAAAAGGGATTATGAAATAAAATTAAGTAGGAAGTTCCTCAAAATTTCAAAGGAAATTCTTGTGTCAACACCAAAATTGCTATTTTAATATTTTTTCCCATGTCTGACTAATTTTAAGGTATTCATTATTAGCATAACTGTCATTCTTTGCTTTGCTTTTTTTCTCTTTGTTGTTTTTATTCACCGTTTGACTTGGAGTTGAAGAATGCAACTTGCACTAGAAAGTATAGAAAGAGGGAATTTAATTGATATTAATTCCTATGGATTTAATTTGTTTTCTTTTTCACTAATCCAGGTATACTAACTGAATAATTCTCTGGAAAGACAGATCTTTGTCAAATGTAACAGTGAGCAACACTGCAGCCCACAGGGTAAAAAAAAAAAAAAAAAAAAAAAAAAAAGAGAACTAGATTAAGCCTTTTGTTTTAAGCATACTCATTTTAAAACCAATATGATTGAGAAAGCAACTCTGACTACTGTGGTTTGAGTAGTGCTCTCTTCCCTCCCTTTCAAGTTTTCATCACTGTCAGCAAAGATATAGATGGAGGCAAATAAAACAGGATTTGGACCTTTCACCCTCTCTGTTAATGGGTATCTGTAACTAAACAAGACTTTTTCCTTCCTCTTTTCCCCCAGTCTGATTTCTGCCTATCCCTTTTTAATTTCTATCTGAAAAAAAAGGAAAGTTTAGTCCATTTATTTGGACTCCATCCCTATTTACATCCAGGTGGATTTCTACCATTCATGGAAATATAAAAGAACTAAAATATGCATAAATAAATTACTCCTACAACCCACTTTACTGGTTAGTATTTCTAGATGGTATAGAGGTCCTAGTACAAAGTAGCATTAGGCTACTATCTCCAGTAGTTGAACTTTTCAATAAAGATAAATAACCCAACATAAGCATTATAAAAATGAAAAAAAATAACCACCATTTATTAGTGAAATTTTTCTTTTCCGATTCTAATTTCAGTCTTGTTTTTCCAAAATTAAGGGAAAATACATAATTTTTTTTACAGTTGCAGGACTGATTGGTAAAAAAATAAAAATGTCAGTTTGGAGAGAGTATAATTAATATCAGTCAGGATGGAGCACACTGGGTTTAATTTTAATGTTCTTCTCTTTTCCTTTCTGTGTCTTCTTTTTGGTTATCTTAGAAATCAGTAATTATTCACACATTGTAGACTAAACTGTTATATTTGCCCATATAAGGGCTTCTGAATTTGACAGAACAAGCTTAAAGGCTTCTGGTGATCCTGTTTGTCCAAATGTAACTCTGTTTAATTCCACAGATTTACTTCTGATGAATCCTGGTAAATACCAGATAGAAAAGAGAACCCATCTTGAACATGCTCATGTTAAACATCTGTTTGAGGTTTAGTGTGCTTTTATTTTTACTCTTAGGGAAACATGAAGCTGCTTTGCAGCTGTTTTTAAATTAAAAGTGTAACTGAAATTCACCTATATACCTTAATGATTGTTGTATCAGAAATGAAAGACATTATGATACTGTAGAGGTAAAAAAATTCTCAAAACACTGGCCAGATTAAAAGCACAGATCTTTGTGCAGTTCTTAATTCAATAAAATTCTGTGGTACTTCATGGTCAGAAAGAAATATGCCCTCAGAAGCATCTGTTTCTTCTGTGTCCTTCATGAGAGTCAAAGGGTACTTTACAATCCAATCCAGTGCTGGATATAACATTTTAAATAAATAAACCATGGTTTAAGGATTTAGAAAGCACTAGATCAAAGAATGTAATCTTTGAGATCTAATAACTACAGTGTTGAAGTCTAGCATAAGGACATGAGCAGAGTAGAACAAAGGTTTGCTGAATATCCACAATGCCTCTTGGGTTAAAATTCATTACACAGTTGCCCTAAATCCCTAGTTAGGGAGCAACCCTAAATTTCTCTTCTTGCTAAAATCCAGCATGAACTTGAAAAATTAACAGAAAACAATATATTTCAGGGGAAGAAACTCCAATCTTCAGCTTCTTTTGTGTTGTTTGGCTATTCAAAATCCAGGTCTTATTTTCCAAACACCTGCCAATCTCAGTTTCAGCCTCCAAGTTTTTGGCCACACACACACACTTCTACTCTGAGCCAGGATTAACTGAGTGGAAATGGAGAACTGGCTTATTTTTTTCCAGCAGTACATGTCTGTATCCTCTTGCAACCAGAGAAGATCCAAGCCTTTAGCATTATATTATGTGCTGCTCATGTGAATTTTCCCAGTAAGCTGTGGGGATACTTGTGGATGTACTTAAATGGTTCCATGATCACCCTTTAAATAAGCAATATCACCAAAATAAACAAACAGCTGTGTTCAGAGCTATTGTGAACCCTTCACATGCTGCTTTAGAGCGCTCCAAGTTTGTCATCTGTCAGGCTTTGAAATTGTGTTGCTCACCAGCCTGCACACAAAGTTTTCTTGCCTACTTTGGTGACAAGCTGGAGCAGGTGGTGAATACTGCACCCAGACTTGTGGAAAAATCTTGTTATCTTTCTTTATTTCCCACCATGGGCATTGCAACAGACAAGCCATCACTTCTGCCTACTGCTCAACCAGCATCTTGTCAAATCTGGCTGCAAGATTAAGCTTCCCCAATTCTGAATTCAATATTGCAACCCTAAGGACGTAAGAATCAAACTGGAACATTCTGGGTTTTGGAGTTGTTTTTTTTCCCTCTTAATGCACAAAATTGTTTCTGCTCCAGGAAAGCCCACCAAGACAAGACCTGTGTGTTTTGACAAGAACTACTATCAGAGTTCTGCCCTGTAAATCCTCATTCATATGTGCAAAGGACATGGGTCAGCTGTATATCTACAGCAAGAGAGCAAGATGCATTTATGAGGCCCTCATCTCTGAAAATAATTTCTCTAAATTTAAGTTATTAAACAGTATCAATTGCTATTACTCATGTGAGTAAAAGTTAGTCAGAGATAGTTTTGCTATATATAGTATGGCATATACAAATATAGATAGAAAAAACAGGCTTATCAATAACTACAAACATATTTTAAACAGCGTAAGAAAATTTAATTTATATAATTTGCCACATTTTGTTTGATTTGCCAAGGATTGTTTGAAATAAAGATTTTTGCATGCCCTTTCTCCCCCCAACCTTTTTTTAATGAAGCTTTCTCCCACTATCTCTTATAAGGATGGCTAGAAATGTAGAACAGTCCCTTGATCTTCAAAATTTTCTTTTGATCTAACAGTTAGATAAAGCACAACTGTAGAGTAGCACTAACCAGCCAACAGAGAAAACAGCAGAAAACATCAACTAATATTTCTCTTTTGAAGAGAAAGTACTACACATCACAGAGGTTTCAAAGCCAACATTGAAACAAAACCCCTGAAGTGATAGTCCGTTTACCTGCAGCTCTCAAAAAGTAAGTGTTCAAGACCCTTGAGTTACTGTCTTTATTACTAATAGCCAGCTCTAATTGTAAAACAGTTTGAATAACAATTATTTAGTTAGCATTTAAGCCAGACTTTGTTATATTCATTAGCAGTAGCAGTAACACAATAGGCTTGTTGGACCAGATCCTGGCAATTGTTATATATATGAGGAGTCCCATTGAATTCAGTATCATTCTGTGCAGTTGAAGATTTAGCAATTGCAGACTTCTTAAGGGCTTAAGTGATTTGCTGACCAACTTTTAGGTACATGCTTAAGTCTAGTTAAGTTTAATGATAGATAGATAGATATGCACATATTCAAATTTGCCTGATATTAGGTTCTTCCATTTTCATAATGTCAGAATAAAAAGCTACATTACTAATGTTGCTGAACGATGTAAATCACAGGAAAAAAGAATATTTTGCCATGTCTTCATCTAATGTTGAAAGTGTTGTATACAATTTCTCTTCGATTGTCTTTTTATTTTCTTCCATTTGAGTTGCAGTTTAGATCAGAGAAGAAAAACAGAAGTCTTGTTACAGTTACAGGTCACTGTAAGATAAGAGGCTCAGCAGTCACTTCTCTGCATTGTACACACAAAAATGGGCCAGACGGACATTTAGTTTATCAGTCTAGAATCTAGGAAATGTAACAGAGGTACTTGAATGTAAATGCATTGCCAAAAGATAATGATCTACATCACTGGAGGAGTGTCACTTGTCCAGCAATTGAAAGGTCATCTGACATACTTCATTTTTCCCTTACAATTAGAATATAGTGAATATACACAGGGTACAAACCAGAGCTTTTTTAAAATTTGACCTCTTCATTGGCTGTCCTGACCCACAGATAAGACTGCACAGTACTACAGAACAGAAAAAAATAAAGAAATTCAATAAGAAAAAAATACTAAAGATGTTTTTAGAAAGCTGATTTCAATTAAAATCCAATTTCAGTGTGAAAAGAAGAAAAATCTTTTTAAGCATGAATCAAAATGATAAAAATTCATCTTTTCTGCTGTAAAAACAGAAGTCAACAGAAAAATGCATTCTTTTGCTGGAATCCAGGCCTAGGACCAAAGAATTTACATATATTAAATTAACAAGATCCAAACTCCTCTACAACAAATCTTTATACTGTAAAATATTACAGCCACATTCCTGCATCTCCTTACAATAATAATTCTTAGGGACACAGTATTCTACGGAGTGTACACAACAGTGGGTTTCTGCAAAGATGAAATGCTTCATTACCAGAGTACCAGCTTGTTCATAAATATTAAAAAGTATGGCTTTGAAGCTTTTCAAACTTATTTCTTACTGTTTACATTGTCTCTCTACTACTGAAAAAAAACAGTCAATATATACCTGTCCATAATTCTCTCCCTCACAGTCTTGAACTGCAGAAAACCACTGCTGGTGACTGTAAAGACTGCTCACTGTATATCCAGAATGTTTGTTCTGGATATACAGTGAGCAGCCAAGGGGACAAGCAGTCTGGCTTTACTTATGCAAGTAGTCATTCTTACAGTGATTCTTACTTGAAAGAACAGGATTTATCCCAAACTGCAGACAAAAGGACACAATTCCTTGCTGTCTCATAAAAGCGGGTCATAAATTTACATGTAATATGGTTCTTTTCTGTTTGTATATGTTATAGGCAATTCTTTAGATTAGATTAGAGCTGGAAACAGATATTGCAAGAGAAAACTTCTCTACTGCTACAAGAAAAATTATGTAGAGATTGCTCAAGACAAAATAACATTATAGATCTGATCTTCATTTGGTAAAAATTAAACCCCTGGATACATATTAGTCTGCATTATAAAAACAACACTGACAACAGATTAAACTTCTGAAAAGCGACCAAAAGTTACAAAAGGAGTAGCTTCTCTGAAACATGTTCTATTGCAGTTCATCATGAGGAAGAACACACAAAAAAATTTTTAAAAATTGCAACAAACTCAAATAGAACACGAAGACCCACATTGGCTGCAGCAATGTATCAGATTCATAAACTGGGTATCAGAGGGAAAGAGCATGTTTACCCTTGCATAAATAGCTTTTACTACATGGTGAAATCATATGGAGGATACCACTGAAATACAGAAATAAACATGCTAAACTTGTAGAAAGAGAACTCAAACATAGCAATAATAACTGCAAACACATGCTTATTTGAAGAAGAGTGTTACCTAATTTGCTTCCTCTCAATATACAGAGATCTAATTTAAGCTGCTCCCCTCCCCTTTCCCACTTTACTATATTTGCGAGAACCAGTGAACACAGAAATGTGCAGCCAGCCTGGGCCCTCAGGCCGGTGGATCAAGATGGCAGGCTGGCCTGGCCTCCCCTGGTGACAGCAGAGCCAGAAGGGTGATTGGACACAGTGACCTGTCTGCATGAGATGAGACAAAAACAGGAGGGCTGTAATGCTGATGAACTAACCTGTCACTCACAAGCTCAGGTCTGAAGGAAAAAAAAAAAAAAAAAAAAAAAGGAGAGGAGAAAGAATAAGAAAAAGGTATAGTAGAGGTTTTAGAAAGCATCCAAGGCAGACAAATTACAACATCATTGGAATAATTAGATGACACATTTAATTACCTGTTCATTCAGATGAGCTCAGGATATATAGGGAATATGGCATAAAAATCCAGCTAGTAATTTCTATAAGAGCAAAACACAATTTAAGAAATAATGGCTATTTGTGGTTTGGCATGCAAGGAAGGATGCTACAGACTACTGCTGGCAGGGATCAGGGTTTCATGCCAAATGCTCCAGTTATGAATCAAAATCACAAGCAATGAGCTTCTAGATTTTGACACACAAGGCAAGGAGGTTGTTCTTCAGAGAACTTGGCTGTTTTATTGCTTGCTTAGGGGAAGAAAAATCCAGAGGGAAGGTTCACAAGCAGTTCTGCACCCTGGACCCAGTACACCCAGGTGCTGGGTAATGGTCAGGATCGTAGCACTCTGCCCACCATGGCCATCACCAGTGGGAATCACTGTGGACTGGTGGTTAGAGACATGAAATCCAGATATTTTTTTAAAGAAGGTCAAAAATGCATTTAATGATGAACATGTACTTGGTGTTGAAAATGCCTTTAAATCAGTATGCCCCTGCTATTCCATTTGTGTCATACACAGTGGACTAATGCTTGAACTACAAAAAACTGCTAGTGTGTCTGATCTCCATTGCATCAACTATACATGTGCAGTTTGGATTTTTAATTAGGCAAGTTCACATTGCATTAGCAGTAAACAAGACTGAATTTAGAGCTACATCTGCAGGATTACTCAAAAAAATTCATTCTCATGGCTGGAAAAAAAATACAATGCTGACATAAGGCCAAATTATAAACATTTATCCAATTTTTTGGGGTTTGGAGGTTTGAAAGTTAACAAAGACTACTAAGAACTTTTTCTAATAGTCAAGAAATAAATGTCTCTTCTAAAAATATGCAACCACTAAATATGCAAACCTTAAATATTTATCAATACAAAATAGAGAGTTAGAGTATAGAAAGATTTTCTGCCATAGTGCCTGCCTTTTGATAATTATTTTCTGTTAAGGTTCATATAGAAAGTCTATGTCTATTTTCAGCAAAGTATGATAATTATACTGATTACCCCGAGATTCCCACATTTTAATTAAGTCTTTATACAAGCAGAAAATGCGTAATTTTTTATCAGAAGAAACACTTTTAAACTTTTTAATCTATCTTAACACATAGCTAATAACAACCAAACACAATCAATCAATCAATCAAAACAAAAATATACTTGAAAATTTTGTGGATTTATGAACACATTTTGATGCGCACACTTACATGTATGAAATGTAAATATGCACACATACTGATCTGAAAAAAAATGTTTGCAGCACCTAAGACAGTAAGTTTCAGAAAAATAACATCTATAAAGTCTGACACAGAAAACCCACAGAAGTTAGTCAGCTAAAATACCTGAATTTATTTTTCTTTTAAGTACATGCTCTTGCTATTAATTTTAGGAAATGAAATACACTAACATATGACATAAACATTTTTCCAGACATTCACTGAACTTTTTTAATTCATGAAATATGGGATGTTACACACAGAAAAAAAATTCTTCTACCATTTCCAGCCTCAAAACCACTTTTTGAGAGTTGGCAAGCCTTAAACATAAAATAGTTAACAGACTTTCTAACATGCAAAAACGAAAGTTACATTAAAGATACAAGCTTTTAGATTTATAAAGATTTCAGGGTATATTTTCTGTCAAGTGTACTTGCTCAATACCTTGCCATTGTATGTGCCTTAGAATCATTAAATATATTTCTGTAAGACTGAACAAGTAAAACAAAAAGGTAATTAACACAATCTAAATTACATCTTTTTGCACAGAGTAGTACTGTCAAGCATGCCCCACTTTTTAGGTATAAACCAGCCTAATAAAAAAGCTGTTAATGTTTGGAGGATTTTTAATAAAAAATGTATCTTCTATTTTTAAAATATTTAGAGCAATAAAAGTCTGTGGTAAACATGGTATTACATATTTGACATTTTCTGCCCAGAAATGCATTACTATGTACGATGATATTAATAAACCATGTGCTTTGAGGGACTTCAGTGCTTTGGCATAATTTAGTTGAAAACACTGTGTAGAATGTGTATTTTTCTACCATCGTATCAACATACAGAAAACAAATACTATGCCATCAGCTCAGCAGCATGCGTTCACTATACTGGAAACATAGGCAAAAAACTACCAACTTTTGAGAGTTCAAAAAATAGGCTTTACCAGAGACTGATTTACAAGTCAGTGGTTAATGAGAAAGTGTTGAGCACTTAAAATTTTGTTAGAAAAACAGGCATCCTCATCTGACTCTGACGGCTTTCACAGGAAAACAGCCCTCCCTGTTCATCAGAACAAAATAATTTCTTTCCCCACTTCAGGTTATTATTTGAAGCAAATGAAAAGACAATTATTCTTCTCTCTTCTGGCTAAAGCTCAAAACAGCACGGTTAAATCACACATATAAAAACTACAGACTTATCAGAAATCACAAAACAGAAAGAGAAGGACTCACTGACCCATTTGGAAGACAAAGACGACAAAAGGGAAAAGCTCTAAAAATCAGCTTGTGAGGCCTTTGAGAGATATTCTTCCAGCATTTCATCACAGCAACCCCAGACCAGTTCACTTCCCTGGATACAGGGAGGGAGAACTAAATAGAGCTGTTTATTAAAGCTGTTGTGCTGGATTGCATTAGGAAGCACGGACAGACCACCTGGACCTTTCAGATTGTGGCAGTGTTTAATTTGCAGGCTGCCCCTCTGCAACAGCAAAAGACTAGTACATTTACCAAGCTCAATCACACATTATCTGGATTAGGAGTATAAGAAGAAAAAATAAAAATAAAAAATAAAACCCACAGCATCCAGTACAGGAATACAGTCAATATAAAAATAATAAACAGAATTACAAATAGAAAGCAGCTCCCCAGCAAACATAACACTTTCACTCCTCAGTTCTCTTCTACTTCAGCATATTTAAACAAAATAAAACAGCAAATTATTAAATACATTGATTTGGTAAAGCTCAGACTGAATTATAAATGGGGTTTATTAGAAGAAAAGGATGGCAATTTGGGTTTTTCTAGTGATTTCCTGGCCAGATCATTGTGTTTCTTTTGCCTTTCTTACTTTCAGTACTACATTCGCTGCTAGCTGAAGATATAGATAGAAAGATGGTACTGTAAATATGAATTATGTGAATCATATGGTTAGACCCTTGTGGAAAAAAAAAATAAAAGGGGAGTTGAGAAATGGCTGACTCCATACCTGACCAATTACAGCTTGCATGGTCCCTGTGTCCTGCTGAGCTGAAAGATCGTAATCCATCATATGTAGTCTTTGAAAAGGAGAATGGGGGTTTCTGGCATGCATCTGTCAATCAACTTCTGCACTCACAACCATCACCAAAAGCAAGGGAAAAAGTCAAGCTGCTCCACCAAATAGGATGAAATAGTCATGTGACCTTCAGCACACTCACACACATACATACTTCCATAGAACATATGAATTTTCTGCAGATATGAAATGACATTGACAAATACCCAATACCAAGTAAATAAAGTGAGACAAACAGCTACTCACGAAAGAGAAAACACCTGCTGTAATCTTCAGCCTAAAGATTTAATATACCTAAAGGGTGTTTTAAACTGAGTGTTTTCTTTAGAGCCTAAACTTTTCAGATAAGAAATACATTATACATGCAGACAGTGGTCAGAACTTTAACCCCTTGTGTCCTCTTGCAGCCTTTATTTTTGTTTCTCCCCTTTATACTTCTACTTTACGGATTTTTGCGTTCTCAGGTTTTTTTCTTTAAGTTTCTTTTGTGTCAAAGTGAAGTGGCTTGTGTTGCCTTCTTTGGACTTGCAGAGATTATGAGAACTCTATAGAAAAAAAATTGCTAACAGGAGAAAAAGGAGCAGGGGCTGAGAAACCTGTGTCTGTACTCACAAGTCAAAACACCTCACTGCTTTACGTCACCACAAGTCAAATGTTTTCTTTAATGGAAATATATATTTAAGTATTAGTTTATGCGAGCCATGATGAGCACTCAAAATATTAAATATTCAGACTATGTAAATCCTACTAACAGAATCCTTTCCATTTTGAAGGTTAGCAGAGTTTTGGTTCATTCACTGCTCCACTGAACTGACATAAAATGTTGTTACTTAGGAAGGCAAACATTACCATTTTTTTTGAATTGAAGCAGTTTGTTTCATATATCTTCCCCTCTGAGTTCAGATTTGCAAGAATTTCCAAGACTATTTTTTATTCTTGTCAAAATGTATCAGCCACTTGTCTCCAAAAATGGAGTGTCCTGAACGACATGCTGCAGCATTGATTGCTGATCCGTTATTGGCCAGTGATTGGTGAAGGGTGACATTAATGTAACCTCATAGCACTTTAACCCTTTGAAGATCAATACAGTCCTCTGGCAATATAGTAGAATAACAGCCCATATACTTTTTGCTGTATTACAGCTTCATATAAATTTTAGTGTATCTTTCTGTCCTCTTCAAATTGCATTTCAGTTACTAGTGCAAACAACACACTTTACAAAGGATGTCAGAAGCAAAAATGCAGAAAAAAAAGCAGTCTAGTCTCTGTGCTTAACCTAACGCACCCTTTTCATTTCAGTAAGCTTTTGACAATATTTTGACATTATTATTTCATTTTTAAAGGCATTGAAAATATTGATCTTAGTTTTTATGTCAAAGAAATGTGAGAATATCAACAATATTCCAATTGTAGGCACTTGCCAGTCTAATATTTCCCACCATATAATTTCAAAGCTCAACATCCAGAAGTGTTTGGAATGTGATGGAGTGCATGTATATGTGTACATATTATTTGTGTGTCTGTATGTATATATGTATGTGCATACACATGCAAGTATAGAAAAAATGCAATGTATATTGAGAGAGTGAGATAGGCAGGGAATATTCAGCTTACTTTGCATTCTTTGAGTTTTTATAATGCAGTTTTTTTAAAATGTTAAGAAAAAACTTAAGAAATTTTGATACATATTTTAAAAATTAGAAATAAGAATAATTCACATGTAGATGCACAGGGACCCAGAATTGCTCCTAGGACAACAAAATATCTTAGCATAACAAATTTTTCAAATCAAGCCTTTTTAGAAAGATATATAGTATTAACAATGAAACATTGCCTCTGGGAGGAGGAAAGAGTACTTGAAATGTTGTTTCCAACATCTGCTATGCATTTCATCTATAAACATAATTAAAATGCACCATTTGGGCTGAAATTTTATCTGCTTCTTACTCATAAAAGAAAATACACTGAACTAATACCTTGGGCTGGCTTCTGGTCAGCTGAGAATTTGCTGTGGTCTCTTCCTCCAGGACAATTCTATGGGAAAACCAGGCAGTATTTTGAAGGCCATAATCAACATCCATATCATTGCAAGCAATTCAAAATACAACTGGTAAGTGGGCGAGTGAGTAGAGGAAATTGCCTCAGCTGCCTCCAGGAAAACAGACATGCTAAAATCAAATACTGCACATGAATTTGAAAGGAAAGTTAGGGATGTCTCTTTTATTGTTTTTCTTCAGGAAGAGCCTTTCTGCAGTGGGTATGCATAACCCTTCAAATTCCTTTAACTCATTTAAGTAACCAAACCGGGCAATTAGCACTGTGGGGTTTTTATTAACAGAGACACTGACATAGACATTTGTTGCAGAACACAAACAAGCACAGTGTTGTATGCACACAAGTCTGCTGCACCCTTACAAACCAACAAATCAACCAGCGGCTTGCACACAACACCAGCAGAGATGCAAGAGCTCCCTCCTCCCAAAGTGAGATATATGCTATCTTTTTACCATAATTAACCTACACTTCCAGGAAATGCCCATCCACTATCTAAAATGTAAAACAACATCCCTGCAGTTAATGCCTCTGCATAAATTACAGCACCATTGTTAATCTGAGCAGCTGCAAGAGCCTCCTCTGCTACTGCTGGAGCTGCTCTTACCTCTGAGGAGCTTTTCCTTCAGCCAAATCTGCCTGATCCTGTTTGTAGGGGCTGCACAACTTGCCCCTGAGCACTTTTTCATCTCTGCTTCTCATCCTTCAGGTCTTCCACTGGCCATCTCCTAAAAGGTGTTGGTCCCATTCTGTCTTTTTACTTAATCTGAGGAATTATCTCCCTAACATCTCCCAGTCCCCCTACTCCCTCCCCTGAAAACACACACTTCCTTTGTTGCTGGAAAGGTGATTTAGCTCTCCTGTCAGCACTCAAAAAGGTGAGGGAGCAAGATAGTGCCTAATCTGCCACAAGGTAGACTCAGATGGAGAGCAGGGTGCAAAGGGGAACTTGACTTGTCAGGTTTGCTGTAGCATGAGCATCCTGAGGAAAATTATTGAAGGACAGAATGACATATACTGCTCACCAACTAGCTGTGCTATATCTCCAATAGAGACCTTCCGGTCTCCTTTGAAACTTTTTATCCATGGCTGTCCTTCAGCATACCTGAGAGGAAAACAGTTACGGAGTCACAGCTATCTACAGCAGCTATGCCTTCCTACATGCATGTCCCTTCAGCACCTGTCACTAAGGGCCAGGTTTGCATTGCTGTACTTAGAATCTTTGACAGAGGGCTTACACAGGGAGGAGGCTGATTCACCACGTAATCTTTGACAGTGCAAATTCAAAGTGGTACAAAGCCTGTGTTTTGAGTTGCACACTGGATTTCTGACAGCCAGGGAAAATGTAACACTGAGTACCTTTAACTGCAGTAGACTTTCCCTGATTAATTGAAACAATAATAATAATAATAAAAAGGTACTTTTGAACAGAATAACATGCTTGATTTTACCTCACAGATACACAGCTAAGAACTTGTGGAAAGAGTATTACTGTATAAAATAATTTCTCTGCTGTCTTCCAGCAGAATATATATTTCCTGGGTGGCAAAAATTAGTATTTAGAATTATACAGCAATGCAAATTTCACAAACTAAAATGTGTTAAAACAAATGGTCATTTTTTTAATGCTCATTGTTTATGATTGTCTATGGTTCATTCCTTCATGAACTAGAAGCCTTGTGATCAACAGAGCCCAGGCATTTACTAAAATACCTTTAGGCTCTTGTTCATGCCAGAGCAGAACTTCCAGCAGATTTAGTGAATTGAGCGAGACACTCCTACTTCTTACAGCCTTGGTACACTAGGGGGACTCTTTTTCCTCTTTTCCTGAGTGACAGATGCAGGGCACTGTCAGAGCAAGCTGTTGTACCTCATACTGCAGGCCCTTTACTCACCACTTAAACACACAAGACCCAGTTTTGTCCTCTTTGAAAATTAACAAATCTAATTCTAAACTGTCAATTACTCTTCCTCCCTCTCTCACTCTCCCTATCCGTCTCTGCCAAACAGACACACTGCCATTTTGCATCTTGATTTTCATGGATATGTGAGAGGAGTTTCTCTATGAATAATAAACTTCTGCCGAATTTTGCTAATTCCAAAATAATTGTTTTGTATTAAGAGACAGTAATGGATTACAGTTTCTGCCTCTGCAAGCCCATTTCAGCCAATCATTTTTACATTTTAGAGGCAATTTTGCAATTAAGAAAACCTTTAACACTTCTAATTTCTCCTCCTCCAGATTTCATTAAAATATAAATTCTGGGTTTCTCCCACTGCCCCAGAGCTCCATTTTTCAAAAACCAAGCTACTGGGACATACTCACTCACTTCAAGAATGACATTTCCTTCTCTTCCTGTATCATGGAAAGGAAATTCAGGAAAAGATGTTTCTGTGCCTAAATATCTAGAACAAGGCATAATCTATATTATACTCATTTCTGTACAGCCAGTGGGATCGCTCTCCCTGAGTGCTTATTCTTCATTGTCTAAAGAAAACATCTGCAAAAAACTTTCTTTTTCTTGTTATTTTAGAGAAAAGGGACTTGCTGTAGCACTTTGTGTCTTTGGGAAGGTAAGAATAAATTTTCCCCCTTTCCCTCTAGTTCTAAGAAGCTGGTTTGATTGAAAACTTATTTTTGTGTTTCAGGAAGGACAATTGTTCAACAGATCTTTCCATTTCCCAATTCAACTAGAATTTATAAAAAATGAAAAATCTAGGAAATTGGAATGGGATTCTTTCTCCATAGTAAACTATATAGTGAAGAAACAGCACCCTCCTCCTCTACTCTTATGTTAAGTGATGGGAAGTGATTACACCAATGATGATGGAATCTAGTTAATCAGAGGACAAGCAAGTCTCACACCTCCCAGGTGAAATAGAATTGTGGAGGAAAAACATGCTGAGAGGCAGGATGGATTAGCAAGAAAGTGTGATATTTACTGGGTAAGATTTAAGAATATATTTCCCAGGTACATTCCCAACTCCAGCATTCTAATAGAACCACATTCTTCATGTCTCATGGTGTCTTCCGCAGTATCAGGTGCAATGGGCTTTTTAAGACCTCCTTGTATTGTATATATCATGGATAATAATGGAGACTATCACCATGTAGATATACTATCTCCAATAATAGAGATTTACACCATGTGAAGAACAGACTATATTTGGATGAACTAACATCATTCAAGTGAGGCAAGTAAGAAATCTAAATGGGCAAAAAGAGGATTCTTACTGTGAATGGAATAATCTTTTTCCAAAACTTTTCCAAAATCTTTTGCAGGATTTAGAACATGTCAAGGACAGCAGAAACATAAAAAAAAATGCATATTTTTCTGTTCACTGCGTAATAGGAATTTATTAATGACTCATATCAGTAACTATGTAACTCTTCAGAGCAGTAATGCTCTTACCACACTGACATGATTATAGAGTAAAGGGGTGGAGTTTTTAGCAGTGTTTAATTCTATACCACCAGGGGCAGTCTATATCATGGCAGGAGCACAATTTCAGAAGGAGGAAGCCAGGGCGAGAAATGGAAGGATCATTTTTCACCGAGCTCAAGGGAGGGGATGTGCAGGTTTCAGAGTCAGCCTGGCAGAGCTGAGCCCTCTCTGCCACCAGCAGTCCCTTTCCTGTTCCTCTGAGTGGCAGGTTTTCTGGTTTGGTGCTGAAAGACAGTACCAGCAAACCTGAGATGCCACTCCAAGAAAAAGAAAAGGGAGAAAGCAGCGGTGGGACAGAGCGGAGCCCAGCTGAGTACACTATTTTATCAATACTGTTGTGGTTACTGAGATTTTTCAGTAAATTGTGATTTCATCTTAAAATATCTCCTAGTGTTTTCTCCACTGTTGGAATGGAATGGGGAGAAGGGGGCAGCTTGAGTGGGTTTAATTTTCCTGCTGGGTTTTAAACCAGCACACACACCAACAGGGAAAGGCAGATGGTTTCACAGTGTGTGTGTGATGATGATGAACTTCCTGTTCACTGGTATATTTGCTTTCATTTACCTGATCTGTAAATTTCTCATCTACCTCCTAATTCCACTTCAATACAACACAACGAAGTGACAGCATCATCAGAGACAAAAAAATGAGTGAAGGTGGATGTGACAGAAGGCATGTGTAGTGCCAGTGAAAGAACACATTTCCTACACATTACATATGCCTCAGATCCCCAGCTCCTAAGTAGATGTGTCTCTCCCATAGAAAAAAAATACAAAAGCCCAAATAAAATTATGTACCCATATACCTATGCTTCTCTTGCTCCAAGCACTGTAGATGATGTTTGAATATTTCCTGTATCAAAAAAAGGTACACTATATACAGAGATGTACTTCCTGGGATTACATTAGGACACGTGTCCGTGAGAAATGTTTGATCTTCTCATAGTCAGTTCACAAAATTTGGTTGCAGACTTTATATTCTGCTGTATATTACACAGGGTCACAGAGAATATGTGATAGGTTTGAGCTACTAAAAGAGCTGCCATGCACTAATTGTTCCTGAGTTTGCTCCATTTATCAGTAAACTGTGCTATTTGCTTATTCACAGGGGAAAGTCAATAAGTGATGACATTTACTATAAATGCAGTTAATAGAAAAACCTGTATTTAAGTTTTGCTAGCAATTTTTCCTTTAAGATGTTTATGACTCTTTGCCAGACTTTTACGCTCAGACACCTGCTGAGGATCGGTTTGTGGTTACCAGTTTGGCCATATGTTAACCAGAATCTTACATGGTGAGGCAGGATAGGTTCACGGAGGGCAATCAGCTGATGGGTTGATGAATACTTTGACATCCTTTGGCTTAGGAGGTGCCTCAATTGCAAAATGTTTAAGCATGAAGTCATGCAAGAAGACTGTTAGGGAGCAGCAAGTGCCTGCTGCTCATTGAAGGCAGGTAAGCCAGGAGCTGCTTCTGATCCTGGCACAGGCCATGCCCTCATTGACAGGGCACCATCCCACAGGCCCTGGTCTAGACAGACGGAGCCAGCAGTTAGTAACTTGTTCCAAAAAGACACTCTGATAGATAGAGTGAATGAGCCGGGTCCAGGGGCCACCCAGGGAGACTAGCAAGAGATACAGCTGGAAACGGGCCTGGAGACAGGGCTGTATCATGGGTCCCAGGTCCATCCAGGAGTCAAGGCTGGAGACAAGCTATGACCTAGGTCTGAGTGGTTCACCCAGGACAGCAGATCTGTGAAGCTATATTTAAAGATTCTTCAAATGAACAGGTATGTTCTGGCAACCTCCTACATTCATTGCACCAGTTTTGCAAACTCATAACTCGTGTGTACTAGAAGACTGTTTTCCTTATTTTCATCTAATAATTAAAAAGGAAAACAAGTTTCCTTGTATCTGAAGGATATCATTAGTCATTTCACCACACTGACAATCACAGGTGGTTTCACATGGGCATATAAAAAGCAAACTCTTCAGTCCTTCTTGGCATCTCCCCTCCACTTATGCAGGACCTCTAAAGAGAGGCAGTTGCCTTTTAGTGTTGGATGCTATCCAGCCACCTCCTTATCCACATCAGCAACAACCTTCCTTTTCACTACACAGCTGCAGAATTCAATTAAAAGTTCATCAGCAAGCTGTATTCATGCTCCTGGAGAGTAAACTGTATCCCCACAGATAGCAGGGACATGAGCTGCATCGCACTGACCCACCAAGGTTTGGTCTTTTGTAGTGCCTGGACTGGTTGGGCACTTTTGACGCTGTTGTACACCACAACAACACAGACTTCAACTTCAGAAGGCTGAAAATGACTCCTCTATTTTTGGGATGTGTCTCCCTTTTTATACTATTCTACACAGAGCAATTTGATTGGTGAAACAAAGACAAACTTCCTCAATCACATTGGTCAGACCAGAGGGACATCAAGAAGAAGTTGCTCCTAGGGAAAGGAATGTAAGCAAATTTACAGTAAGAAAAACATGTCTCTTGTTTACAGAAAATTCCCTGGGAAAAGAATTTCAGAAAACCAAAACATCTCAGGCACGAACCAGGGCTACACACTTTCTACCACAAAACTTCACAATGGAAACTCAGTTAATGCCAGCCATAGATATTTCCTCTTTTAAGAGGCAGACACCAGTTCTGAAATGAGCTGGACTGATATCCCCAGCCCCATGCTCAGACCCCACCCACACACCTCGTCCATGGCTCAGCTGGGCAGCAGAGGCTGGATCTGGTTGTGACTGCATGGAGCTGCACTCCAGCAGGTTACGTAACCTGACACATACCCCTGACACAACTCTCAGGCTCCACCCTTCACAGTTTGCTGTCATCTGTAGCCACAGTTTGTGCCTGCCATGTTTTGATCTCAGAAAATTCTTTTCTCAGAGACACTTGTTGTAAACAAGTGCATGTTATTGTAAACTATCTTGTTTTTCTACATTCTTTCCCAGAGGAGAGAATTTGTTTGATGGTCCCTTGGTGTGACCAGTGGGCCCAAGGATCCCACCTCTTAGGTGGGCTCATTGTGAAAATGTATAAAAGGCAGGTCTTGATAATAAAGCCAGACTTTGAATCTTCAGCCTTCTGATAGAGTCTGTGTCCTGCCTTCGTGCTCTACAGCGACATCTGGTGGACGCCGACGTGATTGCAGCCGCGGGAACAAGGTATCCTAAAAGCAATCTTTAGGTAAATACCGACCCGCCTGCTTGCCAGTTCGTCTCTCCGATAAGGAGACGAATTTTTGGCAAAATGATAATTCCTTCACTAGGCCCTGAAGACAGCCTAGTGCTAGAACTTTGGGAAGACCTCTTGGAACAAAAAGGGGTTTACATTCCCAGAGATCAGTTCCAAGCCCTATATTTATGGGGAAAAACAAACGGCATTTCTGCAAATGCCCAGGAAGCGCTATCAAAGACATGGTGGCGTGTTTGGGACGCAGTCTGCACGAGACCATGTATTCCGGTCAAGCAGACATCGCCAAGTTAATAATAACTTGGAAGAAATTTATCACAATATTTAAAAGTCCTTGTGAGACTTCACTTTCCAGTTCAAATCTGAGTCCTGCCGCGTCTGAAGAGGAAGACGGACCTTGGTGTGGGCTGACGTCCGACGCGGAGACGGAAGACGGAGACCTCGTGGACACAAAAAGCGGAGAAGCTGGGGCGGAGAGTTCGGCCAGCGGCGGACCGGGAAGCCCCCCGCCCACCCAGGACGTGTTGGGTTCGCTTGTCGCCTCTCCCCAGGAATCTGATTTCCCCGGAGAGGTTTGGAGCCCCCCTCACCGTGGGGGCGGGAAACAGGAGTGGGGACGGACCGGGAGCTCCGGAACGCTGCCCCACCCCTCCCCTCGGCTGCGATCCGCTCCGATCCCCGCGACCCCCGCGACCCCCCCTCGCGCGGCCGAGCGGCGGGAGGTGGGGGGGACTTGGGAATTCAGGAGCGCCGCCCCGCCCCGCCTCGCGGTCACTGCGCCCCCTTGCCCCCTGCGCGGCCCCGGGAGCCCGCCGCCCCCCGACATGGGCGGCCGTGGGCGGAAGTGGGTGGAGCTCGGAACCCCAGCGATGCCCCCCCGCCCCGCCCTGCAGTCGCCACGCACCACTGCCCCACCCCGAAAGCCTGGGAGCCCCCCACCCCCGGGAGTGGGCAGTCATGGGCAGGAGCAGGTGGGGCTTGGGACCTTGGCACTGCCCTTTGAGCCCGCCCCGAGAGAGCCTGGCTCTGCGGCGTCCGGGGACCCCTGCGGTGGGGGGGAATCGCCCATCCCCCATGTTTGCGTCATGGAAGCCGAACGGGCGCAGTCAACAGCGCGACCAGCGGGTGTCAGTCTGAAGGGGACAGTTACAACGAAGTGCCCGCATTGCGAAAGACGTACGTGCTTTCCAGTCGGGGCAGAGGATGTTGAAATAAGTCCCCCCGAAGGAGGGGATGATGCATCCCCGCCACGGCACCACTGCGCGAGCGACGGGGGGGTGGCCGGATCCCTGTCCGGCCCCGCGTCACCCGCCACGTCTGTGCGGCCGGCAGAAGCGCCCACCCGCACGCGCGGCGGGGCGGCGCCGGCTGCTGCTGCAGCAGGGGGAGGACAGCCCACTCCTCCCTCACCGGTTGCGCATCTGCGCACCGACCCTCCGCCATCTCTTCCAGCGCCGTGGGCCGGAAGTGAGGCAGCAGCTCCGTCCACCACTGAACCTTCCATTTTTGCGCTGCCTGGCCACACTGTGGGAGTGGGGCAAGCCACGGTTCCACCTGCCTCTATTCCCACGGCCCCGGACGGGTGGAGAGCTGGACCAGTACTGGCTCTACCACACCCTCCCTTGCCAGCCCCGCCTCCAGTGCAGTGTATAGGAGGGACCGAGTCTCTCTGGGCTTCGTCCCCCACTCCTGCGCGGAGCGAATCAGCTGCGGTCCCGGGGTCGCAGGCTTCAGCAGCTTCTACAGCTGCTGGTGCTGCTGCGACCGCCCCCCCCCCCCCCCCCAACTTCTAGTGACTCTGGGAATGCTTCATCTCTTCCACTCCCAGTTTTCACGTTTGGGGCAGGAGGCAACACAGCTGCCACGTCCCCTGTGATTGCTCGAAGCAAAGGGCCCCAAGTTGGTGCCCTATCTTCAGCCAATCACTGGACGCTGCCCCCATGCCAGGTCACCGTGCATCCCAGAGACCCGAGGCGCTTTTGGGACGAAGTGAAATCTAAGGCTTTGGAAATGGGGCATTGGGAAGTCGCAGAGTGCTTCATGGGGACTGCAGAGGATTTTTCTGGCCCTGGTGGCACTGGAAGGGCTGTGATATCAGGTGCCGAGAACCTGGGACAGGTAGCTCTGTCTGCTCCGGTGACATCCACAGGGCAGACACACACAGATCCTGTCACCCAGAAGGAGATGTTCAGGCTTTTCCTGTACTTAGGGCAAACTCTGCTACAGGTCAGCCTGGCACCCATCATGTTTTATCATGGAAAGCCGTGGTAGACCTACAGCAAAAGGTTGACAAACATGGCCTGGGCTCTCCCGAAGTTATGCAGATAATTCATCTCATAAACACGGACCTCTTGGTACCATATGATATCAGACATGTTGCTCAGGCATTGTTCAGGCCAGTTCAGTTTGAGGTTTTTGTGCAGAATTGGAACAAATTGGCTATAAAAGCAATGTCGCAAAATAGCCAACTGCCTGCACAGGACCCCAGGCGAGCAACCGGGGTTGATGTGTTCACAGGTGTTGGCCAATATGCTGACCCTGAAGTTCAGGCCAATTTTCACCAACTTGTGCTGGACCAGTGCCAGAAAACAGGCATCGCAGCATTGGTGAAAACCATTGAATTGGCCTACCCGAAACAGAGGTTTGTGACCATAGTCCAGGGGTCAAAGAAGTCCTTTTTGGACTTCGTCAAAAGGCTTTCTGCAGCGATTGAAAAACAAGTGGACGATGTGGACAGCAGGCTAATGCTGATCAAACAGCTTGCTAGAAGCAATGCTAATGTTGACTGCCGAAAGCTCATCGAGGCCCTCCCTGGAGATCCGTCCCTAACGAACATGGTCACGGTGTGTGCCAATGTAGGCACCACAGAAAACAAGATGGCTGCATTTGCTACTGCCTTGCAGTCATCTTGCAAACCCCAAAACAGTGGGCAACAAAAACAGGGCAAAGCACAGGCTGGGAAAAAACAAGGAAAGCAGAAGCAGAAAGCAAAAGCTCCCTTGTTTCTCTGTGCTCGGTGTCAGAGACCAAACCATACTGCAGACGTTTTTAAGGCAACAGTTGCTGCCAACGGTCAGGCTTTGCCAAGTTCGGGAAACAGGAAGCGGAGCGCCAAGGGGAAACGCGCACAGACCCCAAACTTTCCCCAGGCCCCGACGCCGATGCAGGTTTGCTTGGCAAGCTTGCAGCCAGCACCTGCGGCTCTGCCGGTGTTGACGTCTGCACAGCAGCAACAGTCGTCATAGACTCTTGCAAGCCGCATAAAGTCCCCCTGGATGCCTTTGGACCCGTGGGGGAAGGCAAAAGTGCCTTCCTCATGGGGAGGTCAAGTGCTACCCTGCAGGGTATCACTGTGCATCTAGGACTTATCGATGCAGATTACACGGGACAAATTTATGCAATGGTCTCCACACCCACCCCCCATCACTATCCCCGAGGGAACTCGGACTGCCCAACTTGTGCCTTTTAAGTCCTCTGTTTCCAGGACTGAGAACCGGTGGCGAGGAGACGGCTGCTTTGGATCTACTGGGCCTCCTCAAGTTCACTGGACAGCAGTCCTGAGTGAGGAACGTCCCAAGATGTGGTGCACCCTACACCTCCCCGATGCCACCCCTTCAGAGATCCACCTCCAAGGCCTGATAGATTCGGGGGCCAACATTTGCATCCTTTATTCCGCTGCATGGCCTCCGCAGTGGCCTCTGGATCCTGTTCAGTCGTCCGTCGCAGGACTGGGTGGAACGAAGCAATGCTTTGTGAGCCAGCGACCCGTGATGATTACAAACTCAGAGGGACAGTCGGCTATGGTTCGACCATACGTCACTGAAACTACTACTAACCTCTGGGGGCGGGACGTCCTGGCGGCTTGGGGGGTGCGGATTGGGACGGATTTTTAAAGGGGGCCACTGTGTCGAAGGGCACACCGTGTCTCACGCCTCCTTTATGGTGGCTGACAGACAAATCCGTTTGGGAATGTCAGTGGCCCCTTCCAAATGAAAAATTAGTTGCCCTTCGACAATTGGTCCAGGAGCAACTGGACCAAGGCCATCTTGAGTTTTCCACTAGTCCGTGGAACACTCCGGTTTTCTGTATCAAGAAGAAATCTGGGAAATGGAGGTTGTTACAAGACCTCCAGAAAGTCAATGCTGTGATGGAAAGTATGGGGACGCTGCAACCTGGTATGCCGTCACCCACCATGCTTCCTGCAGATTGGCCGGTTCTCATCATTGATCTGAAGGATTGTTTCTTTACAATTCCTTTGCATCCTGATGACAAACCGAAATTTGCCTTCACGGTGCCAGCAATTAACAATGCTGAGCCCGCACAGAGATATCAATGGACGGTTCTTCCCCAAGGTATGCGGAACAGTCCGGTCATATGCCAATGGTATGTGGCCCGTGCCCTGTCTGGAGTTCGCAAACAGTTTCCTGATGCCCATTTCTATCATTATATGGATGACATCCTGGTGGCAGCATCCACTCAGGAGGAGCTGCTGAGGATATACCCTCAGCTGCTCAGTGCCTTGCATTCCCATGGGCTTCAGGTGGCTCCAGAAAAGGTTCAACAACAACCTCCTTGGAAATATCTGGGGGTCAAAATTTTGGAGCGTACGGTCTGACATCAAGAGGTGCAATTTGTGCGTTCAATTAAGACATTGAATGATGCACAAAAATTGGTAGGTGTCATCATGTGGTTACGTCCATATTTGGGACTGACCAAGACACAATTGTATCCATTGTTTGATCTATTAAAGGGAGACCCCGATTTGAGATCACCACGCACCTTGACCCCTGAAGCGCGAAAAGCGCTGGAGGAGGTTCAGCAAGCTGTTTCCGCTCGCCAAGTCCATTGTATTGATCCTTCCATTGATGTCGCTGTGTTCATTACCATTCCAGATTTACATCCCACAGGCATCATTGGCCAATGGAGTGACAAATGGTCTGATTCCTTGCACATTTTGGAATGGGTCTTTTTGCCCCATCAGCCGCAAAAGACGGCAACATCACTATTTGAATTGATCGCGCAACTGATCATCAAATGCCGCCAATGGTGCTTGCAATTGACAGGAGCAGATCCCGCGAAAATAGTGATTCCCGTAGAACGGGAAAATTTTGACTGGAGCCTCACAAACGATGTATCCCTACAGAGTGCTCTAGAAAACTTTTCCGGGCAGATCACGTATCTTCTGCCCAGCCATGAGCTACTAAAGGTGGTGAAATTGGCTGAACTTTCTCTGCGACCAAAAAATAGTCCAGAGCCGGTGCAAGGACCCACCATCTTTACTGATGGTTCGGGGAAAACAGGGAAAGCCATTGTCACTTGGCAGGATGGATCTGAGTGGCAGGAGCTGAGGGGTCATGAGGCTGGCTCGAATTGAGAGCTGCTGAATTGGTTGAATTGAGAGCTGCTGTCATGGCATTTCAGCGATTTTCCCAGGTTCCTTTCAATCTGGTCACAGACTCCGCCTATGTGGCAGATATAGCTGAACGATTAGGTTATTCAGTTTTGAAAGAAGTCAGCAATCCTGCTTTGTTTCAATTACTAAAAGCCTTGTGGTGTGCGATTCAGGCCCGAGTTCATCCCTACTTTGTTCTGCATGTAAGGAGCCATACCAGTTTGCCAGGTTTCATGGCGGAAGGCAACGCGAGGGCTGACAAGTTGGCTAACCCCGTGTGGGTAGCACCTCAGCCTGACATACTCGCACAAGCCAAGGCATTGCATGAGTTCTTTCATCAGAATGCACATACCTTGGAGAAGCAGTTTCACTTGACGCCAGCTGAGGCTCGTGACATTGTCAATTCCTGTGATGACTACCACGCGCTGGCTGCGCCCTTGCCGGCAGGGGTGAACCCCAGAGGCCTTAAGGCCTTGCAACTTTGGCAGACTGATGTCACCCAAATTGCCGAATTTGGCCGGCTCAAGTATGTGCATGTATCTGTTGATACCTTCTCCTCTGCTATGTGGGCTTCTGCTCACACTGGAGAAAAGGCTCGCGATGTCATTGCCCACTGGAGGCGGGCTTTTGTCTTTTTAGGCATACCTTCTACTGTGAAGACCGACAATGGTCCTGCTTACGCCTCGCAGAAGGTGCAGCAGTTCCTACGAGCCTGGGGTGTGTCACATAAGTTTGGCATCCCACATTACCCAACTGGTCAAGCTATTGTAGAACGTGCTCATGGTACTCTGAAGCAGTTTCTTCAAAAACAAAAACGGGGAATGCAGGGTGAATCCCCGCAGAGTCGGTTGGCAAAGGCCTTGTACACTATCAACTGCCTTACAGTGCCGCAGAACGCAAGAAATCCAGTCATCTTGAATCATGACCTTTCGATGCTGGGTCCGGACGGGACGCATTGACCTCGAGCGAAAGTTCGGGTGAGGAACCTGATCACTAAGCAGTGGGAGGGCCCATTCGAGCTTGTCCTGTGAGGTCGCGGGTACACATGTGTGGCTACAAGATACTGGGGAACAATGGGTACCTGCAAAGTGTGTTCATCCTGATCTGCAACCACAAAGGCAGAACAGGGCCAATGGGCAACCTGGAGACCGGGACCAGAGTGAAAGTCATCAAGCGGAGGAGCCTTCGAGTGATGACTCAGATGCAGATGATGCGGGTGATCACTCAGATGGCCCCTCCACAAGTAGGCATTGAAAACTGCATTTTTCTTTTTTCTTTTTCTTTTTCTTAAAACTAAAAGGGTGAAATGTAGCCACAGTTTGTGCCTGCCATGTTTTGATCTCAGAAAATTCTTTTCTCAGAGACACTTGTTGTAAACAAGTGCATGTTATTGTAAACTATCTTGTTTTTCTACATTCTTTCCCAGAGGAGGGAATTTGTTTGATGGTCCCTTGGTGTGACCAATGGGCCCAAGGATCCCACCTCTTAGGTGGACTCGTTGTAAAAATGTATAAAAAGCAGGTCTTGATAATAAAGTCAGACTTTGAATCTTCAGCCTTCTGATAGAGTCTGTGTCCTGCCTTTGTGCTCTACAGTGACAGTCATCAAGTGTCATGGTCAGGTCTTTTGAATTTAGATTGCAAAAAAGGATTGTTCAAGAATTTAGGTTTCCTTGTCCACATCATATTCTGGATTTCATGGCACCCATGAGGAAGAAAAGCTCTATCTCATGGTATGTTGGAATCCTGGAAACTTAGATTTTAAGACTTTGGTATATAGTAATACATGTAAGTCAAGATGGAGGACTTTGGGCGTTGTCTGGGTCCTTCTTCACCTTCTTCTTCCATCTTCTTCATGGGTTTAGGTGGTTTTATGTAATTGGGTGAAAAATGTCCGCATTGCAGGACTTAGGTAGTCATTATTGGGTCAAAAGTATAAATAATATAGGTGTCATCTCGTTGTTGGGGGATTATCATTTAAATAACCTTGGAAAAAGTTAGAGGCACTCCATTTTTATCTTCGTTTTCTAACTTGCTAGTTAGAGCTCACGGCTTATGAGTCTGTAAGTAGATAAGAAATAATAAACATCCAAGTCCAAACACGACACCTACGTTTCCTGTGTATTAATCCTGACCTTGGCAGAGAGAAAAATAAGCCAGAACCATCACAATGGTGTAGTTCTACAGCCCCTATCCTCCCCACTGAAGCTCTGACAAGAGACATCCCGTACATCAATAAGCACTCCTTGCATGAGAAACTGCGGGGTAGAAATAGGTATCTCAATGTCAGGTGGAGTGATACAAATTCCTGCTCCAGTCTGAAGACCCTGGGGGAGAAAATGCTCCTGGAGGCATGAGTAGATCACAGGGTGACAATAAGCCATGAATGGGATACAGGAAAAAGTATTCCTGTGTGTCAGGAAAGAAAAGCAACCACTGTGTAAAGCCCTGGTAAGAACTCACCCGTACCACTATGGATATTTCTCATTCCTCATGTTCTAAAAAGACAAATTCCATCAGGAACGAATGCAGATGAAGATTAAGCAGATGATTTATGGGCATGGAGTGCCTACAGAAGAAAAATGATGACTGGAAGGAGCAATACAAAGGCAGATAGGGTTGTCACCATCTTCAAGAAAGGGACCAAGAATTAAGACCAAAGGAGGAAAAGAGTTATTGAAGTGCAAGGAAAAAAACAGTAAAGAACACAAAAACATTTGTGACCTCTTTCTAAAAAGACAACTTCACCATAAAGAATGCACTAGCAAGTGTCCCTTGATGCATTGGTGAGGAATGGTGGTAAAACCACACCTACTCTTTACATCCCTGCCAAGTCCATGCAGAGAGAACAAAAACTCTCTTTCATCTCTGGCATCACCACAAACAAAAGACTATCTTGGGTATAAATACCCTTATTCACAGTCTGAAATTACACACCAATTTTGGCACCAACATAGAAAATTACAATAATAGTACCTCTCTTAATCTTTTAGTACTCCAACTACTAAAATTTAAAGAAAAAGGACACTTGATAGGGCTTTAGGTAAGAACATCTTCCCACATATAGATGGAGGCAAATATCTCTGAAAGAGAAATAAAGTGAGTGCTGTCTAGAATCAAAAAACTAAAACTTTCCAAATGTCTTGGGTTATGGAACCAAAAACGTATATTCTATTTCATCTGCTGATACCAGTTAGGGAGATGTTTTTTTTTTTCTTTATCTCTTGTAACTCTGGGAGGATGGGGGGGGGGGTAGGGGGGGGGGGGGGGTGGATGCCTTCTGATAATGGGCCAACTGTTAAAACCAGGTAGGGCATTGTTTCTTATCTCTTTTCACAATGGGCCATTAAGACTCCCCAGGCTGTTTTCTTCCTCAAGCTGTTCCTCTTCCCAAAATAAAACATCCACATTCCATCATCTTATTGTGAGATGCTCCACCCAGTGGGGGGAGCCAACCATTCTTGCCTGGAAAAAACTGAGACTCAGGAACAGGAGCTCTCTTGCTTCACCCCAATTTCTGGGAGGAAGATCAGACCTCATCTCACCATCACCAGACCCCATCTCACCATCACCAGACCCCTTCTCACCATTACCAGACCCCTTCTCACCACCCCTGGACCCTTTTTGGCTACAGGATCATCTCTACCTCAACAGAACCACATCTGGAGGCCACTCCAGGAGGACTTACTTTTGGACTGCTTCCAACACCTTGACTAACAGGGCGTCAGGTTGTAGCTCTGACTCTGTCAGGGTTTTGCAAAATTGTTGTTTGTTGGCTGGTTTGGTGGGGTGGTTTTGTTTTTCTACCACATTAGTATTATTGATATTCCTAGTAAAGAGCTGTTATTCCTATTCCCAAATCTTTGCCTGAGAGCCCTTAATTGCAAAATTATAATTTGGCAGGGGGTGAGGGGTTTACATTCTCTATTCTGAGGGAAAACCCCAGTTTCCCTGGCAGATACCTGTCTTTCCAAACCAAGACACCAAATATTAAGAGCAGTAAGATAGAAAGCAACTCTTTAATGAAAGCTTTCAGTTGCACAAATATGGCTAAACACACATGTGATACAAGATTTTTACAATTTTTATAAGATTAATTTATTAGTATATCTAGCAGGTACATCCAATAGATCAGTTGCTCCAACAACCCACCATTTTCTTTGCCCTATATCTTGAGTCTCTCAAATTCTAGTGAAAAACAAGATGCCTGTGTCAGCAATTCTCTTCTTGAGAATAAGACTAAACAGAATTTCAATAATATGTTAAAAAGGGTTATTGCTGTAAAATGTGAGAGAGGGCAGGAAAAATACTAGAAAGTATACAACTATATATTAAAAATCTAGAAAGCAACAAATGTATGAAAAAAAAGCCAAAACTCTTTAGGCATCATGAGAAATGAGCTCTAAAAGTTTTACACTATTACTGAAGTGTGCCTTGTATCCCATATAAACCCAGCCAATGGATGCGTTATTGATCAAATGGGAGCTTCAGACAAGTCCTGCTTCAGCCTCAGATTTTTGGCAGCAGCTTAAATTTAGGTGGCCCACACCTAAAATTTCCTCAGCCCACAAGTTTTAAGGATGGCAGACCAGGCCTATTATAAAATGAGTTATTTAATGAATAAACAGGAGATAACAGACAAAAAGGCCTTAAACAGAGTTGCTTACTACACATTATAAAACAAAATAACTACTAGCAGATTACATAAAACACTGCACGACATTAAAGTACCTATATTAAAGCTAGGAAAGAAATAGTGTAGATTAGGACTCTATGTAACTTGCCATCAAATTGACAATACTGTACTGAACCCTAAAGAGAGTAACCACAAAGTTGGGATGCCTACTTCGTGGAGAGAAAGCTTCACATATTTCCAGGGAATGTGCAGAAGACTTCTGCTTTGTGAAAGTTTGGTGTAGCATTTATAATTTGTGAAGTGTCTGTCAGTCAAAAATTCCAGCTTATGTCTCCACATCTTGCTTCCACAGTGAGATGAAAGCATTACTCCCACGATGCCAAAAAGAACTCACTATAAGACAAGCTATACTGATTGAGTTATTTCACCAGTTAGCGAGCTCATGTGAAGCTCATGTGAGGGGAGAGATGCCCTAGGTTATTTCACCAGCTAACAAGCAAAAGATAAGCTCTTGGGAGTGGGGAAGGGGGGGGGGGTGGGTAGCAGGGGCAGGGGTGTGGCGGGATGGTGAAATGCCCTGCTACAGTTAACAGAGGAGTTGCTCATTTTGGTTTCAGTGAGGCAAGTGGATGTGTGTCTTGGTTTGACAAGACAGGTGTCTGCCAGGGAAACTGGGGTTTCCCTTAGAATAGAGAATGCAAACCCCCCACCCCTGCCAAATTATAAATTTTCAATTAAGGGCTCTCAGGCAAAGATTTGGGAATAGGAATAACAGTTCTTTACTAGGAATATCAATAATACAAATGTGGTAGGAAACAAAACTACCCCACCAAACCAGCAAACAAACAACAACAATTTGGGAAAGCCCTGATAGAATCAGAGCTGCCACCTGGCACCCTGTTAGTCAGGGTGTTGGAAGCAGTCCAGAAGTGAGTCCTCCTGGGGTGGTAGATGTGGCTCTGTTGGAGCAGGGACGATCCTGTAGCCAAAAAGGGTCTAGGAGTGAGGAGGAGGAGTCCAGGGGTGATGAGGAGGGGTCCAGGGGTGAGGTGATGGTGAGATGGGGTCCGGCGATGATGAGATGGGGTCTGGCGAAGATGAGATGGGGTGCCGTCTTCCTCCCAGGAATCGGGGTGAAGCAAGTGAAATCTGTCCCCGGCCGGCTCAGTTTTCCCGGCAGCAATTGTAGACTCCCCCCACTGGGCAGGGCATCCCACAATAGGACCATGCATGCAGATGGGGCTCTGGGGGGAGCGGGTATAGTCCGGGGGTATAGTCTGTTGATGGCCCATTACCCAAAAGGCACCCGCCCCTCCCCCCCGTCCCCCTCCTTCCAAAGTTACAAGAAATAAAGAACAATTCCCCAACTGCTTTCAGCAGATGAAAATAGAATACACATTTTTGATTCCATAACCCAGGACAATGTGACTACAATAGCAACAATGAGCCATTTTCACAGTTTGCAAGTCACGTTCATCTGACTGCTTTGGGCAAAGATCCAAACGTTCAAGAACTAAAAAAGACTGATATTTTCATCACATCAGTGTCACCTCTGTTCACTTGTTTTTATAAAGTGTCTATTTCCCTGGTGGTCTTATGGCACTGTCCATCTCAGCCTACAGCTCTGGCTACACTTTGGCTTTCCTCTGGCCCGCAGCTGCTGAAATCAGCCCCCATATGCCCCAGGAAAAGGGTTTGTAACCAGACAGATCAAATCCCCGGTGGGACTTCAAAGACATTAGTTCTGGCACAGAAAGGGGCAGCTGATACGGGTGGTCTCTGGGCTGTGGGGTTGGATTATCCCATGACCTGAGAGAGAAGTAACAGCACAAGGTTGGTCATTGGAAGCCAAGCAGAGGAGGACACGTCTTGAGTACCTGGAAGCTGTGTCTAGTATATAGCCACCAAGGGCAGGGGCAGACTCTTGGACACAGGGACAGCCTCAGGGCCAGCACTCCAAAGGCCTTCTTCTGAAGGCCTAATATTGTGTTCAGTTTTGGGCCTCTCACTACAAGAAAGATATTGAGGCACTGGAGTGAGTCCAGAGAAGGTCAACAAAGCTGGTGAGGGGTTTGGAGCCCAAGTCTTATGCGGAGCAGCTGAGGGAGCTGGGGTTGCTTAGCCTGTAGAAAAGGAGGCTCAGAGGGACTTCATCCCTCTCTACAACTGCCTGAAAGAAGGTTATAAACAGGTGAGAGTCAATCGCTTCCCCAGTTAACCTGTAGCAGGATGAGCGAAAATCACCTGAAGTTGCATCAGGAGAGGTTTAGATTAGATATTAGGAAACCTTTTTGCACTGAAAGGGTTTTAAAACACTGGAACAGACTGCTGGAGATGTCACCATCCCTGGAATGTTCAAAAAACATGTGGATATGACACATGAGGACATGGTTTAATGGGGAATATGGTGGTGGTGCTGGGTTGATGGCTAGACTTGATGGTCTTAAAGGCCTTTTCCAATTTTAACTATTCTATGGTTCAATGATTCTATGAAGGATGCTGGACAGCGGTGTGGTGGGCACAGCTGCAGTGAGTGGGGTTGCACATGGGGGCTCCTATGTCCCACTCACAGAGCTGGCCCAGGATCAGCTCAAAGACATCCAAGAGAAAGTCCTTAAGGAGCTATTGTAAATACTTGGTGGGGCCTGAGGGAGGCTGGATATGGTTGCTGAAGGTTCTCTGCTGCAAGGCCAGCTCCTAGTAGGGCCATGCTCAAAGCCCATTGGATAGATGGAAACCCTGCTTCAGACTTCAGGGAACAGATGCCAGCTTCTCAGAATATGAGAAGGAGCACCAAACCAAGTGGTAAGACCAAAGAAATGCCTTCTGGAAGAACACTTGAGGAGCACTGCAGAGCACTCTGTCTTCAACCCCTGTGAAGCCAGGTGCAGCAGCCATAAGAAATGAGGTGCGGAAATGTTGGCAGGATTCCAGTGTTTTGGAATACCCACTGGTGCCCTTCAAGGCACACAAAAATTTGTGCTGCTGAAGTTGATCAAACTGTTGGCATGTGGCCAGTCTCAGAAGCTCCTGTGATGACTCCATGTAGGGCAGCATAGGGCTTGGGCATCTTTTGGAAGGCAGAGCCAGCCTGTGGGTGGAGTAGACAGGTCTTTTGCATATTCTCTGAAAATAGATGATGGCTAGTGCTCGGGTCAGGGAGGAATTTTCCTCAATGCAGTTTTGCATGCCTCTGAAGCGTTGAGCCTGCCCACTGCTGAGGGCTCATCTGATCCCCTTCTTTTACATTTTTGGTCCCTTTGGCAGTCTCTGCTGCTCATGTTACATGAAGATGGCTTGTCATGCCCTGCATCTGCGGGGAGAAAGCCTTTTTTTGCCCCACAGTGGGCTGCAAGTGCCCCCGGGGTTTTTGTTGTTGTTGTTGTTGTTTTGTTGTGTTTGTTTTGGTTTTGTTTGTTTGGTTTGGGGGTTTTTTTGTTTGTTTTGCTGTGTGCGTTTTTTGGTTTGTTTTTTTTTTTTTTTTTTTTTTGCTTTCCTCTGCCACACTGAGCACAACCTCTTGCCAGGGCTTCTTTCGGCCATTTTGGCCAGGTGGCTGGTGCTCTTGCTCCTTGAAAGTATCCCTCATGACCCTCATCTAAGGAAAGGAAGCTTTCCAGACTCCCAGGGTGGGCCCAAAGGGTGACCTGGGGCTTGGTTCTTGTCTTCTTGTAGCACTGGGCACAGCCCCTTGTCAGGGCTCCTCTGGGCCCCCATGGCTTCGTTCTTGCCTGCCGCCCTCACACCTCCAGGGCACCACTCATGCCCTGGCTCTCTCTGGCTCTCTTGCCCATTGCAAGCTTGGAGTGCAGCTGAGCTCTGCTCTTCCCTTGCCTCCATTTTCCATGGGGTTCTTGCATCCATCCAGAGCTGCCACTTTTCAGTTCTCCTGCCTGCAAGCACAGGACAGACATGAGAGTGCTTTTTTCATGCATCCCTGGCCTGGGAGCACAGCAATGAAGCAAATCTTGGAAGGCAAAAAGTGTGTTTGTCATTGATACGTATTACACGTGTGTTGTTTGGTGTTGTTGCTTCTGATTCTCATTCTGCATGTTCTCACCCGTCAGGAAATAGGACCTGCTGGGCCTTTATTCCTTCTGCTGCATTACATAGCTCTGTCACTTGCCTTTGCCATACTACAGAGGATTTTTCAAGCTAAACTGAAGAAGACATCAGCCTGGTCCTGGCTACACATGCACATTGTGGTAATGGTTGTGAGCATCAGCTCTGAAACTGATTCAGAAAAACAAAAACTAAAACAATATCCTATTTCCAGTTGTAACCTGTGTGTCATGTGCTCTTGAATGTGTTTTTTGACCAGAAGCTCCCTGGAGTTTCACACAAATAACAGTCCCACCATCATTTGACTCGAGGTGAGTGCAGGGAATAGAACAGGACAGAGCAGTTGCACCACATTAAACCCAGAGCTCTGCATGACAAGGTCCGAGGTCTGAGGGCTCCACCCCAGGGAGCAGCTCTCTGCAGTGCAGGTCCCAGGCCCACCCAGGAGACAGGGGCAGAGCCAGGCACACCTACAGCAGGGCTCAGGCAGGGACTGAAGGTCCCAGGCAGAGGTGGGACACGTCCCCTGGGCCCTTGTCAGGAGGTGGTGGGGCTGGGGGTCCCAGGGGAGGCCAGTCCCAGCCACTGAGGCCTGTGAGCAGCCCCAGGATGCAGTCAGGACTAGACTTCAGTGCTCACGTGCTCTTCTTCAGACACTGGTGGTTGGACACTTTGGGGAGAGAGTCTTGGGCCAGATGGACCTTCCCTCTGAGAGGGTGCTGCTGTCCTCAGGCTCTTGTGTTTTCCATAGAAAACAGACCAGACATTTCTAAAAATGAGTACAAGGAGCAAAAAAGAACATTCATGGGGAAGTGAACAGGTATTGCTCACCCCAAGTGGTTTGCAACCATTTAAATGAGAAGCACCTCTTGCACCAGACTGAAAGCTTGATCTTTGAGCTAGTGTCAGTGATGTGGTGTTTTGCCATCCTGTGAAAACCTCAGTTGAACACTGATGAGTTTAAAAAAAACACATGACACTTGCTTTTTGCAAATTTGTGCAGATGGCCCCTTTATCTTGAGATGATCCACAGCCCTGACACACCCCGCCCCCGCCAACAGAAGAAACACACCTCCTTCCCACAAGGTGACAGAGCCAGTGCCTAGGCTGGGAGATGGTTATGGGTATTCATTGCCTTCTGCTAGTGCAGGGCTGGGAAGAATTGTCATCAGAGATTTCCCCAGTGTCTATGGAGAAAGATGAGACACAGAAAAGGGAAGGGGAAGGGGAAGGGGAAGGGGAAGGGGAAGGGGAAGGGGAAGGGGAAGGGGAAGGGGAAGGGGAAGGGGAAGGGGAAGGGGAAGGGGAAGGGGAAGGGGAAGGGAAGGGGAAGGGTGTTGGTTTTTTGGTTTTTAATGGCTCTTGCTCAGGTGAAGAATTATGTTGTTTCATGCACTTATTGGAAAAACAGAGATAAAGCAGTGAGACAGTCCACTGTATATCATACAAGTTGAGTGCTCAAACATTTGTTTGACACTTCTGGAAAGTTAACCCCCATAATTTCTGAGGCAGAATTCTCTACTTTAGGTCTAGGGTTGTCGTATCATCTTCCCAGGCAGTATCAAGTTGATAAAAACATTAGCTTTCACCCCAAAGTTTGAGTGGGCAATGACATGAATGATTTTAGTTTACTTTCAGAGTTAACAGCTGCCTCAAGAGCAGCAGCTGTGAGGGCACTTGGAGGATGACAGATTTCTTGCAGCAGAAGCAGTGTGAATTCAGTTTCTGGTTTCCTCTTCTTTGGTATGCTGACTTCTAGGGAAACGTTTTTGCAGAACAGTTTGCCAGACAAGTCACAGACCATTTTCTAGGGACCAGGCACTTGGTGTCAAATCCAAAGTAGGCCCTCACATGAAGCTGCTCCCTCAGGTGGTTCCAGCATGCTTGTGTGGGTAAAGGTCTTGGTGCATTTAAGCAGGGCTCAGTCAGCAGAGGAAATGCATACTGAGTTAAGAAACAAGGTGATTGTTGTGGATATTTGTGAACTTGGTAGTTAAAAATCTGGAAAGTCCTCTGTGCTCTGGGTAGCATACACCTTTCCATCCACGGCTAAAACTGCTTCAGCAATGGATGAAATTGCTAAACAATTCAACCACTTAAATTCTAGCCTGACGGCTGTGGGAAACATCAACAGATTGCCCCGTCTCTGCAGGACATGAGAACAGAAACCTTTGCAGTGCTCCTCCTGAAGGGATCCCCTTGGTCTTGCCAGTGCTCTCCAGAAGATAAGGGCTGAGAGCCTTGGGCACCTCCTCATGTTCTAGATCTTTGCACTGCCAGCAGCCCAATTCAGCCCGCTATCCCCTACCCCATCCCCTTCCCTTCCCCTTCCCTCTTCCCTCCAAATCCTGTTACTCCGAGTCCTGTCTTTAGCTCGGATGTCCCCGCCCATGTTCTGTACCTCCCTGGCAGCCTTCCGAGAAGTGAGGGTGCCCTGGCTGACATTGAGAAAGCAGGGCAGAAAGTGACGGCAGGTGGACATGGCGGAGCGCTGGGTGCAGGCTGAGGCCGTCGTTTCTGATAAAGCAGCTGTCTGTCCCTGCTGCCCGCGCCGCAGTGCAGCGGGATTTATTGCACAGAAGATGCCGCGGATATAGCCTTGCGGCTCCCGAGGCCCATGGCCGTGCCCAAAAGCCCAAAAGCCCAAAAGCAGGCAGTTGCCACCCACAGTGGGGTGTGAGGAGAGAAGGAGAAGACCAGGAGAAGGGGGAGAAAGCAACCCTCAGAGACTGTGTCGAAGAAACCAACATTTATTTCCTTCTTCTACAATCACGGCTTCTCGGCTTGTGTCGTCGCCGGCGGGACGGCCTCTTTGGGGGCTGTGGAGAGTCCTGAGGGCCAGAGGTCCTCCTCTTTACGGGGCGCTGGGGCCCCTCGGGCGAGCAGTCCCTGTCCCGGCCAGGAGCGGGAGGGCTACGGCTGCACCGCCGGCCAGAGGGGCCTGCTCCTGCTGCTGCCCCGCCGGGCTCCTCCTGGCGCTGCTCCCGCTCTGCAGGGACCGGCGCGGATGGAGAGCGCCCGGGCTCCCCGCGGGGGGGCGCGTCCAACGTTCCCACGTCAGCTTCCACATTGGAGACTACAGGGCTGCAGGAGGAGGCCACCATGGGGCTGGGAGTCCCCTGGCGGGAGGAGGCAGAGGAGCCAGGGATAGCTGTGGGACCCTGCTCCTCCTCCTGCCGCTGCTCCTGCTGCTCGTCAGCATGGGAGTTCAGGAGGTTCATCTGCCGCAGGATCTCATCACTGCACCTGTCAGCGGCAGTGTCGATGAGGCGGTGCACAAATGCCACTGTCTGCTCCTGCAGCGTGGGGTGCAGCTCCCGGACCAAGGCCTCCTCACTCAGTCCGTAGCGGCACAAACTGGCGACAATGGCACTCTGTGCCCACAGCCACCTCCCACCAGCGGGTCCTGAGCAACTCCAACAACTCCCGGTTCAGCCAGGGCAGCAGGGGCTCTAGGATTTCTGGGCAGTCCTGGAAAAAGCCTGCCCAGAGCTCTGGTGGGAAGCCAGCTATGTAAGTCCTGGGCATCAGCTCCGCAGCCCCCTGCTCATGCTGATGGCCAGCAGCTGATGAGTCCGAGGGGCTTGGGAGAACTATCTCCAGAAAGTCTTCCTCTGACCAAACAGAGTAAATGATGCTGTCGATAGCCTGCCTGCACAGGGGGCATGATGGTTTCCTCTTGGCCCAGCGCACAATGCAGCCCAGGCAGAACAGGTGGACACAGGGTGTTACAGAAGCGATTTCACCTGGAATGTCACGGCAGATGGGGCAGTTCCACTCTGTCTGCGTGGCCATGTTTGCATGTTGCAGCAGAGCTAGGGACAGCAGCTGCTCCCTCTTGATGGTGTGACACACTGCAAAACGGTCACTTGCTGTCCCAGGGAGATGGGTGGATAGAAGAAATGCCCAGGCGCCTCAGGAAGGACACACTCACAGCTCCCCAGACGCCATCGCCCACCCCAGGGCCACTCTGTAGGCATGTTTCCTGCACTGCTCACCTGTGCTGCTGCAAGCACCACCCACAGTACTTGGCTTCCTGAACCAGGTAGGGCTAAAGAAACAGGCAAAGTCTCGTGAATGAGAACCGAGAGTTGCTGGCAGCAGCTCCCAATGACCTCGCGGGCTTCCAGTCCTCCTAGACACGCTTGCCAGGAGTCCAGGCGCGAGCGAGTCTGAGCCAGGCTCTGCCCATGCCCAAACGTAAGCAATTTGAGGGATGTGAGGTCACAGTGCATTGCTCACTTAGGTTGCCATCCATGGAGTCTGTGGCCACCGCTGATGTCACAGTCTGCTGCTCTGTGCTGGCAGCCTGGACTGCCTTCCAAATCTGTCATAGCAGGCCTTTCTCCCCTGCAGGTGCACAGCATCGGGAGAAAAAAATGGGGTGCGTGGGCCATGCTGTGCCATCGTTTGTTTGTGCCTCTGACTTTTATAATCATTTCGAGTAATTAGCCCAAGCACTTCTCCTTTAGAAGCACGTTACCTGCTAGTTTTACATTTTTGTGATGGGAGGGTGCTGTGTACATCATGCACAGGGGTTGGCCTGTTTAAATCTGGTGAGATAACAGCTCATATTTTCTGTTCTCAATGCTGCTTGCCTGCACCGCTTGGAGAGGTAAGAACATCCTGACATTTCATGCCAGTCTCTGCACATACTTCTTGCCAGGTCATTGTAAAATTCAGGTTTTCCTTTCCTACAGCCCCACTGGATCGCCGTTGACGGGCACAAGGGTGTGGTCATTAGCTCAGCGACCAGTAAAACCCTCTGTTGCTCTCATCCCGTTGAGAAATAAAGTTGAAAATTGATAGATAACTGCAAAATAAGCATCAAGCACAATTTGGGGCAAACCAGTCAAAAATGTGGACAAAATCTATACTGTCATTGAGTTTTAATCTCTCTCCCTCGTGGTAGTGCTTGCGACTGAGTACTGGGCCACCCAAGGAAGGGCAGGTCTGTCTGTTCTTGCTGTGCTTCCCAAGCTGCTTTGCCTGCAGCTTTCAGGGAGCTGTAAATCACTCCAGCCAGACTTGCAGCTGGGCATTTTCTACCTCCTTAGGGTGTTTTTACTAAGACTAGTGGGAAGTCATCAAGTGAGTTACAGTCTCCAGCCTGGGAGAGAAAGGGGTTTTTAGGAGAGTTTTCCTGCCTCATCTGTACAATCTTCTCAGGAATATCTTCTAGGGGAAAAGCCCTAGGCACATCACAGGATCACCCCTACCTTCCTGAACCCTAAAAATACATAACCTCAATCAGTGCCAGCTGAGCAGAAGTTTAGTTCATGTTCAGTGTGAAGTGAAACTTCTAAGAGCCAAGTTACTGCTGCCTTGATGAATTAGCCCAGTACCCAAAGATCTCTGTTGGGGGAAGACACATGTGTGTGTCAGTCTGAGCTTTTTCTTGGCTCTTTCCCTGCACAGACCTCCACTGGTGCTGAGGGCAGCACCAAACTGTCACCTGGTCCCTCCCTGTGCCCAGGTTGTTGTTATTTTCAAGGACAGGATCTTTTAAAGATCCCTAGAAGAGTTTTGGTTTATTAGGAGAGGGAAAGGTTAAAAAACAAACAAACAAAAAACTAACCAACCAAACAACCCCCCCCCCCCAAAAAAAAAAAAACAAACAAGAACAAAAAAAAAAAAAAAAAAAAAAAAAAAAAAAAAACAACCAGTCATCTACCTCTTTGGATCAGGGACTTACATGAGTGTCCTTGGACACTCTTATCTATTGTGCCACCAGCACTTGGCCTGGCTGACCCTGGGTTGTCCTGTCCAGCTGTCTCTGGTTAACAAGCAGGATGGGATGTGGTTCTCTAAGGAGACCTGTGTTTCCACTGCATCCCTTAATTCCAGAGCCCATTTTCAGGATGGCAAATCAGTAGCACTGGGGTCAAGAAGGACTTTTCCCCCAGGGCAGATTGGCACTGGTTCCAGGGGAGTTTTGTCTTCCTCTGCAGCACTGAGCATGACCACCGTTCAGGGCTCCTTCAGTCCCTTTTGGCTTGGTTGCTGCCTGCTGCTCATGCCCCATGAAGATGGCCTGTCATGCATGCCCTGCAGCAGTGGGCAGGAACCTTTCCAGACTCCCAGGGTGGGCCCCAAGGGTGACCTGGGTCTTGGTTCTTGTCCTCTTGTAGCACTGGGCACAGCCCCTTGTCAGGGCTCCCTGTGGCTCTGTTCTTGCCTGCCGCCCTCACACCTCCAGGGCACCACTCGTGCCCTGACTCTCTCTGGCTCTCTTGCCCGTTGCAAGCTTGGAGTGCGGCTGAGCTCTGCTCTTCCCTTGCCTCCATTTTCCATGGGGTTCTTGCATCCATCCAGAGCTGCAACTTTTCAGTTTTCCTGCCTGCAAAACAAGCACAGAACAGGCACAGGGCAATACAAGCACAGGCCATGCATCCCTGGCCAGGAAGCACAGCAAAAAAGGAAGTCTTGGAAGGTAAAAATTGTGCTTGTCATCAATATGTGTTATAATTTGTAAAATATCCCACAGTACCATACATTCCTTCTTTTTTTGTGTGTGAGGTTGGTACAGATCTTCAGTCTTTGTGTTCTCACCTTTCAGGAAACAAGGGCTGCTGAACCTATATTCCTGCTGCTGCATTCTGTAGCTCTGTCACTTGCCTTTTCCAGACTACAAAGGCTGGGTTTTAAAGCTAAAGTGAAGAACATATCAGCCTGCTCCTGGCTACACATACACATTGTGGTAATGGTTGTGAGCATCAGTTCCAAAACAAATGGAAAAAAAATTAAGATAATATCCTGCTCCCAGTTATAACCTGTGTGTTATGTGTTCTTGAACGTGTCTTTGAAGCTGAAAAACCCATGACATTTCTTGAAAATAATGATCATTGTTACTTGACTCATTATGAGCACAGGAAATAGAATAGGGCAGTTGTGCCATGTTAAACCCAGAGCTCTGCATGACAAGGTTTGACCCAGGTCTGAGGGCTCCACCTCGGGGAGCAGCTCTCTGCAGTGCAGGTCCCAGGCCCACCCAGGAGACAGGGGCAGAGCCAGGCACACCTACAGCAGGGCTCAGGCAGGGACTGAAGGTCTCAGGCAGAGGTGGGACATGTCCTCTGGTCCCATGGCAGGAGACGGAGGGAGTGAGGAGAAGCCAGTCCCATCCACTGAGGCCTGTGAGTACAGCCAGGACTCTGCAGGACTTGTAAATTGGAGTTGTGTTTGTTAGCTACCAGTCAGTGGGGACCTCACCAGACTCCCAGGACTATTGTGTAAGTAAATGAGAGGAGTCCTTCTGTAACATCTGCTTGCTCCTTCACTGCTATGGGATGAATCTCATGAGGCTCAATGGCCTGACATTTGGAAATATTTCTTTACCAGTGATCAAACCATGGAAACAGGCTTCCTCAAGAGGTCCCCTCATCTGTCAGTGTTGAAGAAGCATTTGGACAATGCCCTTAATACCATGCTTTAGCTTTTGATCAGCCTTGAATGGAACAGGCAGTTGGACTATCACTGGATGATCATTTTATATCTATTCCAGATGAACTATTCTAGTCTAGTCTAGTGAAAGCATACATCTGTCCCCTCACAATTGCACTGTCCACAAATGGAAAAATCACTGTTCCTGCAGCTGGAATGCTCAGAAGAGCAGGCAACCCAAGTGATATAAGAGATGGTTAATAAAAAAAATAGGAGCTAGAAAGAGGATGAAGAGTGGAAATAATGTGGTAGCAACTGCAGAGAAACTAGAGACAAGGGCCAATTCTGGGAAAAACAATGAGTGAAGATTTGGAAGAGAGTAGAAAAACAATTTTTTTTCTCCTATAGAGTACTCCCATAGAGGCCTGACCTTGAACTGTTACAAACCTGAGGACTGAGAGGTGAGTGAATGACAGGGGTCCTATAGAGGAGAGCCCTTAGGTGTCTTTGTCCAAAGGAAGCTATTCCCAGTTTCAAAATTCCAAAACTGTTATCTGAAATGAAAACTATTTTAATTGATTATAATATGCTCAAAGAACATTAAATAGGATTTAATAGGATGTAAATCATCAGGACAGCTGCTTTAGTGACACAAAATGTGCAGAAACCATTTTGATCCTATTTCACAGAATGTGTTCTATGTCGCTTACATGGCATGATCACAGCTACCCAGGCTGCTTTCTTGGGATATCTTTGGGGTTTAATTGCCCTGTCAATTAGAGTTAGAGGTATTAATGTGGCAGTGAAATGATAAAGATTGCTCATGGGTTCTATTCTCTACTTATTTGTATTCATCAGTCTTGAAAGAGGAGAACTTTTCACATTGTCTTGACATGGATGCTAATAAGCCTGTAATGAGAGATTCACTGCATCAAATAAAATAGGTCCCAGCAGCCATGAAGAGAACAAGTTAAGATAATGGTACAATGCAGTCCAGTAATGAAGAGGTGGAGAGTGTAGTCCCCTGGATAGGGCAGAACACACTGTTAATTTTCAAGGATGAATGGATTTAGCCAGTGAATGAATAAAAGGCTTTAAGAAGAGGGAAAGGATGACAAAAACCAGCCACTTTTGAAAAAAAAAATTGATCAGAATGGAAGTAAATTGTATCAACATATGCTCTATGAAGCTATAGAAAGTATTTAAAACTGAATATTGAGTACATGGAAGTAATTTTCAACAAATCCTGAACTAGGATGAATCAGAAAAGCATTCTTAAATATATAAAGCTATGTTGACTTCAATCTTCTGAGGCTACAAAGAAACAGACTAAGTCCCATGTTCATGGGACACGTGCATGCGCAAAGCATTTTGGATCAATGTTTTTAGTTTCAAATGATCTGGATTAGGTTGGACAGAGTGTAAAAAATGAGAACTATTATTAATATTGTATGCCACAAGCTATATCAATGTATTAAATGTAAATGGTTTTGTGTAGGCCAGTACTTGTTTAGTGCTTTCAGCATCTTGAGTTGAGCCTTGAGTGTCCCTGGGTGCTTAAACTACATTGGTTTTCAAGATAAAATAAAACATGCATAAAGTCCACACACTTCTAGATTATTTATTCGTGTGACTCATATAAGTCATATCATGCTGTGATTTTAATGAGTTCTATCTTCATATGTTCCTGCTCCTGGAAGACCTTTATGGCCTTGCTCTGTAACTTATTCCCTCAAGCTGCTTTATGCCCAAAATAGAACTATTTCTGAAAAATGGGGTTCTAAGAACTCAATAGGTGTATTTGGGTGGAAACAAAAAAGTATAAGCAGTTGATTGAGAGATAAGCACTAAAATTGAGAGAATCCAAAATTTCAGGGTAGTTCTCCTTTTTCTCATAGTTTATTGACTATGATTTTTAAGATACAGTACTCTTATTTTCAGTAAGTTTTTTGTGCCAATTTTAACGCGCAATTCTTCCACGCTTGACATGAAAATACTAAAAGAAGAATGTTAAGAATTCACATCATGGAATTACCATTACATAAAATCATTAGGGTTTATAAGAATATGAAATTTGTGTGATATAAGAATATCATGCAATCATTCCATTTCCAAACATTCAGGACGTAAACTACCTCTAAGCAGTCTTACAGGAATTGCAATTTTCTCAATGACCCTTAATACAACTTCCCTCATAGATCAAGGGCAGCAGATCACTTTGAGAGTGCTAGACTCCCTGAGCTTAGCATTAACAGTCTGTGTTTATTTCAGGAAGATTCTACTGATTGTTAGAGATGCTTCCCTGAACCATGGTAAAAGAATTATAAGCCTTCAAAGGGATATTTGGGACAATTTCCAAAACTGACTAAATTCTTAAACTAGTATTTATTCCATATGTAACAACTTGAGACTAAGACCAGATTTTACAGCCTTGAAGTTTCAAATGTACAAAATTATTTCCTTAAATCCTTGTAGGTTGTTTCTTGGATGTCTTTTCCCCATTCCCCTTCCACTCCTCACATGGAAAATATCTAGCATAACAGCTTCTCTAGGTTCTATTGGAGAACTCTGTAGAGAGAAAAAAGATGCCACAAGCTCCACCGTCTAGGAATCTCTGTAGACGGGATAAAGTACTCTGCTCCCAGGTTTCACAGAGCCGTCTTCTGTGCCACACTTTTTCATAGAGGCTGCCTTCTCACTCATTTGCAGAGCTGTTCCCCTAGCAGTATCACATGCTAAGGACTCAGAGCCTTGCCCTTGATCAGCATGTGCCTTTATTTCTGTTTTGCCCCAATCCATAAGCACTTATTATTGAGACATCAAAGAAAACAATAGCAATAACACCCATATTTGATGCTACAGAACAAAAAGTAAATATCTGAAGCAGGATAAAGCCACAAGATAAATGTCCTCAAAGGCAGAAAAAACCAAGAATGTTATGTCTTTAACCTGTTTACATGAATGTATTTTCTCTGGTGGGATAATCAAAGTTTCGAAGATCTTGTCCTATATAATATCAAATCCTATTACTATTCAGCGGGGAAAAGCTATTCCCTTAAAACCAAGATATTCTTTAAGAACTCCCACCATGAAAAGGCTTGTATTGTATGCACAAGCACACACAGAAAGCATCTCAAAGGGAAATGTTAGCGTCAAATTAATTTCCGTCAGATTTAATTGAAAAACTCACGCATATCTGTCCATTGGAGGTTTGTGACCTTACTCTGCCTGACTGGGATTTGGTAATCAAATAGAGACTTCTACAATACATGTATCAGTTTTGCTGTAGTCAAGAAATATAGCTGTAAAATACGCATCATATCAGCAAATTAGAACAAGCTGATTTTTTGTATGCAGCTTCATTTGTTCATTAAATAAGTAAGTGCCCATAATTAGGAAAAAAAGCAAAATACAAATAAAAAACAACTTCTACATGTTATGCTAATAATATTGTACCATGTCTGAACCAGTTTGTATACTTGAACAGATTTTTCCTACAAAGTCAAAATTTCTTGTGCACTTGTGGCTGACCACTATTGAAGCTACTCTAAAAATAGGCAAGACCTCAAACCTTTCTCACATGGCAAGATCTGAAAAATGGGAGTTGAAGAGGAAGAAAAGGCACAATAGCCACCATTGGAAATAAAGGACAAAAGCTTGGAGACTGAGAGAAAATGTCCAATTTTCAGAGCTAACAGATGATCATGTCAAGAAAATTCCTTGGTTTCTTTAAGAACTTCTGTGTAGAGAGTAATGAGTCTGCTGGATCTTCTCTCTGTATAGGTCCAGTTTGGACAAGACAACCAGAAGGGAACACAAAGGCCTTACTCCTGAAAACTGAATGGTAGATATTTGGGACAGGAATGGAGCTTATTTCCCTTATATTATTTCCTCAAAATAATACTCGAAGCTTTTGGGGCCTGATGAGGAGAAAACAAAGTAATTTAAACTCTGGAGACCCTGATTAACATAACAGTAACATCACCTCCCTGCTACCTCTGTCTCCATCATGTAGATCTCCTTTAAAATGTCGTGTTCAAAAAAGCAGAATTAACTGCTTCTTTCCCCTAAAAACAGGTGAATGAGAGGAAGAATACCATCAGAAGTTCAATTGTAAGCTGAATGAAAAGAGGAAAAAAAAATGGAAGAAGTGTGGCACCAGCACTGCAGTCAAGCATTCAAGTCTCTGACTGCCTGGGACTTCCTAAAAATTTTTGGTTTCATCCCTTATTGCCTCAGTTCTGTGTATTCTTTGAGGCATTTTGATTTCTGTTATATTTTCTGCTGTACCTTCCTCTTTTATCTTCTTTATGTACCAACCAGATAACACTGTATTTTTAATAGGCATCTCCATTAGGGTATCGACTAAGAGACTCCCAAGTCCTCTGTCACGAGTCACTGAGACAAGGAGATAGGTAAAGTAGTTATTGATGTTTTTTACTGCCTTGGTAGCTGACACTATTTCCAACTATTTTTGGAGGATGAGGAAAAGAGGGAGTATAAAAAGAATAGGGTGTAGTGGTTTAAGGCAAATTTGGGAGGAGAACTCCTAGGGAAACCCTCCCTCCCCTCCCCCCAACCAGTTCGGGAGAAAACCTCTTCAAAGAGAAAGTGGAAAGAAACCTGTTTATTAAACTGGCAAAAACACTCCCCCAGCACAATAAATTGAACAATACCAGATGACAAGAACTTTGTGCTGCCCGGGACAGATGACAAATTAGGGAAAACAAAGTCTCTCCTGTAGATCATTTCTGGTCTCAGCTCTTCCTCGCTTCCTTGCTGGGAAAAGTTGCGGCACTGGAGAGATCTTGGTGGGTCCGGTGCAGACTCCCTCGGAGCCTCCGCCCCGGGTCTTCGGTTTGGGGAGGTTTGAGCAGTCCAAAAACAGGCAGGAAAAAGGAAAAAAAGGAAAAAAAAGAAAAAAGGAAAAAAAAGAAATCTGAAGCTGCTCAGCCCTAAGCTACGCTAACTAGCTACAAAGCAAAAGCAAAGCAAAAGTGAGTGCCGGAAAAAAAACCCTTGCTGTCTGTATCTGGTGACTCCCACTCTTCAAGGCCAGTCTGAGAGGTTTCCGAAAACAAACTGTGCATTTTCTCCCCGCTTCACTCTCAGGTCCAAATTAAAGGCACAGAGTACAATATCCAACACAAACCCAACAGATGATTGGGGATACATGGTACCGTCACCCCAGCACATTCCACCCCTTATCCCCATATCATCACCACATGACCAAAACCGATACACATGTCCTTCTATTTCGTGTTTGTATGGTTTAATTTACAGATAATGGCAGTGACATCCAGCAAACAATGATGTTTACATATGATTCTCACCCAACAATCAGATCTTCCTGAGGCACACACCGTGTTGTCCCATCTCTTTGCATTATCCACCAGGTACAACCTGGTCCCTGAGCAAAGACAGCTCCACGAATGGGTTTGTCTGTACTTGTGGCAGACTTGATCCACACTGTCTTTCCTAACAAACCTCGAACATGCACCACTGGGACTTTATCTCCATCTATTGTATGTAGAAGCTCAGCCTGGGCGGGGCCTGCTCGGTTGGTGGAGCCTCGGGTGTTGACAAACCAGGTGGCCTTTGCCAAATGCTGCTCCGAGTTTTTGAAAGATCCCCCACCCAATGCTTTCAACTGGGTTTTTAACAATGCATTGTGCCTCTCCACTTTGCCTGCCGCTGGTGCATGGTAGGGAATATGGTAGACCCACTCAATACCATGTTCCCTAGCCCAGGTGTTGATAAGGTTGTTCTTGAAATGAGTCCCATTGTCTGACTCAATTCTCTCAGGTGTACCATGCTTCCACAGGACTTGCTTTTCCAGGCCCAGGATGGTGTTCCGGGCAGTGGCATGAGGCACAGGATAGGTCTCCAACCACCCAGTGGTGGCTTCCACCATGGTCAGTATGTAGCGCTTGCCTTGGTGGGTTTGGGACAGGGTAATGTAATCAATCTGCCAGGCCTCCCCATACTTATATTTGGACCACCGTCCACCATACCAGAGGGGCTTCACCCGCTTGGCCTGCTTGATGGCCGCACACGTCTCACAGTCATGGATGACCTGAGAAATACTGTCCACGGTTAAATCCAGCCCTCAGTCCCGTGCCCACTTATAGGTGGCATCTCTGCCCTGATGACCTGAGGCATCATGGGCCTATCGAGCTAGGAACAACTCTCCCTTGTATTGCCAATCTAAATCTATCTTGGACACCTCTATCTTTGCAGCCTGATCTACTTGCTCGTTGTTCTGGTGCTCTACATTAGCCCAACACTTGGGGACATGGGCATCCACATGACGGACTTTCACAGGTAGTTTCCCTACTCTGTCCTTCCACTCATCAGCAGCCCAGATTGGTTTTCCCCTACGCTGCCAGTTGTCCTTTCTCCACCTTTGCAGCCAGCTCCACAGAGCATTAGCTACCATCCACGAATCAGTGTAGAGGTAGAGCTTTGGCTACTTCTCTCTTTCAGCAATGTCCAGGGCCAATTGAACAGCTTTGAGTTCGGCAAGCTGGCTTGATTCACCTTCTCCTTCAGTGGCTTGTGGAACCTGTCTTGTGGGGCTCCATACGGCTGCTTTCCACTTCCGGTTCATCCCTACAATGCGACAGGAACCGTCAGTGAAAAGAGCGTAGCGTGTTTCTTCTGCTGGCAGTTGGTTATATAGTGGAGCTTCTTCAGCCCAGGTTACCTGCTCTTGTTCCTCTTCATCAGTGAGATTGAAGTTTTCAGCTTCTGGCCAGTTTGTAATTATTTCCAAAATCCCAGGGCAATTCAGGTTTCCAATACGGGCGCGCTGAGTGATGAGGGCGATCCATTTGCTCCATGTGGCGTCAGTGGCGTGGTGAGTAGAGGGAACCTTTCCTTTAAACATCCACCCCAGCACTGGTAGTCGGGGTGCCAGGAGGAGTTGTGCTTCAGTGCCAATCACCTCTGAGGTGGCTTGGACTCCTTCATAGGCGGCCAAGATTTCTTTCTCTGTGGGAGTGTAATTGGCTTCAGACCCTCTGTAGCTTTGGCTCCAGAATCCCAGTGGCCGGCCTCGAGTCTCACCAGGCACCTTCTGCCAAAGGCTCCAGGACAAACCATGGTTCCCAGCTGCAGAGTAGAGCACATTCTTCATCTCTGGTCCCGTCCTGACTGGGCCAAGGGCTACCGCATGAGAGATCTCCTGCTTGATCTGGGCAAAGGCATATTGCTGTTCTGGGCCCCAGTGGAAATCGTTCTTGCAGGTAACCAGGTAGAGAGGGGTCACAATCTGACTGTACTCAGGGATGTGCATCCTCCAAAAGCCTGTGGCCCCTAGGAAAGCTTGTATTTCCTTCTTGTTGGTCGGTGGGGACATGGCGGTGATCTTATTGATGACCTCAGTGGGAATCTGACGCCGTCCATCTTGCCATTTTACTCCCAGGAACTGGATCTCTCGGGCAGGTCCCTTAACTTTGCTCTTCTTGATGGCAAAACCGGCTTCCAGGAGAATCTGGATAATCTTCTTTCCTTTCTCAAAGACTTCCACTGTCATGTTTCCCCACACAATGATGTCATCAATGTACTGTAGATGTTCCAGAGCCTCACCCTTTTCCAGTGCAGCCTGGATCAGTCCATGGCAGATGGTGGGACTGTGCTTCCACCCCTGGGGCAATCGGTTCCAGGTGTACTGCACCCCCCTCCATGTGAAGGCAAACTGGGGTCTGCATTCTGCTGCCAAAGGGATGGAGAAAAATGCATTGGCAATGTCAATAGTGGCGTACAACCTCGCTGCCTTGGACTCCAGCTCGTACTGGAGTTCCAACATGTCTGGCACGGCAGCGCTCAGTGGTGGTGTCACTTCATTCAATGCATGATAGTCCACAGTCAATCTCCATTCTCCTTCAGACTTACGCACAGGCCAAATGGGACTGTTGAAGGGTGAGTGGGTTTTGCTGACCACCCCTTGGCTCTCCAGCTCATGGATCATCTTATGGATGGGGATCACGGCATCTCAAGTTGTTCTATACTGCCGGCGGTGCACTACCAAAGTGGCAATTGGTACCTGTTGATCTTCCCCCTTCAGAAGTCCTACTGTAGATGGATCCTCGGACAGTCCAGTCAAGGTATTCAGTTGCTGGATGCCCTCTGTCACTACAGCTGCCACCCCAAATGCCCACCTGACTCCTTTCGGGTCTTTGAAATACCCACTTCGGAGGTAATCTATGCCCAAAATGCATGGGGCCTCTGGGCCAGTCACAATGGGGTGTTTCTTCCACTCATTTCCAGTCAGGCTCACTTCTGCTTCCACCAAAGTAAAATCTTGCGATCCCCCCATCACACCAGCGATAGAGACAGACTCTTCCCCTACATGTCTTGATGGAATTAATGTACACTGCGCACCGGTATCAACCAAAGCCTCATATTCTTGTGGTTCAGATGTGCCAGGCCAACGAATCCACACCGTCCAAAAAATACGATTTTCCCTAGCCTCTACCTGGCTAGAGGCAGGGTCCCTCTAAGCCTGGTTATCCTTCTTTCCTTGGGCATATGTCTTAGAAGTTCCTTCAAGGGGCTCGGACATGTCATCATCATCACACTTGGCAGTTCGGCTACGGGCAACTGGAGCTGCTTCCCTTCTAGTGGAACTTCCTCTCTGAGTCTTGCCTTCCTTCAATTCACGCACCTGTTGTGCCAAAGCAGCAGTAGATTTTCCATCCCATCTCCTCATGTTTTCTCCATGATCACGCAGGAAGAACCACAACACAGCTCGTAGGGTGTACCCTCTCTCCCTGTCTGGGCGATGTCTGCTTTGGGTACCAGAACCTCTGATCTGCACTGCTGAGATTTGGAGAAGGTCCTCTCTAATCTCCTCCCTAAGTTTCTTATGATTCTCCTCTATCTTATCTTCTGGTTTCTGGAGAAGTGTTTCCACTGCTGTGATTCTGGCATGTGTTGGGCCATGCACAGCATCTGCATATGCTCGGAGCTTCTTTGCCATATCAAGTACAGTCTCCCCTGTGTCCTCCCGCTTCATTACTGCTAAAGCAGAAGCATATTCTAATGGCCCAAGCCGTATAAGTTTTCGCCACATCACAGACGTACACGGTACCAAGTCTGGGTTCCTAATATTTATGTCATCGGAGAAGATCATCTCTGCCACTGCCATTTCCCTCAAGCATTGAATCCCTTGTTCTATGGTCTTCCATGGGGTTTGCTGCATATAAAGATCATCTGCACACAGGTATCTTTCTGCCACACTTCCTAGGACCCGTACCCAGAGGCTGCGTGGATTAGCCTCTCTCATCATCTCTTGGTCGATGACTGGATCAAGTGACAGGGATCCCAAATGTCTCGCTTCAGTGCCATCCAGAATTGTAGCCTCTCCTGCAGCATCCCAAAGATGGACTAGGCAACTAATTATAGGTTCATCGGGTTGTCGCCTGTAATCCTTTCTTAGGCCCCGAAGGTCCTTCAGGGAAAAGGAATCAATCAATGTTGGCTTCTGATCCTGTGCCAGATGCTTTGGCTTCTGATTTTGGTGAAGGTCCTTCTCCTGGGTCATCATCGTCCACTGGTCGGTCGGTTTTGTGTGTATGCTTCTTTGCTGGAGCAACTGCCAGGGGCTTAGGCTTACTGTCTGGTTTAGCTGCCAGCTCAGGCTCAGGTTCTAGCTTAGCTGCTGGCTTCACAACTGGGGTGCTGGCGGCAGACTTAGTGACTGGGGTAGCTGTTGATTTACATTCTTTCCCCACTGCCTCTATCTGCTGCCCTACAGTATCTAGCAGTGTGCGATAGGCATACGCCAGGGCCCAGCTTACTGCAATGATCTTTTCCCCCTTAGAGTCATCATGGTACTTCTCTTTCAGGTATTTCCCCACCTCGGCTGGATTCTGAATTAGTTCACGTGGGAAGTCCCAGACTATGGGGTCAGAAAATTCCTTCAGGAGTTGGCCCATATCCTCCCATTCTCCACACCACTCAGGATTTCCTATGCCTGGGTCAGGGGTTTCATCAGCCCCTCTAGAAATCTCAGCCCTCATTCTATAGAAACTGCTGACTGTATAGAGGAAGCTTACCAGATTAAACACCAGAAAGATGGTCTCTTTAACACTTAGGGGAAACTGAACATGCTCCAACAGGATGTAACAGATGTAGAGGAGAAGAAGGAAATGAGAGACTCCAACACTTCATCCCCCGCCTCTCCTCCAACAAACAGGGTGAATAACCATAACCATGAACCATACATACCCAGAATAGATTCTAGCACCTTTATAAACTTCCTACAAATCATTATCACCAAGCCAAGGCCAATAGCTACTCTAATCCATGTCCCTCTGCTGTAAAAACTACATATTAGGGACAATACCAGAGCTATTTCTGGATATGAATATGAACCTATACAAAGGTATTAAGACCTCAAAGAAGCCCAGGGACCCAAAACACATCAAGGCCCCCACCCCGAGAGACACGAATTCAAACAACATAGCTACTGACTGCTTTATACCAATACAGAATACGTGCAAACAGAAATACAATCAGTACAGGGTTTTTCCACTCTCTCTCTGCCCTCAAGTTGGGCGCCAGAAAAGTTGTAGTGGTTTAAGGCAAACTTGGGAGGAGAACTCCTAGGGAAACCCTCCCTCCCCTCCCCCCAACCAGTTCGGGAGAAAACCTCCTCAAAGAGAAAGTGGAAAGAAACCTGTTTATTAAACTGGCAAAAACACTCCCCCAGCACAATAAATTGAACAATACCAGATGACAAGAACTTTGTGCTGCCCGGGACAGATGACAAATTAGGGAAAACAAAGTCTCTCCTGTAGATGATTTCTGGTCTCAGCTCTTCCTCGCTTCCTTGCTGGGAAAAGTTGCGGCACTGGAGAGATCTTGGTGGGTCCGGTGCAGACTCCCTCGGAGCCTTCCCCCCTGGGTCTTCGGTTTGGGGAGGTTTGAGCAGTCCAAAAACAGGCAGAAAAAAGGAAAAAAAGGAAAAAAAAGAAAAAAGGAAAAAAAAGAAATCTGAAGCTGCTCAGCCCTAAGCTATGCTAACTAGCTACAAAGCAAAAGCAAAGTGAAAGTGAGTGCCGAAAAAAAGAAACCTTGCTGTCTGTATCTGGTGACTCCCACTCTTCAAGGCCAGTCCGAGAGGTTTCCAAAAACTGTGCATTTTCTCCCCGCTTCACTCTCAGGTCCAAATTAAAGGCACAGAGTACAATATTCAACACAAACCTAACAGATGATTGGGGATACATTGTACTGTCACCCCAGCACATAGGGTCACTTCAGAATCTATGTGCAGGCAACTGCAGCCACTTTCTAGTCCCTCCAAAAATACTGTGGTGAACAAATACAGTTTTCTAGTTATCATACCTTCACAACTCATCACATTCTTTACATGGGATTGAAGTTGCAACACCTGTGCTTTTGAGGTATTAATGCTTTCATGGAGTAAGGGAGTCTTAAGGATCGGATTCCAGAGGTATGATTTAAAGCAGAGGGTATGAGTTAGGCCTGACAAAACTAAGAAGGGAAGACCAAAACCATGCATAATGGGGACAATTTGAACAGAGAGTCCATGGAAGGATGCAGAGATCCAATCACAGCCCGTGACAAAAGGTGCTCACACTATAATGGGTAGATGCTGAATAGCTGTAATCTAGCCCTTTCTTCCAAACTAGAGCAGCTTATCCTTAAAAATCACACCCCATGAACTAAAATAACCCACACCATGCAGTTTTGGGAAGACTGTTTTGCCCATGGGAGAGACCCATGTTACAGCAGGTCGAGCAGGACGGCTACTCATGAAAAATTAAAACCCTGCTGGGGAAATTCACAGAGAACTGTCTCCCGTGGGAAAGACCCCATGGCATAGCAGAAGAGACTCCTATCCCTAAGCAAATTGAAGAAAGACTTTGAGTGAAAAACTGGCCAAAACTCCTACACCCCGTCTCCATGCACCATTGGTGGGAAGGAGGGAGGGGCTGGAGCGGGGGGGGAAATGGTGTTCTAAAGGTTTATTTTAGTTCTCATTATCCTCTTTTAATTCTGTTAATATGTTGTTTTTCTTTACACACTTCAAGTTTAAACCTGTTTTGCCTTTAGTGTTTTCCCCTAACCCTTATATCAACTCATGAGCCCTTCAGTTTTTCTTTCTACCTCCTCTGCTCAACTACAGCAGAGGAGAATGAGTGAATAGTTTTCTTCATGGGTGCCTGGATTTTAGCCAGTGTCAAACCATGACAGAAGTCAAGAGTATCACTTACATTTACCTTATTTCATTGTACTTTGCTAAACACCCAGGAGCAACCACTTCTGAAAACACTTGTGATGTGAAGTAATACAGCATTTATTATATTCTTCAGGATATGGCAGAATGGCCTACAGAGAAAGGTAATTGTGAAGTCTTGCAGTCATTGCTTTCCCTTCATAATTTCAGTTCTGTGTTACTTTATTGCATCAAAACCCTAGAATTTCATCTTAAAACCTAAACTTCAAATACTGGTATGTGAAGAGGAAGGTAGAAACAATGACCTTACTGTTCTGTATGGCCTGAAAAAATGAGAGAAAATAATCATATGGACATATAATTTCTTTAATTTAAGCCAGTCTGTAGTCCTGGGTCATGATTTTGAGCAGTTAGGAATTGCAGTTTTGTTTGTGCTTCAGACTTACCAGTACAATAAATATATTCCTAAGCAGGACGTCATCAGAAAAAAAATAAAAATCTTATTTCTAGAAATTGATTATATAAACTATTGCAGATTTCCTTTCATATCTTCAAGTAAGTGCAGTTGAATTCACTGACTGCTTGAAAATTCTATAAAAGTCTGGTCTAGGATCTCTTCATGAAGAGCCTGTTACTGTGTACCTTAAATACCAACAATCTTATAGCAAGCCAAGAAACACATAGATATTCAGGGTCTGATCAGAAGCACAGAACTGTTCGTTTAGAACCTGTAGTGGTCTGGTGGACTCACAGGTAGGCCGTGGGGCAGGGCATCTCTTTCCTTTATAGGTTCTGTAACCTGTGTTGACAGCGCTGCTAATATTAGTTCTCTGAAAGATGGGCTGCTAATGACAGATTTTCAAACACTTCAGCTTCTCCTAGAGTAGAAACGAATTGCTCTGGCTCAGAAAAATTGTTGATTGGGGTGAACTGCACGTTTTTTGTTTGCCATATTTAATGTTCTGGAAGACAAAGAAGAAAGCATTGGCATCACTTAAGCAACAAGAAGCTGTGGCCCACCTTCAAACAATTTTATGAGTGATTTTAAAAAATATCCCAAACTTTGATATTGTAGTAAATAAAGGAGATTATCTTGTCATCAGGTGATACAAGGATGATCTTGTCTAAATTTTTTGTTCCAGTACTGTTGTTACCAAAGGGTTAAAAGAAATTGCAGCTGTGCAGTCCAAGACACCTGGACTATAAAGGTGGTGTTTGTGATCACAGTCAATACTGAACCAGTTAAAAACTTTGAATCTAATCATGCCAGTTGTTTGGAGAAGATTTTGCTAATACAAAAACACAACAGAACAAGGACAGTAAAATTATATGTCTTTTGAATTTGTATTGCTTTCTTGTGTGCAGTACTTAAGCATTAGCAAAAAGTCAGCTAAAGCAACAATACAAAAGCCAAAAGCAGTAATGAAATTAAAATCACAAAAGTCTTAAAATGAAAACATTATAACTTTGTTTTCTAACTCTTACTAGCATTACTGAAATACATTCATTTTCAATTGCAAGATTTTAACTTTACTGAGTGTAAAATGTATTTTAATGCATTTATTTGTTGTACATTTTTTCTTTAAAGTGAATTTTTTTTTGCAATCTCTAAGTGACAAGTTTCTATGTTTGCAAAATAAAGTAATTATTTTTATCAAGGAAAAGGTAAATGGCAAAAGAAAAATTCAAATATCTACTTTTTCCAGGCAGAACAACTATCTCATATAATTGCTTCTTAACAGTTTAACTGTAACAGTTTAACAACTTTCAGACTTATTTTAGTTTTTTACACATTCTAGAATCAGATTAGAAGTTGCAGAAATCACCATTATCAACATTGATCCAGTTTTCTGCAATTAGCGTTGAGAATTCCAAGGTGAAAAAAGGATTATGAAATGGACACCTGAAGTCAAATTGCCAATGGCTCAATATTTACTATTCCCACTTCAGAAAATGATTTTTTTCTGTCCTGTAAACAATAACCATGTTTTGGTTCTAAAAATGCTTTTGTTTTAGTGGCTACCAAGGTTTCTTCCATAACATAATAGTGAATTTGATTTACTCACTTCTCATTTTCAAAATCAGAAATTTGGCTTTACTCTTTTTTTTCCACTCATATGTGGTCTCCTTGTTCCTATGTTTCATGAAGCTTGCAGGGAAATAATATGGATCTCCTGCTCTTCTGAAAAGAAGATAAAGCATTTCTCTGACTTATGGGAACAGTATTTCCCCACAGTCCTGCCTCCTGAGCAATGTGGTAAGGGCTTATGTTTCAGGAAAGCATACTTTATTCAACATATCATGATGCCATCATCTCACCGGTTGACAAAAGCCAACAGAGCTGGCTTGATGTAGAGTACAACAGATGGAGCACAGACTGCTGCCTACAGTTGCCAGGACTGTGGTCTGGTTTTGTTCTGACTGAACAGCAAAATAGTCCTCAGTTTAAGAATCTGTCTATAAATTCCTGAGATCTATGAGTAAAGAGTTCTGTAGAAATGCCTCTAGATTAATAATACTGTTATTTTAATTCAATTGCCATTAGCTACCATCTGTTTAAATAATTCACCTGCATTGCAATGCTACTCTAGCAAGACATTCTGCTAGTCAGTATTGCTGCAGAGCTGTCCCTTCTGTCCAATCTAAAATATCAAAAGACCAAAGTGACAAAGCAAAGCATCAGGAAAAAAAAATTATTAGAAATTAACTGATGAGGCAAAAGTGTCTTTCTGCAAACTGTAGTACTACTTCTATGCATGAAAGTTTAAATTGCATTTTGTAATGGTGGAGAAAAGAATGCAATTCTAAAATTTAATTCTCAAGATTTACCTCACCCTACTGCATCTGGAATTTTTGAGTAGAAGAAGAGCAGAAGGGAGTCACACAAATACAGAAAATTAACTATGATGTAATGGTTTTCAAAGTTTGTTTTACTTAGGTTAAAAAACCTAATGAGGTAAAACATGAGTCAGAGCAAAACTAGATAGGAATTCTTTCTATTGACTTCAATGGACTTTAAATCAGACACAAAGAAAAGACACTACTTTGCCAGTCCTACTTGACTAAGAAAGTAGAAAAAATAGTACTACAGCACGATACAGAAGCAGGGTAGAAATTTTGGTCTATAGTCTTAGGGCATTTAAACCAGAACATGAATACTGAAGAATATTCGGTTATAGCACAAAGATTTTCTTGGGCCTAGAAAGCCTCCCCATCCCCTTTCCTCAACCTCCTCTGCATATACAATTCTGGGGATAAAAAGGTATTGGTATAGAGCTTTTTAGAATAGCTACTCGGTAACATCTATTTCAGAAAATACCTAAATTTAGAAAAACCAGAAGGACATCTCCCTGTGAGGCCTGACTCTCTGAGGTGGCAATGTTCCTTAACTGCTCAGCATGTCAAAAGGAGACTCTTCATATGCGTCTGCATTGTCCAGTCTCTGGTTAATGTACCATCAAGACACAGTAACAACCTGTAATTCCTGAAAGGCTGAAAGACAGAAGCTTCCTGTGGTCTTGTATTAACGCTTCAGAGGAAAAAGCTGCAGGTGGATTTTCACTCATTGCAGATTCACATTCTTCAGCATGTGCCTGTATCAGTTACCCTATATACCTCTGTTATCTGGAGATTTCCTGCTATTAAACTTGACCTTGGAAGGTACTTTGTTCATTGTTTTGCTTGGAAGAAAGGTCCTAGAAGAAAGCAGATGCTAATCTCAGTAAGCTTGTATCTTAGATATTCATTCACTAGCAGACATGGTTTTGTGCTTTTAATAAAACTTTCAAAAGATTATACTGGGGTTTATTATGCATCGTTGTGATCAGTTTGATACTAGAAATAGCAGCAAGAAGGATACAGCAGAAAAACAGGGGAAAAAGCAATCTTTATCTGGTAATCATTGTGACTTTAGCTAAAATGGAACCAGTGCACACCAGGCTAACATAACCATGTGCATTCAGCAGATGCAGTACAAGTGGAAGAGTGTGTAACAGATAATTAAAAGCCAGGACTTGCTGGGGTAGTGCTGCGCACTGCTGCACAGTACCCGGGAGCCTTAAATCTTCCTAATGCTAAGGGCTTTCCATCTCATTACCCAACCCATATTTATTACAAGATCAGAAACCTAAATTTTGAGCCATTAACCATGATGTGCATAGTATGTGTTGACATTATTGCAGAGAAGTGAAATGTGGCATGTGACATGCAAAGCATGGTAAAAAGGATTCTGAAATTATCACTGTTTTGTAAATTTTAAGAGGATAAGGTTCACTAAGATATCTGTTGACATCCCATGAAATGTTTTGTCATCCATTTACCTGCCTGTTAGAACTTAATCCACTAGAGATTTATTATGTATTTAGGAAACAAGATCTGTCATTACCACTTTTCTTCTGTTCAATCCAATGAAGTGTTCAACACACCATGAAAAAGAATGATACTGTACATTTAGCTAACAAAGTTACTCTACCCCTGACATTAACACTGGAGATACTTTCTTCCTCACAGATTATTTATTCAAGCTCTAAAAAATTAAGTACCTTTATGGACCTGTAGAATGAAAAATTTATCCACTGAACATTTCATTCTCTTTTGTTTTGATACAACTTTGGTTGAAATTGATGGGAATGTTTCTAGTACTTTTAACAGCATTGGATAATGTTCTTAAACATAGGAAAAAGTGCCAAAATCTTAAATAAGAACCATTTTGAAACAAGAATTTGAAGTATACAGGGTTAGTCTTCAGTCTGAGCAGCCTCAGCTTGTTCAGGAGTTTAGATATGGAATGTCACATTCTTCCCTGCAGTGCCAGCGACTTTCCCCTTCAACTCATATCTCACCAAAAATAATGTGTCATTTAGGCATGTATTTTAAACCAAGATTGTTTAGCTTGGATAAGTTCCCAAATTCATAAAATTATTTTTTAAAAAAGTAACCGGAGAAAAATAGTAGTTATGCTAGGAAAGGACACCTAGGATCAAGTCCAGTCTCATGATATTTCATACTATTATATCATGTATTCCTACTTATTTATTCATCCTTATTGTACTACAATGAGTTTTCTGGATTTAGCTTGATCGCTAATTATGGATCCAGTGGACTAATTATGGTCCACCACGAATGGGTCCAGTGAAGTTAAGAACAGGATTCCTATTTAAAAGTATTTATGAATGAGATGGGGACTGGGTTTCTATCTACTTTTACATGAGTGGTAAGTTTGTGATATAGGCTCAATTAAAATTGTGCACCCAAAGTCATGTGATCTAGAGTGCACTGTGTAAGAGGACTGAAAGGCAGAGTTCACAGAGAACTTCTGATAATGTGGGAGCAGGATGAGAGAGAATACTGAAATTTTACAGGCATACTGTTATTGAGTCCAATAATCAGGCAACAGTTGTCCAAGTTTCTCCAGATAAGATGGGTAACAGACATAGAAAAGGAAGCAATCATGATTTGCCATTTATTATAAAATTTTGCTTTCAGCTTGGTAATCAAGGAAAAAAGATAGCAACAGATATTTTATTGTAGGGTTTTTCAATAACATCAGCAGTTTCAAACACAGTGTTCATCATCCTGCTCTGGCCAGAGCTCAAGAAATAATGAAATATCTAAGGCTCTATTTTGATGTACTGTCTACATCTGGTTTGAAGGTATACATTCCAACCTGTTGACTCGTATTAGATATGGGCTCCAAAAAAAATAGGATTTAGCTAATTCCAACAGATATCCAACAGTCAAAGTCCTGATGGAGGCAAACCACATTTTTGGACTCCTGAGAATGTAAGCTGTTTTGTGATAGAAAATATGATCTGAGCAGATGTTCTGGGTTGACAGTGCCTCTATCCCATATCAGTGGACTGTTTTTGTTATGTCTAGCAGCGCTGTTTTGCTCGCGGGGCTTTTGCTGCCTGAGCAGAGCTGCTTCTGGGCTGCCGCTGCTTCAGCTGCTGCTTGTGCTGCTTTGGCTGCTGCTTGCACTGCTTTTGCTGCTTCGGCCGCTACTGCTTCTTTGGCTGCCGCTGCTGCTGCCGCTGCTGCTGCCTCTGCTGCTGCCTCTGCTGCCTGCTTCTGCTTTCCGTTTTTTTTCTTTCCCCCTCTTTTTTCCCTTCCCCCCCCCCCCCGCCCAAGACTGGACCGGCTCTGGAACTGATCTGACCCGAGACATCTGAGAAGACCCGGAGCCTGCCAAAGAAGCTTGGAGCCCTCCCCCTGAGTAAACCTGCGTCTTTCATTCCACTCGGGGTGGGGAGAATTTTTTTTTTCAATAAAACCGTTTTTTTCCACTTTTTCCTCCTCCAAAGAATTTCCTTCCCAACCCCGGGCTGGGGGGGAGGGGTGGTGGAGGTTTGTTTGAGGGGACTCCCTTTTAGAGATTCTCCCCCTAATTTATCCTAAACCAATACAGCAGAGAAAAGTCTTCTGGAGAATTACTAGTTGGCATAAGGATTTTTATATATAAATCACTTTTTATATTATTTGCATATTTCTATTCTAAAAATGAAGAAAAATTTTAAAATTTGAAAAGTTAAATTATTTTACATCACCTGGAGTTTAATAAAAATAAATGTTAAAACTTCCAGCAATCACCAGGCATCTGAAGTGGTCAAGAAAGCCCCTAAGGTATTAACCTCATTTATCAGATATCTGAAGTTTAAAGAAGCCAAGTGGCATATACAAGATATAAAATATATGGCATAGCAAGAACAGAATGTGTGTTTCTGGGGTCTTTAACCAGGTTGTGGATATTCCTGCTTTGCCAACAGCTAATGCTTTTCACTCCCAATTATGTGTATATACACATACACATACATCCCAAGAACCTGATGCATCAAAAAAAATGTACTGAAGACAAGTAATGCCCTATCACAGGTAATAACCTTTGAAAGTTTTAATGTGAACAATAGCATGTGTCTGTTCTTCAGATTTTTCATTAAAGTACATTGACCAATCTTGAAGAAAAAAAATATATTTGAGGAGGTAATAACCCAGAGGTTAAAAAAATATTGATTAGGAAAAATGTTTTCTTCATAAAGGTAATGTTTTTTATTTTAGCAAAAAGAAGCTATTTAGTCCCCAGGAAAAAAAAAAAAGAAAACAAAGTATGCCCTTACAGCACACATTTCATTTGTTGTGAGCTTTGTTGAATAATGAGCATTCATCTTACAACCTTCTCTCACCTTACCTATCACACTAAAAGTTTTAAAATTCATCTGGAAAGTCTGTGCCATTTCATTTATTACATGGAAAATAATTAAACATCAACTTTTTTTTTTTTTCTTTTTTTTCTTTTTTTTTTTTTTTTTTTTTTAATATAACTACCTGCCCTTTGGTATCTAATACCTTCTTAGAAGATACAAGCTGGTAAATTTAGTATGGATTACCACAAACTTATTCACTTCTAATGAGACACAGTTTCTCCTGATCTTTTTCATCTACCTTCAGAAAAGAAAGATAAAAAACCCCAGAGCTTGTTTCTGTCAGAGCTCTTTCTTTGGTGTCAGGGAAACATGCTGGGGATTTTCCTTCTCCATCTTCTAAGTTTTCACCTTGATCTTGTAAAATATTACAAATAATCCAGGTGCATATATCATTCTGCTGTTTTCTAAATTCAAACTGAATAGTCAAATAGTCAAAGATAATGATTACTTGAGAATATATTTTTCCATCTTTGAGAAATGCATTCGGCAGTACATTTCCAAATTTCAGGAGTCTGGTGGGGTACTTGCAGACTAAGGCAAATGTAAATTAAGATAGCTGAATCAAGGGCCTTCTGAAGATTTCAAAGGGCTTTGGAATGAGCCTCAGATTTTTAGAACATTTCATCATAGATATCAAAATACCTCACAACAATCAGTACATTTCATGACTTCTATTTCATTGATAGGGAAAGTGATGTACAAACAGTGAAACAATTCCTATTTAGTGACTCTGTGGCACATCCCATGTTAACAGTTAGCTCCCATTACTTTCCCATTCTGCCATCTCAATCAAATTTTTTCACAGAGATTGCCTTAGAAAATAATACTTTGGCTTATTACTCAAGTAATTCTGTTCCCCAAATAACTAAAGTATGAATTAACATGTTATGTATCACTTGATAGAGGAGATCTGTATACTGATCCTTCAAAAGTAGTGCTAGATGTATTAGCAAACCTCCAAAATCCCAGTGTGCTGTACCTGCCACCAGTTCTCATTGTGGCAGTTCACTTGCATCTTTTCCTATAACCCTTTGATCCTTGCCATCTCTTACTAATACCATCTACTTCAAGGGTTAGAGAGAATTCAAATGAGATCTTGTGTTGATTTAGAAATCTGTTTTTTCTAGCTAGAAATTGTAGCTTCTCAACTGTGTTCAAAAATAAGTAGTATGCTGTTGTCACCACCATAATGTAAATGACTAATTATAATAAGGAGCTGGATGCTTATAAAATAAATAACAAGAGTTATGAGTGCTCCTGTCCTGTTTCTTCTAAATCAGATAATCTGCTTTAAATATTGGGGACTGGAGTGTCTACATGATATTAAAGGGAAAGCCTGACACTTTGTCATGGAGGATCATTCTTAATAGATGCTGTTTAACACATGCCATGAGCAAAACCACTTGTGATTGCCCACTAGAGGAGCAACAGCAGTTAAGTAAAAAATTCTATTCTCAAGTGATTTACAAACAATGAAGCAACCAAAAAGAGCCAGGCTAATTTCTAGTCTGCTTGCAAGCAGGAGAGCAAAATCAGTATTTGCTTAATGAAAAAAGAATATACTTGAAGCAGGACATCAAATGTGAAAAAGCTGTCCTGTAGTGAAAACATAATGCTGGGAAATCAGGAGACAGATATTTTCTTTTTAAATTGCTTAAATTGCCTCAGTTTTTTCACTCGATTAAATGGGAATTTGGTCCTCGTGGACAGTCCATGAACAAAAGAGATAACAGTTTTCAAGCACAATGGGCATTTCCTAGCTTGTCGGTGAACACTTTGGAGAACTCTGTGACCTGTCACTATCACTACTGACAGCAATCCAGACAAAGATGAAACTGAGGCAAATTCTTAGCACTATACTGTAAAAAACTTCTTAAATGAAGTGGGAATGTGAGGAATGGCATTCTGCTGCTGCAATGCACACTTAGCGTGTGATGGGTAGAGAGCCCTTTGATATCCAACCCGACAGCACATAAAAGTGTTATTACCCACAAAATACCTCCTTGGGAGCTAAAATATGAGAAGAATAGAAAAAACCACCTTATTTCAAATTAAAAAACAATGGGGTTTTGGAAGGATATCCTATTATTGCCATGTGGCAGCTGTACTTACCACATCCATCCCTGAGAGTGATTATCTTATTAACATTTTTATACTACAATGACATGGTGTAAGAATGCTGTGTAGGAACACTGTTAAAAGCTATGTGGCCTGTTTTTTTATGAAATAATATTTTAAAACTTCTGGAGGTGAATCACTTCTTTAGAAGGGACTTTAGCAGAACTGTTAAAATTCATTAGTTTTGTTTTCATGTGAGATGTTGGTGGATTGTACAGAATTTTTTAAATCCTCAGCTTTTGGATAACATAAATTCAATAGCCTGACATCTGAATTTGCTGAAATATGCTAATACATTACCAAACAGGGGTCTCTGGCGCTACCCCAGAAGGCTTTGTGCCTTTGCATGCTTCTTTGTGTCTCCTTCCTGGACATGAAAAATCTCTGCATAATGCAAGACACCCATCTGACAGACAGAACAACTATCTTCACATCATTTCAGATACTTAAAATTGTAAATTCAGAAGAAGGCAATGCCTCAAGACAGTATGTAGGAAACACCTTGGGAATAGAGATTCTCTTGCTGGTGCAACCTGTAACAAGAATATAGATGGGAATGTTTTGATTATTCAGTAATGACAAGGATTCCATTATGACAGTTGATCTTAATGACCATGAAAAACAGTTTTATTAATGTCCCATCATAAGACAGATAATGTATAAGAATTATCTAAACTTAGACTGAAGTTCTAGAAGTTAGGATACTGGATTTTCAATTTCAAATTCCAGAAATGTTGATAAAATTATAAAATCCCAGAGTCAAGATTAGTGGTCCTACTTAATATCTCTTTTCTTTTGAAAACCGGTCTCACTTATAGACAGCAGTTCTCAATACATAAGAAGGAAGTAAAATTGCTAAAAACCAACAAAACTTAATATGAACATGGAGATTAAATTTAAGATTGCTCTTGAAACAAAACAATATCCTAAGACTGCTCTAATCATTATGTGTCAGTTTTAAATTAGATCAAATCTGAGTGGGTTTTTTGATGAGAATGCTAATTACTCAAATTACATTTATATTTGACAATGGAATGTGACTCTAACTGAAAAAAACCTGCTAATGCTGCTTTAAAAGGTTGAAACTAAGGAATAGCAGCTGAGAGGACCATATAAATGGGAAGCTGGAACTCCTAAAAGAATAATAAGGACTCTACAATAAGACAACAAAACATAAAATATCCTTGACGAAAATATGCAACAATCCAATTTAGGTTTATATATACCTATAGACTTTCATCTTTATATTTTGTTTCAAAGAGAAAAAAATCAGTGGCAGTAACTTAAATTTGGAAATTTGGAAATGAAAACCTAGGAAACACAAGAAAAAAATAGAGGGAGTACCAAAAAAAACCCAAACAACAACAAAATGCTCCCTCAAAAAACCAAAAAAAAACCCAAACACACACACAAAAAGAAACAAAAAAACCTCACCAAACAAAAACAAAACAAACAAACAAAAACCCCACCAAAAAAATAGGTCAATGTTAGAAGAATTAAAGACAAGGAGTATTTCAACTATTAGGAAGGAGAAGGAACCCTTTAAGTGGAATGTCCACTGAAAATGGTAGAGTTGTTTACAATAATAACATAAAATAAAAGGAGTGAATATGTTACATTAGATTAAACTAATAGAGCCATATCCCACTAAGTATAGGTTAAGAGAGATGGTAACAAATCTGAGGTACATCAAACAACAGTCACAAAAAATTATTTTCAGGATGTAAAACATCTTTTGTGAAACAGCCAATGCATCTTTCTATTCAACAAATAACTAAGAAAAAATTTCATGTTAGACTAAAAGTTGTTACATGGGGAACAGAAATCTTTGAATACAGAACTTTTAGAAGTTGCTGACAGATGATTCCATGGTGGACATAATGGGGTTCAAAGCTGAGGTAAGAAAAATTAAAATTTGCCATCAGGATAAGAAAAAGCCAGTATGTACAAAGCCCTGCATTAGACTGAAAGTGTGCTTATCAAAACTGGTAGAGAACCATAGCAAAGCAGTTTAAAACAGGGAAAAATGAAAGAACTTATTTCAGTGGAAGGCAGATAGCTTTTGGGTTTCATTGTCTCAAAAGATTTTGGAGGGACATAATGTTAGCAAGTCAAAAAGAGACAAATTCATCAACAGAAGGTTGGTTAACAGATATGAGAAGCAGTCAGGGACGTGCCTTCTGACATCCCTAATTCTGTGCCAGTAGGTGCTAGGATAAGACAAGGGAGTGAAGCTCAGAGGTATGTGCTCTCCCCAGACTGCATCCTGTTACCACTGTGGAAGACCAAGATAGATGGACCATGCTCTATTTCTTTTGTGTTCTTGATTTTTCCAGCAGTGAGCAGAGCTGCTCTTGAAATGACGTATCAGAAGTGCAGGGAGTTTTGTGTAGTTGGAAATGTAAAGTCAAGGTATCTTTCCTTTTTTAAAAACTGGTATAAAGAAGAATTAATTCAGGTAAATCTCATGGCCCATGTTAGGGAGAAGCTCAGATTAAATAACATTACTATTCCCATCTGGCTTTATAATCTACATATCTAAGAAATTTTTTCATAGCATAATAAATTTTCAATTTCAGACTTGATCCTTCTCTACAAGATTGTTTTGATATTTAACTATAAGATTTTTAGGAGGATCCCTTACTACCTCTCCCTTTATAATAGCCCATGTTTAGATTTAATAAATGGCTTTATGTTGTTTACTGTGCTTCACATTTTTTCATCTTCTTTGTGTGTTCTACACAGCACAAGTAGGTATCCTTCAATAAAGACTGCTTGAGAGCGAAGACAAAGAAAGTGAACAAAAGACAGATGGAGAGGGAGGGTCAGAGGAAGAAAGAAAAGACTGAAGAGAAGGTTATTCCAGAAGGATTAGAAAATAATTTACTGTAATTTGAGAAAGTCTTTAAATGTCAGAGAATAAAGATCAAGTATTTTAAAGAATTTGTAATAATCTTTCTGATATTGTTACCACTCATTTTTATAAAAATAGCCGATCATTTAAACTTAATTTAAATATACTGAAGTGGTGGAACATAGTGGTAATGCATACTTCCATTTCTTACCTTGCCTTCTTGATGATATTGTAAATTACACAGGGGTTAGCCTTAGTGCCATTTGAAGAAGGTAGTTACTATGGTGCCCATATGGTACTACTATGTTTTACATTTATAACTGATTGTTTTTTACAGTCATTGTTTTGATACTTATTTCAGGAAGCAATGATGTAAATAAATTTTAGATATGGATTAAGAAGAAAAAAGTAAGCAACTTGAAAACAATATAATGCTAGCAAGTCAAACAGGATTGTTACTAAAGTACAAAGTTCCTGAACATATTCAAGACTATAATTATGTAAGCTATGGTACAATTTGAAAGTGTCTTACAGAAATAATTCTTTGATTGCAAGGATAAAAAAAATGTCTGTAAGTTTATTTCTACAAACAAACAAACAGAGGAAAATCTTTGAACTTCCATTGTACTGACATCATCTGTTTTATACAGCATAATAGTTAAACTCTATTAACGTACAGACAACACCACCTTTTTTTTTTAACTGAAGAAGTGGTGGTGAGAGTGGTGAGAGATAATCCAGCTGAACATTTTGTTGGATGAATCAGTTCTACTTGAAAGCAACTGAGAGCTCTTGGAGACTGAAATACAGTAATATACCAAAGGATACTTGCTACTTTTTATGTTTCACAGTAGTCAGAGAGAAAGTGTGCTAAAGCAAGGCAGAAAAAAATTAACACTATTTGAACTCTGAATGTTGGTCAAGGTCCAAGTTTCAACACTAATTCTGATTTCTGTGGAAAAAAAAAAAATCAGAAATTCCTGACAGACTTAAATTTTTAAAATTCAAACTGGCTGGTATGTCAGCATCCTGTTAGAAATGTCCTGCAGAATTCCCATCCACTGGAAGCTCTGCATTAAAATGGGCACTAAGAACATTAAATGCATTATGGTACAGCTATAATATTTATTTAAAGATTTATGAAGAATGCTACTTTTGGTGAAACAAGTTAAAACTAAGCAATAAATGCAGCCACCTATCACATGACATGAATCTGAGCCACAATGCTCTACCTACACCTCAAAACATCCATAATCTCACCAGACATCCCAAATCTCTACCTCTAGTAGAACTAATTTAACCCAGACTTCAGTTCTATGCACACTGGCAGACAGAGAGTGAGAGTAGGTTCTAAGAATAGGACAGAACATTTACTTCCCTTAGGCATTACTATATTTCCCACTTATGCTGAACAACGCTTAAGCTTTTTATTTCCAAAGGTTAACTGTTCTCAGGCCCAAATCTGTAGGATGCTGAGAACTTTGTGGGAGGGGCTGAAAGATTTTAAAACCTATTGATGGCATTGCTTCTAGATGACTTTCAGCTCTTCTGGAGGGCGGGTGTGGAAGGGGTGGCAGAATCAGATGCCAACATATTAAATTTTCCTGACACAATAAAAAGCTATAATCATGGCAGATTGAATTCATACCTCAAGTCTAAACAACGAAAGAATTCTGCCAGAAATAAGCAGCAGACTATAACTAAATCACATTGTTTATACCACTTATTGTGTGTGCAATGAAGAACAGAACAGCTGTGCCTTGATGGCTCAGTTTGTGCAAAATGAACAAATGTGTACAGTTGGCTGCTATAATAGCAAAATTTACAAGATCTGCCATCCTTTCTCTTACACTCTGTCTTTCTTGGCACTTAAAAATCAGTTACTAATGTTCTCTCCAGTTTAAAAAGTGCCACAAAATACCTGTTGATGAAAAGAAAAAAAAAAAAGTGGAGACAGAAGAAAAGAAAAGAAGAAAACAAACCCTATAGCCCAAACCCCCTATTGAGGTGTTTTTGGTGGGTTTGGTGGTTTTGGGTTGTTTTTGTTTTTTTTTTTTTTTTTTTTTTTTTGTGGGTTTGTTTTTGTTTTTGTTTTTTTTTTTTTCCCTGAAAGTAGGGAAAAAATTTCACTGGCCACATTTCCTTTTCCTTTTACAAGATAAACACAGTTTCAAGTAAGAGATAAAATAGCTTGTGCATTACATATTAGAGGATAAATCCTGGCTCCATGGATAGCAATGTTATATTTTTTTTCATTGTTCTGAATAGGACTAAGATTGAAGAAGGACTGAATGGGCCTGTAATGCACACCATTCTGGGTAAGCTACACAGCTGTCAGCAAACACCTATTTAAGTTCATTAAGTTTCATCTTGAAATCAGTTAAATTTCTTGCCAGCAAGATTCTTCTGAGGACCATGCATGTCTGACACATAGGAATCTACTTCTCATTTCCAGCCTAAATGCACTGAAAATAGCTGATACTGATTTGATCTCATATGTTTTACTTTAACAGTTCTTCTTCCTCTTCAGATCTCTTTTATTGTGAGACTGAAGTTGCTAAGCCCTTCTTTTTATCAGTCCTTTCCAACAGATCAGACCCTAAAAGTGGTCCTTTTGTTCCTTCCAGTTTCAATCAAATATTTTGTAACAAAGCTGACTCCAAATTTACAATTACATCCAGGTGTGGTCTCAACAATATTTGTACAATTGGCAGCCAAAGATCTCCTTTCTCTGTAGATATCTGTCTTGGTTTGGGAAGACAGGTATCTGCCAGGGAAACTGGGGTTTCCCTTAGAATGGAGAATGTAAACCCCTCACCCCCGCCAAATTATAATTTTGCAATTAAGGGCTCTCAGGCAAAGATTTGGGAATAGGAATAACAGTTCTTTACTAGGAATATCAATAATACAAATGTGGTAGAAAAACAAAACCATCCCACCAAACCAGCAAACAAATAAACAACAATTTTGGAAAGCCCTGACAGAGTCAGAGCTACAACCTGACGCCCTGTTGGTCAGGGTGTTGGAAGCAGTGCAAAAGTGAGTCCTCCTGGAGTGGCAGATGTGGTTCTGTTGAAGTAGAGATGATCCTGTAGCCAAAAAGGGTCCAGGGGTGGTGAGAAGGGGTCTGGTGATGGTGAGAAGGGGTCTGGTAATGGTGAGAAGGGGTCTGGTGATGGTGAGATGGGGTCTGGTGATGGTGAGATGAAGTCCGGTCTTCCTCCCAGGAATCGGGGTGAAGCAAGAGAGCTCCTGTTCCTGAGTCTCAGTTTTTTCCAGGCAGGAATCACTGACTCCCCCCACTGGGTGGGGCATCTCACAATAGAATTATGGAATGCAGATGCACTGCTCTGGGGGCTCTGGGGAGGGTATAGTCCGGGGAGGTGTTAATGGCCCATTATCAGAAGGCACCCGCCCCTCCTCCCCTCCGCCCCCCCCCCCCCCCCCCCCAAAGTTACAAGAGATAAAGAGGAAAAAAAAAAAAATCTCCCCAACTGGTTTCAGCAGATGAAATAGAATACACATTTTTGATTCCATAACCCAAGACATTATCCATTAACTGTATGGCCTTAAAGTTTTGTAGTGTGGTATTATGAGATTTCTCTTTTATTGCCAAAGGTGATCGGCACTGCTCATTTTTTAATTCGTGGCTTTGAACCCAAGGACATGATAAATATAAAGGACCCAATAATTGATTGCCAATTAGATAAACTTTATTAAAGTGAGAAGCCGAAGCAAGCAGCACACTGGGAAAGCCAGAGAGCATGAGTCTCAACCCGTGCTCCACGCACAGCTTTCAAAAGTTTTCCCCACAATTTCCCATTTTTATAACTTTTTGGTTTACACACACCCCCTTAGTCCCTCCCAGTCCGTATCTTCCCATATTTGGTCATAGTTGAGTCTTCCAATTCGGGGAGTCTGGGGTCTTCTGCCCTCTCACGGTGGTCAATGGATGAAGTCTCTCCTCTTCCTTGCAGCACGTCCCTGGGAACCTTCCACTGTGGTCACCATGGTTTCACCATATCTCTCATTTCTCTCTTTCTTCATGTCTTATAATACAAAGTTACATTACATTATCCTGCACCAAGGCCGGGCTCTCTCTAACTTTTCTGTTTCTGCAGTTTCTGCAACTTACAGTTATTGCTTAATATCTTCTATATATTTACGATTTCTGCAGTTTGCTTAATAGCCCCTACATATTTATAATTATTAACTATAACATTTAACACAAGTTACCTAGATTGTTGATTTCATTTATAACAGACATGTAACACTAGCTCCACCTTAGATTTTAAATAGCTCAAAAGACAAAACCCAAACAGTAAAAAGTTCTGCCTATTGCTTTTTAGCTTTGATTATGTTTTTAACAAATAAAGAAAGCCACTTGCATGCAAGCAAGACATTAAAGTCTTATTTTATGCTTTTAAAAATCAAAATGCAGCAGCTTCTAGAATTTAAGACATTTAGGCTTTCTGAGATCCTTCTTGTAATAGATAATTCATGTTTTTATAATAATGTTGTTATGGTGGCGGGTGAATTATATTTTTGTAATAACATTGTTGTAATAAGTAAAAGGATAAGGGTTACAGTATCTGAAAAACCAAGAAAGGCAGCCACAAAGTAAGTCGAGGCTCTCACCCAATGCGCATTGCTTCCTTGATTTTCTTGGCTTTGTCAATTTCTTGTCAATTTCGTGTTTTAAATTTCTCCTTGGCAATAAATTGTTTTTGATTGAAATTGGCTCCAAAAATTTACAACACTTCTCCTGACACTAGTGTGGGCCATTTCAATACTGGTTAATTAAACAGTACAAAGAGGACAGAAGCTGCTACATGTAGAAGCTAATGGAAATCGGAGGTTCTAATGGCAGCCGGAGCTGTGCTCGACCAGTTGCTGTTCAGATGAATGGTAATAAAAGGGCCTGGTCCCGGAGCACTGGCAGTGCTGTACGCACCAGTGGCTGCAGGCAGGCTGCAATGGCTCTTGGCTTTGGCTACACTCGAACCCTCGCTAATGAGGGGCCAGCTCATAAAGCACTGCAGTGGCTACTGTGGGAAATAAAATCCATCTAAAAAGGCTTTACCAGCATTAAGCACTGTTATTCCTTGTTTGCTGTTAATGTTGTTCTGTTCCTGTCAATTGTTAATCCCCTTGGTTGTTTATCCCTTACCTTGCACCCCGTTTGCCGTTTTGTATCCATTTCCCATGGGGTGTCACTTCCACTGCTCCCAAGAGACCAACAGTATGCGAATTACGGAGTAGCCAGTGAAAAAGACCCCTAGAACTGCAAGCTCACCTAACACCAGAGACTAAGAAGGGTACCTCCAAGCCAGTGGAGCGGGGAAGAGCTCCAGACTACCAACCAGAGTCTCTCGCCTGGTCACCATGACCTACAGCACTCGACCAGCCTGACCCTCCCTAGACCAGAAGCCAACAAACGTCTTCCTGCGATTTTTGTGAATACGGGAGCTACAGCTTTGTCGGTTGCTTGGCAAAGCTGTTTCCCGGGGGGGGGGGGTTTGGGGTTTGTTTGTTTGTTTGGTTGGTTGGTTTTTGTTTGTTTGTTGGGGTTTTTTTGGTTTTTTGGTGTATTTTTTTTTTGTCGCTTCAGAGAGCAGTGGGAGTGTGTGCGACCCCTTGGGTTTCCCCCACCAAGCTGTCCTAATAAAGGCCTTTTAAAGGGGAAGATTTGTCTCCTGGCCCTATTTATAGCAGCTACTTTCAGTCTCATCACAGCTGCTGTACCATGGAGCTTGGAGATCATGCTGGAATCCCTGAGAGAATCGATGAATTTCACCTTAGAAAGGCGTCTCGCAGCTAAGGGGGATGTAGAGGCAATTTGCCTGGGGTGTGCTGTCAGTAGGGCCTAGCCTTGTTGTCTGCCCTCCATTTTGTATGGCATTGCCACCACACCTCAGCTGGGCTGAGGAAGCAAAAAAGGGAAAGAAAGGAAGGAAGGAAGGAAGGAAGGAAGGAAGGAAGGAAGGAAGGAAGGAAGGAAACCCAAACTCTTTCCACCGAAACTACATTTCCCAGAATGCCTCCTCATCGCCGGCTTCCTGCCCTTCACATGACAGCTGCCTCATCGCGCCATGGCGGAAGCCGGGGAGAAGGTAGAGACTGTCAGTGCACTATGGCTGCAGCGCCGAGGAGCGGGGCTTAGAGCGGGGCCGCAGAAGCGCGGGGCCGGGGCGGGGGCACATGGGAGCGGAGGGGAGGAGGGACAGTGCCTGTGCCAAGGGGCGGAGGGACAGTGCCTGTGCCAAGGGGCGGAGGCCGGCAGCCAGCCCTGCGGGGTGCGCGGCCGGCGAGGGCAGCCTCGGCACAGCCTCCGGGACAGCCTCGCTGCACTGAGGCGGAGGAGGGAAGATGGAGGCAGGGGAACCTGGGCCTAGCCGGGAGGGTGGGTTTAGAAGTGCGTCTGGCACCGCTATGCAGCCAAGATTAAAGAGCTGGAGGGTCTCTCTGCCGAGGGACATAGGAGACATGACCAAGTTCATCTCAACATGGGAATTTTTTTCTGAGACAAAACTTGAGGAGTTTGGTGATGTTGTTCCCTTAATCGGGTGTTCTAAAGCTCCCCGTCCCTAGGCTGCTCTTTCCGAAGGAAAAAAAAAAAAAATAAAGCACAAAGTGTAGTTCCTGGCCCTTTCAGGAACTTTCTAAATGTTTCTTTGCTGAGCCAGTATTTGGACAGACAGCTGAGATATGCATGGATGCCTAAAAGTGGGAGAGTCTTAGAATTACTTCAAGGTAACTGGCTAAAATTAGAGACTGACGTCTGGTTTCCACCTTCCCTGCCGACAGAATTTTGTTGGGAGGGCTTGGCTTCCCTGGGGGAGACTTTTTTTCCCCAGAATTGGTGAGTTTTTAACTGTGACAGCCTTTGGAAGGACAAAACAAACTCGGATAAATCTTCTCTAACAGTACAAGAGATTAAACTAGCCTGTGTTTTGCTCTCTTTGGACTATGATAGGAGAGTTACCTTATTCATTTCAGTTTATTTCCTGTTGGTAGCTTGCACGCCTCTGCTGAAAGGATGTGTGTACTGGGTATGTGTTTCCGTAAAACTCAAGTTTTGTGGCTTTCACCTTCCATCAGGTTTACATTGTGGGCCTAAACATGTAGCAGATTACATTTGATATTTGTAAAACCAGAGGAAGGGAAAACCCTATACCCATCATACTGGAAAGCCCACTTAATTTTTTGAGAAGTTATGTTGGATCTGTTAAGTGGGAGATCATAATGGTGAGAGATTAATTCACATTTCTGTGGTTTCCTCATCTGCCTTACCTTACTGCATTATTAGGCTACTTAAGCAACAGTGTTTGTCAGCTGGCTGAAGTGTACTGCTGATTTTCCCCTAGAGTCTAAGATTTCTAGAGACTGCTATTTCTACATGATTTTGGATTCTGGTTGTCTACAAATCCCTTTCTAGGGATTTCCTTTCTGCAGTTATGAGGCTACTAAAAAGTGGAAGTGCAGGATAATCCTCTTGGTTCATGCATTTAGAGGGAAGGCAGAGGAACCTAATGAAACCCCAGGGCAATCATAACTACAGTTTACTGTTCCAGTTTGCCTAAGCAAATAGGAAAACCCAGGGAAAAAGGTTTTCATAGTAAGTTACAAAACAAAGTGAGTTTGTAGGTAAGTATCAATTCTAAGCACCTTCAGCTAAGTTCTTGTCTGGGAACAAATACAATTTCTGCATTGCTTTCCTAAGCTAAGCTCCCTCTGATTTTTTAATGTTATTTTCTGCAGTAAAACACAAAGGCCATGAAGCATTTAGCTGTGTGTGCCATTTGTGAAATTTAGTGTCTGGGGTTGCAGTGCCTTGTGAATACAGCAGGGATAATGTGAAAAGCGAGATTCACTTTCTTTGGTAAAATTTATAAGTTTAATAAAAAGACAATTAGGAGACAGAATAAATCAAAACATGGCTGGGTGCTTGGCATTCAGCCAAAAAGCACACAGCCATCTCAGAACGCTTCTTTAGAAGTGCCAGCATGTTACATAGTCATAGACCTTCATGTATTATTCCAACATTCTTCTGCTTTGTTTCAACCCCCAACCTGCCCCCATTCCATTTCTCCTTGTGGTTTCATGCTGTCCCCACACTCCTTGATAACGGAGAGGCAATAAATTCTTCATTTGGAGTTCTGGGGTCTGTCACCATTATCTTCATCCAGGTAATTCGAGAATGTGGGGAATTTCTTATCTTTACTATTCTTCTGAGTTAGCTACAAACCCCCTTTTTTACATCACATAGTTCCTATTTTAATATTATGTTGTAACCTAAGAAATATATACATTCATTACACCAGCATTTCTAAGTTTTGTTAATAGCAGAAATAAAATAAACTATAGTAATACAGCAAAGTTTTCCAACATTATGCATATAGCATTCATTTTAATATTTGCAAAAAGCCAACTTTATAATATGTATTTGTAACAGATACCAGGGTAGATGTCCTAAATAAAAATAGATTTATATTTTCTTAGTTCACGTGGATTGATTGTTGGAATCAACTTCTGGCATGCCCTAATTTAGTATGTCAATATTCTCTAGGGATGCCTTTGCACATAACTTGCAGCTCAGGTGAGTGTGAGGACCAGCTGCTGTCTCAGTAAGTGGGCTGTTAACTCCACCCTGCGCTATGTTGATCTCAGGGCATGGTGTAAGTGAGCTCATCCTGAAAGTAAGTTTCTGTTCCTAGACAGCCAGAACAATTTGGAACCATGAGGGGCAGATGTAGGTGATGTAGCTGCACTAGAAAGTCTCATGTATACCAGCAAAAATGTCACTTGCTGTAATTCCTTTGTTTGAGAGATCTTTTTATTTTTCACACTCTGTACAGAATTATAATATCATAACAGTAGTGCTATTAATGTTGATTTATTAAGGAGTAGAGTAGGCAGCTCTTAGTATTCAGGAGAGAAAATCACGGTTTTTTATTAGCAGTCTGATGATACTTTGCAGTGGACTTTGTGTGTTGTTCTAGCTCATCCAATCAGCTGGCAATATTACACCACAGTGTTTTAGTTCTGTTCTCACTTGGTTATTGTTAAGTAGCATTTAAGATGCACGAAGATTGTATGTAACAAGATTATTATTTCCTGAAAAGTTACAGCAGCTTATAGTTAGAGACTAGGAGACTGACAAGCAGTTGTGCTTGCAAAGTCAAACCTAAACTTCAAAGGATGCCAGGATTTTACTCCATCTTCCCTTGATTCCCATGTACTTCTTACTTGCAATTTCCCAACTCATGTCACAAGTATAGGCTACACCGATAACCATTCAGTGGGATGTGTATTTTAGAGGTGGACCTATCTATAATGAGAAAAATGGAGGAAAGTGATGTCAGTAATCATGGTAACACCTTGCACAAAGCTTCCAGTAGCAGGTAGAAGTGCTGCTTTGCTTCTCTCCTATGTGCTGTGATGGTCATTATGGGCATCAGTGTGAGTCTCCACTAATGAAAAGGAAGCCTTTGCTTTTGGTGTACAGGTCACAATCAATGCATTATATAAACAGAGAAAATAAATATGAGAAACAAAAATTTACACTGGTTGTTAGTGCATTAAATTTTCTTCCTTTTCCATTTTTCTCTAAGCTGTTGATAAGAGTGTAAATTTTTTTTTGTCTTGTTCTAGTGGAATTCTGTACTTATTAATCTTACTCTTCAGAGTCCCTTCATAAGATTTGAAATGCTGCCTTCTCTCTTGCTTATTCTTTGTTTATATCGTATTTTATTTTAAAATGCTTATATTCGCTGCCGGTGTTTTAGTTGTAATCCTTTATTGCTATTGATAAAGATGAATGTGTTAAGTAAATCTTCATTTTCCTTCTTTGAGGAGGCATTGGATCAGCAGATTTTCTCAGTGGACAGACAAGAGATGAACAGGAGTTGACTTAAAAATTTTATTTTTTAGGGTAGAAGGAATCATCTTGCCAGAGATGCTTTAAAGGTACAATTGTTTCAAAAGCAGGAGAAAGCTGCACTTTGCATTAACATCAGATGTGAAGGAGAAAGTCATTGAATGCATTGAATGTGGAAAATGGTTAGAAATTATTTAAGTTTAAAATAAGCCTATTAACATCTGAATAGTTGAATAGCAAAGCTGGCTTGTGGATAACTTGAGAATGCTGTTCTGCTATGGAAGCTAAGATATCGGCAGTTTCTTTGCAATGTTTGGTACTGCTTCTGGAAGAGGGGAAGATATCGCAGGGACAGATTCTCACATGACCCATTCACTCTCTTTTAGGGTAACTGACAAGAGTGTCCCTCCTGCTCCTAAGTATCACTGTGGCACTCGAATGCAAGGGCAAGCACAAATTGAGTATGAATGACAAGGATGGAAACTCTGAACGTTGAGTTGCTTCTGCTTTGTGTTTCATTTCGTAGGGTTAAAAAGTACTTCTTAAAGGGAAATACTGCTCAATTATGTATATACTGAGCTATTTACCCCTTTTGTTTTTTGTGTCATTTTCAGGAAACCAGGTCTAATGAGGAATCAACAGATGAATCTGAGGTAACCCTTCTTAAAATGTTTCACACTCGAATCTGTGTCAATGCGGTCAGTGCTATTTTTTTGTCAATATTGAGTGGAAAATACTATTTCACTGGTTGTTTTTAGATGTTTGGCCAGTATTATGTAGCCAGGTTTGTTAATCTGGGCTTAAATAATTAAAAAGAAGGTGTGAATTGCTACTAGAAGCTTTATATTTAAAAAACCCCCACAATCTCTCTGTTATAGTAAAATGAATTATGTTGAGAGATGAATTCAAGTGCATTTGCTTAATAAAACAAAAATTTGTAAGTATAATTATATATGCAGTAATCCAACATTCAGGTAATTACTTTGTTACTTTAATAGCTTCAATGTCTAGACTTAATCATGTCCTGTAGATTCTCTCTTTTTGAATTGATGTTTTATCAAAAATTGTCTCGTTTCCTGGAGAGGTCTGCCTACACCTCTGTAGGTGATGGGAAAAGGCGGCTGGGGGTGAGGAGAGGAAGGAAGCTACAGAGTTCAAGAGCTTGTCCCTGAACATTAATGTACTAACTTCCAAACTGGCCTTCACTGAAGGAACCATAAAAGATATGAAAGAGTTAATTGGCATCAGGATGGTCTAGGATGGTTACAGGAAGGAAGAAATAAAGGTGGCTGAGCAGCTTAAATTGCCACCAGCAAGAACAGATGACACAGAGAAGACTATTACCTTGAGTGTTTTCACTCATTATATATCTAAGTCAGAGTGGCTCCTAGACTTACAAAACTTTAATGGACTTGCTATTAGGAAGATTTTGTTTTTTACCAAGGGACAAATTTCCATGCTTGAGATCTGGTTTAAGCACTAAGCAGTCAGAAATCCTAATTTCTATGACAGTGGATAGTGCAGAGACTGTAGTGGTGGATTCTGAAAAAATCTTTCTGCAGTGGAAGGTGGCTTTGTTTCATGTGAGATTTTTTTCTTTCTGCCATTGAGTGGTTGTCTTCAGTGGCACTGAATGGCAATACTGGTGAAAGGCAGGGGTTTTTTGGCCCTTTAACATTGCTCTGCGGAACAGCTGTCCAGGCCAGACTTGTTTTGCCCAGTGTGAAATGTTTTCATTCTGAATAGTGGTTTGTGATGTGGAGATAAACAGTCCTTGGGCAACGACTCAGTACTTAGTAGAATAGTAATCCTCTCAAATCTTGACATTCACAGGATAGTGGACGCAGATACTTACCTACTGAGGTGATTATCTTTTTTCTTAAAGCCTATTGCAATGAACAAATGGCACTTTTAACGGCCTTTCAAGATTTCAGCTGTAGCAAATCAGTATTTACAGCAGAATTAATCATTAATGGTTGCCAGGTTGCTGGGGGTTTACTGTTTTTTACTTAAGGAATAATAGGCATCATGCATCTTTGACAATATTGAAAGTCCTAAAATTTCAACTAGACCTATGTTAAAGTTGCTGTCTATTTTTAATGTTAATTTCACATGCAGAGAAAAGTGAAAAGGAAATTTATGTATTGAGAATTTAGATATTGGATCTAAAGGACAGTTGTCATTCTAATGTCATGCAAATGCTTTGCATTAGTCGTCTTTGAGTATTAAGTCCAATCTTTAGTATCTTGATCATCAGTAAGTAGTTAATGGAATGAAATTCATTAGACTATTTCTAATGATTGTTCAGCTAAAACCAAAATGGTAAAAGCATGAAGTGTAAATGTTCTCAGTGGTTGCTTATATTATTTGAAGTATGGTCAGAGCTAAGATCAAACCAATGGCTTCACTAGCTCTTGTCATCATAAAAATGTAATTATTTCTTTTGAATGGCTTATAGTTTGAATAATCAGGGATGTATTTTATGGTAGTAGTTCTAGAATCAGAGATTCTAATTCTTGCAGCCTGTGTTTAGTCTTAGCCATTAAAAATATATATTAATGGCATGGACTTCACAGACATCTTACCATAGTACTAATTTTTTTTTACATATAGTATTACTCTTGCAATTAATTTAAATTCTTGGTATAAAATTGAATATTGTTACTAATGATACCAGAGGTCACAAGATGCATATCCAACTTACATTATAGATGTGTTTTCTATTATGGAGGAATGCAATATTAAAATTTCTGATTTTGAGTAAATTATACCTGAACTGGATGTATAAAGAAAGTATGGATTTTTTTTCTGATGTTTTTACACTTCTGTGCCATTATCTTAGCAAAGAATCAAATATACATTAATTCTGTCTCATGCAGCAACTCTCTTATTATCATTCCTTTAGCATCTTCTAGCAAATAAGGTTCTAATGCTATTTTGCTACCTGCTTGGTTTGCTTTGAATTACAGGCTCTTTAACAATTGCCAGTGTTACAGATTTTTGGAGCCAATTTTAATCAAAAACAATTTATTGCCAAAGAGAAATTTAGAACACGAAATTGACAAGAAATTGGCAAAGCCAAACAAATCGAGAGGACAGTGCGCATTGGGTGAGGACCCCAACGCATGCTCTGCAGTGAAATGTCACCCTGAGGTCTCACACCATGTGCTTGGAAACCCTTCTGCTTTATACTCTTCTGGGCTCGGTTTCTGTGTGCATGTCCCGGCTTGTTCCACAGACCCAGGTGTGGGGTGGTCTTGAAACTTCTCTGCTGCCAAGTCTGATGTTGGATTCCAAAGCTCCTATGTATTCTTTTGCCTTTTTGTGTGGTGGCTGACAGGATTCCGAGAGCAGGGTTTCCATTTAAAGGATTTCCTGGGGGTGAGGACATACTTGAGCACTCTTAAAGTCCCAGACTAGATACTGTCTCCTGGTCTTTGTCCTTTATCGGACAACAGTGTTACTAACAAATATAACTCACCCATCACCATAACATCATCAGAAAACCATGAATTAGTTACCTATTATGACTAAGAACTTCGTAAAAACCTTAATCAATTCATTTTACAATGATTATTATGAAAACATGAATTATTCCCTATTACACCAGGATGCTTATTTGCACAGACTTGGTGGTAGAGCTTAACAGTAGGCCTCAAATGTGGGAGTGTGCAAAAATTGACTGTCTTGAATGTTCTTCATCTAAAAGCTCATCAATGTATGTTTGGTTCCAGCGATGGCTCCACAGGAAATTGAGTTCCTAAGGCTGCCCCAGTGTAAAAATGCTTCCCAGCTGTTTAAGTCAGAACGTGTAAAATCCAAAGGTATCTATTAGCTGAGAGATGGTTCAGATGTTAAGCAGACCTTACTTTCAATACAGAGATAGCTGTAGTTAGCAGTTGACACTTTTCTATCATGTTCTTGTATATGATTTGGGGTACTATAAGCTTTTTCTTTTCCCATTGTCAGATTGCTATATATTATGCCATGGTATGATGAGGAAGCTTTATATCTAATAGTCCTCTAATTCTTAGGAGAAAATCTCTGTATTTTGTGAAGTAATTTTACTGCATTCTTGAAGCACAAGTATTTTCTTTTCGTATGTTTGGCTTTAGACATTTGTTTTGGTGGTTTTTCTGGTGGGTTTTTGTTTTGGGGATTTTTAATTTTTTTTTCTGAAGTATATTTGCATTGCTTATCCCAGCTTATCTAATCATCAAATATGCAGCCAGATTTGAGGTAGGATCTGAGCATGTTTGTTTGGCTGATAAGTCCTAGTACAATGTGGTTTCATTGGCTTATTTAATTTTATTTTATAGTACCTTGAAGCTGCGCCTGATGGCCTCAGCTCTCAGCCTCGGGGCTAGAGCCTCTGCCTGTCCCCGGCTAGCCCTGGCGACAGTTTCAAGCAGAAGGTACAGCTCAGTAGGCTGGCCAACCGAGCTGATCCTGTGGGCTCTTGTCAGCCCAGCCGCCTGATGGAGATCACGACCGCAGCGAGGGAAGAAAGAGGACTCTGTCGAGGGGTTCCACAGGAGCTTTATTGAGTATCAGCAGGGAACTGCCTCACTCCAGGGAGAGCTGCCTCGGCAGAGCGCAGTCTACCCTGTGCAGGCTGGTTTTATCCAGGGGAGGAGACAAGGGAGGTAACTGGGAAGGAACCAATGGGGAACGAACAGGGAGTGGTTAACAGGTTGACAGATTCCTCCGAAAACCAATCTCAGTCCGGAGGGGCGGACTTCCTTGGATCCTGTCCTATCACTCGACGCCTCTCCCAGAACTTTCCAGATTCTGGGAGAGGCCCCGAGTAGACAGACAGGTCCTCGGGGGTAGGGAGCAGGAGATTGACAATTAGGGTTAAACCAACAGTAATCAAACAAAGGGGTACATGGAATAAACCAACATCACGAACTTAAAACTTTAACACACCACTACATCTCCCCCTTTTCTTTTTAATAGAATGAGGTAGATTGGGTTGTAGGTGGGAGGTATCTTGTGTCCATGTAATCGTCTTCTGGGCAAGTTTGTGGTATGGACCATATGGCATAGTCTTCTTCTTCTGGGGTGGTTGGCACAATTACACGGTTTACCTCTGAGGAGGTAGTGATGCTTGCAATCAATCTATAAATCATACGACGAATAATTGCAAATGCAATTAAAACGATAATAATGACAACTAAAATTATCAGTCCTGTTTTGACCAGTGACCCGGCCCACCCAGAGAGTCCCCAGTTCTTGAACAGTCCGCTCAACCAGTCCTCTGTTTCTCTCTTAATTTCTCCGACCATGTTTCTCATCTTTTGGATGGTTTTGTGGACGTCCTCAGCCTTGGATGATTCGCTTTTGGCTGAGGAACTATCCAACACAGGGTCGGAGCCAGGAGGCTGGTCAACAGGAGCCATGGGAGGTAGTTGGCAGTCACAAGGGTTTTCATCTGGGCAGGACTCGGAGTCACTGTAACAAACTTGAAACAACAACATAATTAGTTTAAAACCACTGAGGTAGGGGTAGGAAGGGTTCTTCCCAAGACTCCTCTTCCCTTCTTTTTCTCCTCCATGACGCGACAGACACCTGCGACTTTTGACCTTTTTGGCCAGAGACTTTCGGTACATAAGGTTTCACATACTTGGAGGGAAGCCATCTCACACCTGTGGGGGTGGACACACAGGAGTATCCTCGCCCCCAGGCGATTAGTTCATGTGGCCCCTCTGTTCCTCCAGTCTCTGGATCCTTTATTAGAACCGGCGGCTTGGCCTTCAGAGCTAGCTGGTTGCTTCCACCGAAGTGATGGACAATTGGCGGATTCATTGTCTCGAACGAACAATTTAAGAAGTTGAGCGTGAACAGAGCCTTGGACAGGCGGATTGCGGCTGGCTCTATCTTCAAAATCTGTTGTTGCTGCTCTAGGACCCTTTTGATCTCTCGGTGGGTCCTTTCCACCACGGCTTGACCTGTCGGGGAGTGGGGGATGCCTGTTTTGTGTTCCACTCCCCATTGCTGCAGGAAGCTGCTGAACTCCTTGGAGCGGTAAGCGGGCCCGTTATCGGTCTTCAGGGCCTTCGGAATGCCCAAGAAGGAGAAAGCCTGGATAAGATGCTTTATAGCATCCTAGGATTTCTCCCCCGTGTGGGCGGAGGCGTAGACGGCGCCGGAAAAGGTGTCTACCGAGACGTGCACGTACTTCAGTTTGCCGAACTGAGGCACGTGTGTCACGTCTGTCTGCCACACCTCGCAGCTGTTCAGCCCTCTGGGGTTCACTCCTGCACTCAGAGTGGGGAGTGCGTGCTTCTGGCAGCTGGGACATGTAGCCACGATCGCTTTGGCCTGTTCCCGAGTGATATGAAATCGGCGAACCAGGCCTGGCGCATTTTGATGGAACAGTTGATGGCTGAGCTTTGCCTGTTTGAAAATGTTCGGCAAGGGGGCCATCTCTGCAGGGGCAGCAAGAGCATCAGCTCTTCTGTTACCTTCAGCGATGAACCCCGGTAACTCCGTGTGTGACCTCGTGTGCATCACAAAAAAGGGTTGCTCTCGGTGGGAGACCAATTTTACAAGTTTCGAGAGCAACTCACAGAGGGCAGTGTTGGGAACCTCTTGCAGCGCGGAGTGCTCTGCTCTGGATACTACGCCCGCAACGTACGCGGAGTCCGTAACTAAATTGAACGGTTCGGAGAACCTCTCGAAAGCTCGGACGACTGCGGCCAACTCAGCAACTTGAGGTGATCCCTCTACTTCAGCAATGTCTGCCTCCCACTGCTGAGTTTGAGGATCTCTCCAAGTCATGACTGACTTGTGAGATCTTCCGGACGCGTCTGTAAAAACTGTCAGAGCTTTCAAAGGTTTCCTGCTCTGCATACTTTTCAAAGCCAATTTGAATTGGGCATCCTGATTAAAAATTTTGTGGGCCGGCCGATGAATTGAAATTTGTCCTGTGTAGGAATCCAGAGCAAACTGCAATGCTTCGTTTTCTTGAAGCAGCTGTTCCAACATTGCCTTAGTAATTTGGCCCGTTTTTAACCGAATTGGCAAATGAATGCACTCAAAGTCACAACCGGCTAATTCCCTAATTCGGGTCCTAGCCTTCCGGATTAGCTCAGCCACCAGCTCTTGTGGCTTTGTCATTCTTTTGGACCTTTGGTGGCTAAGAAAGACCCACTCTATGATCAAGAGAGGATCTCTCCCGCCTCGGTCCTTCTTAGAGGTGGTAGTGATCTTGGTGTCCCATTGGAAAATGACCCCATGTAGGTGTGGCAGATTTCCTAAGATGATGAAGCTGAAAGGCAGGTCAGGGTCGTACCTGTTTGCCTGCCTGGTAGACATGCTGACCTGGACCTTTTCCAGGGCTTTCTGCGCCTCCGGGGTGGGCGCCCTTGGAGAACTGAGCTCCTCTCCCCCTTTTAACAACTCAAAAAGAGGTGCTAGGTCTTCGGTGGTCAGGCCTAGCCAGGGCCTCACCCAGGTCAACGCCCCACACAGTTGATGGACATCTGCGAGGGTCCTGATTTTTGTTTTGATTGCCAATTTTTGCGGCACAATGGTCCGCTTTCCGATTTCAAGACCCAAATACTTCCAAGGCGGCATCCTTTGAATTTTTTGTTCTTGCAGCTCGAACCCTGCAGCAACCAACGCATCGATTGTCAGGCCAAGCGCATGGGCGAGCAGGTCATCGTTGGGAGCGCAGACAAGGACATCATCCATGTAGTGATGAATAATGGCCTTGTCCGCGGCTGCACGGACAGGGGACAGCAAGGAAGAGACGTACCATTGGCATATTACAGGACTGTTTTTCATTCCTTGTGGAAGGACTTTCCAATGGTACCTTTTCCTTGGAGCCTCTCGGTTGATGGTAGGAACCGAGAACGCAAAACGTGGGGCATCGTCCGGATGTAGGGGAATTTGGAAGAAACAATCTTTTATATCGATGACTGCCAATTGCCAATCTCGGGGGAGCATTGTCGGGGACGGCATCCCAGGCTGGAGAGATCCCATATCTTCAATGACATTGTTGATTTGTCTGAGGTCGTGGAGGAGCCGCCAACGAGTCTTGTCAGCCTTCAGGATGACAAAGACTGGAGAGTTCCACGGCGACGTGGTCTCTTCGATGTGTCCTTTTTTTAGCTGCTCTTCCACGAGCTCATTGAGCGCCTTAATTTTTTGTTTAGATAGCGGCCACTGTTCCACCCAAACTGGTACATCCGTCTTCCAATTCAGTTTCTGGATGGGGCGCTCTTCAGTGACCGCCGCCCAAAAATCCTGCGAGGGGTCTGGAATGTTCATGGTGACCCCCCACTGGGCCATGAGGTCTCTCCCCAGCAAGGGTTCCGCATAGTCCAAAACAAATGGGCGAAGATTAGCCAATTGCCCATTTGGCCCCTCAATTTGTACAACGCTCTGCGATCTCTTTGCCAATTGTAAACCCCCTATACCCTGGACGTGTCCAGCCACGTCTTGCAAGGCCCAATGTGACAGCCAATCTTTTGTGGGAATGATCGTCACATCCGCCCCCGTGTCTAGGAGACCCTTGATGCCTAAGGTCTCCTCACCCACCCGAACCTCGCACTTTACTTTTGGTTTGTTGCTGTTTATTGCAGTGACTGGGCAGGCTGTTGGGTAGTACTCTCTGGGTGTTTTTCCGATGGGAAAAACCTGTGCGAGAATTTGCCCCTTAGGCAGAAAGGTTGGTGGGTGGGTGCAGTGCAGCCAGAGAACGAAGCGTCCAGGATCAGACTTGACGACCCCTGGAGCGACTTCGATCTCGAACGGGGTGTACTTACAATCTCCCACAACGATGTATTGGTGTCCAATCTCTGTCCAAGAACCCTGTTCGGAAGGGTTAACTGAGACAAGATGCCAATTGCTGTCACTCAGGTGAAGCAGCTCTGTCAGTTTTAGCTTGAAAGGTTCGTGCCGTGAAGTGGTAGTTAAGATCGGTTCTGCGATGTCTCTGTCGCAGGGTGTCGTGTCCGGTGGTGAGTCCTGGGAAGGGACTCTTGTTGCGTCTGGATCAGTAAAATAAATGTCTTTGTTAGTTTTATTATCCGCTCTCCCACTCCCCCCTCTTTTTTGTTTCACCCAATTTCTATCTTTGCGCTGGGTGGAGTGGCGCTCACCCACTAGTTTTTTTGATTTTTGTTTCCCCCCTCCTTCCTGTCCTGATTCCCATCCTTTTCTGTTACAAATTTTTGAAAGTCTTTTTTAAACGGGCACTGCATGTACCAATGTCCAGGCTTATTACATAACCGACAGGTTTTGCTTGCGTCAGCTTTAAAGGAGCGTCGCCATGTCGCGGGAGTATGTCGGGTTGGAGCCTCCACGGCGTCAGCAGCAGCAGCACAGACGTTGGAACGTGGTGTCGACCTCGCACGGTGGTCTGTTGGCGGACCCATTAGCGGCACTTTCTTCTCGCAAATTCGCAACATGTCTTTCAGAGTAGGTTGAGGTTCTAGGGGCAGACTCAGAATGGCAGCACGACACTGCTCATTTGCATTTAAACATGCTATTTCCCCTAGCAAATCCTCTCGCATGTACTCCTTTTTAACCTGTTGCTCTATCGCTCTTGCGAGCTTTTCAACAAACTGTGTAAAAGGCTCGCTGGGCCCTTGCCTGATCTTTGCATAAGGAGGCATCGGTCCGTCCGGCTGTCGGCTGAGAAACGCTTGCTGTGCAGCATTCTTGATAATTTCTAGAATTGGAATGGGAATTTCTGCCGCTTGAGTGGGAGCTAGAAACCACTGGCCCTCGCCACAGAGGTGGTCTAGGGTGATGGGATTACCATTTGCATCAACGGCAGTATTAGGATCTGCTAACAGGCTCGGAAGGGCGTCCTTCAGCAGGTCTTTCCATGCTGCTTCCCAGAGTATGTACTCTGTGGAATTCATCAAGCATGTAAAGAGCTGCTTGAGATCAAAAGGGACAGCCACAGTTCTGGCAAGATTGGCGCGTAACAAACCACGAAAGAATGGACTGTCTCGTCCAAACTCTTTGTGGGCCTTGCATAGATCCTTAATGATCCCTTGCGAGAAGGGCTGCCAGTTGCTGTGGGTAATGCTTCCACCCCTTGACCTGCGAAAGGTGACAGGCGCAAGGGATGGAATGAGGGCCTGGGCTGACTCATCGGGTTCCAGCTCCTCCTCCTCGGTCTCCGAATCGTGGGAACCGGGAGGTGGAGCGTGGGAACCGGAGGGTGGAGCGTGGGAACCAGAAGGCGGAGCGTGGGAACCGGAAAGTGGGGGTGGCTTCCGCTTAGGAGTGGGTGTGGTTTGGCAAGCAGATGACATCACCGGGGGGGTGTGTCTCTGGGAGGAGCGAGTGGGAGGAGTTCTTGGAGAGGGTGGAGAAATTACATCTTGGGAAGTGGGAGGGGTTAGGGACAGGAAAGGGTTGGTGGAGTGACAAAAGGGATTATGGGGAGAAGAAAGGGTTGAGCAGGAGGACGACCGTGCCATGCGGTCGCCGCCATGATAGGGAGAAGGAGAAGGGAAGCCATTTTGTGGCAATCTCTGTTCAGCAAGGCTAAAACGAACTCTGGGTTTGTTAACAGGGTAAAGTGGTGGGGAAGGTTCCCGAGCAGCCTGGCCAGGGCTACCACGGGAATCCCAAGCAGTCCGGCCAAGACTGCTTGGGCAGGGGGACTTGGGCACCTGTGGGGAGCCAGGGCTGGCAGACAAATTTTTTGTCGCCGCTCCCTTTAGAATGCCTGTTTTCAGGGTAGAGGGTTTGGGACTAGGGTGAGGGAAAACTGGGGAAGGTTGAGCATCGCCTGCCCCTTTCTCCACTCCTTTTTGTTCTAGAACAGCAGACCGAATCTGCAGTGGCCAATATGCTAATTTCATGGCAGTTTTGTCTCCTGACCGAACCAAATGCACGAATTTAGCATTGACAGCATTCCAAAATGGAACACTGTACACGAGATCAGGAGACACATCAGGGAAGTGGAGGAAGAGGAGACGAACAAACCCCTTTAACTTTCCTTTTGAAAACTTTGTTTTAGAAACAGTTAGAACACTTAAAACCGAGTAAAAAACTCCTTCTTGTGCTGTGGAAAGTTTTGCACCCATTGTGATTTGATGTTAATTTCCACAGCAGCCACCCGACAACTGAATAAAAGGAAAATCAGAAACAAAAGGTGAAGCCGCAAACACCTAAAACCAAGGGACTCTCTTGGGGTGTGACGGAAACTAAGGAGGACCGAGAACAAAGCCGATCTGAATCGGGGGTTGCCGGTCAGTAAAACAAAAGGAGCACGATAAGGAACAGAAAGAACTTAAAAAGCGCACTCGGAAACCTCTCCGAGAGAGGGAAAAAGGCGTCTCTCTCGGGGTTGCGCAACCTGGTTCGGCTCAGAGAGGGAGCCTAACGACAGAGTGAGTAAAAGGCTTAAAGCCTGAAAAGGGAAAGGAATATACTTACCCTCCTTCGAGTGCGACGCTGAAAAATCAGTTGCGGGGGGGTGTCCTCGCCGAAGGAAGACTTCTCGGGTGCCGGGAAGCTGCCTTCCTCTCCTGCTGGGAGCGCACTCTCTGTGAGCTGCTACAACCAGCAGGTGCGTGCTGTGCCAGAAGTCCAGAGCAGGCTATGAAGAAATAAATCCACGGAGCCTGACGACTTGTCCTGCGGGGTCTGGTGCTTCACTCGGGCCGTCCGCAGTGGCCACCACGCTGTCGCTGTCGCGGCTGTGGCTGCGCCGCACGTTGGGGGCCAAGCTGAAGCTGCGCCTGATGGCCTCAGCTCTCAGCCTCGGGGCTAGAGCCTCTGCCTGTCCCCGGCTAGCCCTGGTGACAGTTTCAAGCAGAAGGTACAGCTCAGTAGGCTGGCCAACCGAGCTGATCCTGTGGGCTCTTGTCAGCCCAGCCGCCTGATGGAGATCACGACCGCAGCGAGGGAAGAAAGAGGACTCTGTCGAGGGGTTCCACAGGAGCTTTATTGAGGATCAGCAGGGAACTGCCTCACTCCAGGGAGAGCTGCCTCGGCAGAGCACAGTCTACCCTGTGCAGGCTGGTTTTATCCAGGGGAGGAGACAAGGGAGGTAACTGGGAAGGAACCAATGGGGAACGAACAGGGAGTGGTTAACAGGTTGACGGATTCCTCCGAAAACCAATCTCAGTCTGGAGGGGCGGACTTCCTTGGATCCTGTCCTATCACTTGACGCCTCTCCCAGAACTTTCCAGATTCTGGGAGAGGCCCCGAGTAGACAGACAGGTCCTCGGGGGTAGGGAGCAGGAGATTGACAATTAGGGTTAAACCAACAGTAATCAAACAAAGGGGTACATGGAATAAACCAACATCACGAACTTAAAACTTTAACACACCACTACAGTACCTGAAGCTAAATGTTTGGACTGTCACATTTGCTGAGATCTAAAAAGTAGATAGCAAAGTAATCTGACTTTTGGCTATTTGGAAACTGTGGAGGAAAAAAAACTCAATAAATTATGTACAGTCTGAATCTGATTTTATTTTCAAATTATTCTTCTTCCTCCCAATGTATCTGTTTCTGTAAAATCCTACTTTTCTCAGTTGAGCTGTTTTCAGTCCGAGAGATAGTTATGTTTTGCCAGCTAATTAGCAAAGAATAAAAGGCTTAAAATTTTCACCTTGATTCTAATTTACTGCAGGGGTTCAGAGCAGATTGTTCTGATCCAGCATGTGACTTTTTTACAGGAAGCACTCTTTCAAGAACAAATGTCCCTGGAATTATAAATGAGTGCTATGTCCCAGGAAATGACCCTTGATTATATGATGCATGTCACTGTTTGTTATTGGGGTGGGGTTTTTTCGATGCTGCACTACAGCAGAAATTTTTTGGTTTGCAATTGTTTACTTGCTAAATCACAAAAAAAGGCCATGTGGGTGCAGATGTTCATGTTCTGCAAAGAGGTATTAGAATAGTATTTTTTTAAAATGTGCATTGATACCTGTACTCCTGTTTTTTGTTAGATAAATATGTTAGTCATCAGTACTACATATATTTTCATTCTAGCACTTCTATTTTTATATGTCCCCTCTTAACTTTTTTTTGCTGTTTTGATCACTGTTATCCTGTGAAAGGGACATATTTGTTCATTTAGTTTCTTGTTTAGTTATTTAAACATTGTATTAATAAATTCTTTGAGAGTTTGTAGAGAGGAAGATATCGTAGAAACTCCTGGTTAGTCCAGTGCTCAAACTATTTCTGGTGGTTTAGAAATATCCCTCTCTGACACATTTTACCACTAAGATTAGTAGTGGTTTTGTTCGTGTAGGGTTTTGAAAACTGATCCGAGCAGGAACACAGTTAGGAAAAAATGTAAGCCTTAGAAAGAAGCAACTAAAAAGCCTTGATATTTTCTTTCTCTTTTCAGTGTGCTCCAAGTTTTAGTCTGGATTAGGTCAAAGCATTTAAATCATTTCAAGTAAATAAAGCATCTGGTGAAAAAGGCTCCTTATCATACTGTGTTTCCATCAAAATGTTCTCTTAACATGGGGTGTGGAGCACTGGGCTGGAAGAGGTAAGCTGTTCCGTGGATAGTAGCATTTGAAGGGCATCACCATTGGAAGAAAAATGGATGGTTGAAAAGCAGATGTGGCTACTGTACCTTAGTCTGAGTTGCCTTTTTTTGTCTCCTGTCTGACCTTTTCCAACCACTACTTTTAATCATAGCACTTTTCCTTGCTATTGAATAGTTGTGCACTAGATTATTTTTAAAAATGTAAAATGGGAGAAAAATGCTCAAAAAGTATATTCTGTTTCACATATCTGGGAAGTCTGAAGAGAGATTGCTTTCCTCTGCATGGCTTTGATATAAATTGGCCTTTTGGGGAGAATAGAAAGAAAAGTTACATAAATTCCAAGTATGAAGGTCTCTTTATTGATGAGGAAATGTATGATGCAAATAATTTATCAATTTGAGTCAGTAGGATGAGCATAGTAAATTATTTATTGAAGTTTAAATGGAATATTTTCATACATTAATTTGAATAACAGGTTTGCAGTGACTAGTAACTAACGTTATAATAAACATTATTAGAGGATTGACTTGCAGGAAAAAAATGAATTTTTGCAATATTCTTTTAAGATGTTCTGGTTTTGAGTGAAAATTAAATACTTCATTTAATGAGCTATTAATATTAACCAGAAGTGCCTGTTCTGTGTGATGTGGAATACATAAAAATAAAAATGCTGCTGTGCTTCCTACGTAAATTAAATGCCGTTGCAAAGCTACTGTTAGAGTATGCAGATATGGATTTTCTAAAACACTAAATGTATTTCTATGTGTGGAATAACACTCTTGGGTGCAAAAAGAAAGTAATGGTGAAATTCAGCTCTTCCCCAGTGGTGGGCAGGTGAGCTTCAAAAACTGCTGTTCCCAAAACTGCACTGTCAGCTTTCCATGTGCAGTAGATCACAAGGTGGCAACCGGGTTGCTTGAGTAGTTTTCACAGGGGAAACTAATGTTTGCCCAAGTTCCTTACTCAGCAAAAGGACAATAAAAGTAGAAATGTGTAGCTTCACTGAGATTTGAACTGAGTTTGGATTTTTCTGTGCTGGAATTGGATTTGGACGTGGGACATAAAACAGCCTATCCTGTGCTGCCTCTGTATGGTGCACTTGGTGTGGATGGACTTATCCTATGTTTTTGAACAATGAAGTGAATTTGGAAGTTTCAGGTGTCCTTTGTCATGCACAAAACTATCAGTAAAATAAACTGAGGTAGTTGAAGTGAAACCACATTCTATTATATGGACTTCTTACTACTATTTTTTTTAAACATGCCATTTATGAGGATTGGTCATGTGTGGTATGTTATCTCTGTGTTACTTATGCTTTAAAACTTGGCTGGTGCCCAGCTCCTTCAAACCTGTAGGAGTAAATCTTCAATTGGTGTTGTGCAAATATAGTCCAATATTCTGTATGTCACAACAGTTTTGCGAAGACATAAAATACTCTCTGTTTTATTTTTCATCTGTGTGTCATTTCTCAATACGCAGCTCGTTTTGAGACATATTCACAAGCAGCCATATCATCTTAATTCTGTGCTCTTGGTGTATATCTGCATTTTCCCAGGGTATTAAATAAATCCCTGTGGAAATGCATGGGAAGAACAGAAAGCTGCTGTGTGAAATTTTACCATCCTAATCCGTATTTACCAATTTTACAGTTAGGTATTGGAAAAGCGTTAGTGATGTGCCTTATGAACAGTTATAAAGTGTCCTGGGTTATGGAATCAAAAATGTGTATTCTATTTTCATCTGCTGAAAGCAGTTGGGGAATTGTTCTTTATTTCTTGTAACTTTGGAAGGAGGGGGACGGGGGGGAGGGGCGGGTGCCTTTTGGGTAATGGGCCATCAACAGACTATACCCCCGGACTATACCCGCTCCCCCCAGAGCCCCATCTGCATGCATGGTCCTATTGTGGGATGCCCCGCCCAGTGGGGGGAGTCTACAATTGCTGCCGGGAAAACTGAGCCGGCCGGGGACAGACTTCACTTGCTTCACCCCGATTCCTGGGAGGAAGACGGCACCCCATCTCATCTTCGCCAGACCCCATCTCATCATCGCTGGACCCCATCTCACCATCACCTCACCCCTGGACCCCTCCTCATCACTCCTAGACCCTTCCTCATCACTCCTAGACCCTTTTTGGCTACAGGATCGTCCCTGCTCCAACAGAGCCACGTCTGTCATCCCAGGACTCACTTCTGGACTGCTTCCAACACCCTGACTAACAGGGTGCCAGGTGGCAGCTCTGATTCTGTCAGGGCTTTCCCAAATTGTTGTTGTTTGTTTGCTGGTTTGGTGGGGTAGTTTTGTTTCCTACCACATTTGTATTATTGATATTCCTAGTAAAGAACTGTTATTCCTATTCCCAAATCTTTGCCTGAGAGCCCTTAATTGAAAATTTATAATTTGGCAGGGGTGGGGGGTTTGCATTCTCTATTCTAAGGGAAACCCCAGTTTCCCTGGCAGACACCTGTCTTGTCAAACCAAGACAGATTTTGGCGCCCAAGTGTGGGGCACAAGGGCATTGAGACAGAGGAATAACAGTTCTTGTGTACTAGATAGAAGTCTACTGCTCAAAATCATGTGGTCCAGCTTTCCCTGGTTTGGCTGGCACGTGGTTGTGGCTGTATTTCTGCCATTTGCTGGCCCTTATCTAAACATGGGCCCTATAACCAAGGCTACTGTGGCTGGCATCCAGTTTATTTTGTGGGTTAATAAGGTGAGGAATTCGTGGATTTTTAACTTCCTTTGGAAAGCAGGCACATGGATTCAGGGCTATCATAGACTAACTCTGTGTTTCTGGGGTTACTTTAATAATGGTACATATTGTGAGGAAATGGCACCTGGGGAAATTTTCTCCCAATCCTTCACTCAGTTTTTTGGGTCTACTCCACCAGCTTTTCAAGGGTTAAATTTCCCTCTGAATGCTAATGACGTCATACAGTGGTTGGTGCTGCTTATAGGCCTATTCTATTTGGTATTCAGAGATAAAGGGAGACTGGCCTGGGTAAGCACTCTGATAACTACCCCAAAGAATAAAGATGCTGCCCAAGAGCCCACCCCTGTCCCACAGCCAGCCTCAGGCATAAACCACCCGGTTTGGGTGAAGGCTCTGATAAAAGAAATGCATGAGATGAACCAGATGCTGAAAGAGTACATTTCCCCAGCTGGTGAGAAACCTTCGCCCTGCCCTGACAAAAGAGAATCTGATACAGAACCCGCAGACATTACAACTGTCCAGGTTCCAGCTGACACACAGGGGCAGTCACAGCCAGCAGCAGTTGCCCCTGTGGAAACAAGGAAATCTAAAGTGAAAACAGCAAACCCAGAGAGTAAAGATAAGAAGGGAGGGCCCTCACAAGACACAAGGGAATCACATGTTCAGATCATCACTGAGTCCCTGTCATATGAAAGTCTCCGTAATTTGCAAAAAGATATTGTACGGCGGGGACGTGAGGCTTACACAGCCTGGCTACTTCAGGTTTGGGATCTTATGGGCACAGGTGTCCAACTAGATGGTGGGGAGGCCAGGAATTTGGGACCCTTGACCCAGGACTCAGGTATAAATCAGGTATTTGTAAGGGAGCCTGGACCTCTTTCCCTCTGGCAGCGGCTTTTAACGAGTGTGAGAGAAAGATTTGTCCACAGAGAAAGAATGCAGGAGCACCACCATAGAATGCGCTGGAAAACTCTTGAGGAGGGAATCCAACAGCTGAGGGAAGTGGCAGTACTAGAGGTACTTTTTGGGAGGAGTGGACAGCATGATAATGATCCTGACAAGGTTAGATGCACAGCGCAGATGTTATGGAACCTGGCAAATCTGGGGCCATCTCAGTATACTACATTCATTGCAACCATTAATGCTGAGGACAACCAAGTGACAGTGGGGGCTGTTGCCACTAAGCTTAGGAATTATGAGAGCATGATCAATGGCCCGCTGCAGGCTCATATCTCTGCCGTGGTGAAAGAGCTCAAAGAGGAAATGAGGGAGGTGAGGGAGGAGATGAGGAAGAGCAGTTCCAATGTGGCACCGGTGCGAGTCACAGGCCCCAGAGTCAGAGCCCAACGACCCCCAGCCAGAGAGAGAGGGTACACCCCGAGAGCTGACCTGTGGTTTTACCTGCGTGACCATGGGGAAGACATGGGAGTGTGGGATGGGAAACCCACCTATGTCCTGGCAGCCCGGGTGCGTGAGCTCAAGGAGAGGAACACTCACCAAAGGGGTGCCACTAAAATGAAAGTATCCTCAACCTCCTATGCCCAGGCTGTCAGTAGTCAGGATGCTGGAACCTCTAGTATGTATGCTCAGGGAGGGAATAACCAGTGCTAGAGGGGCCCTGCCTCTAGCCAGGTAGAGGAGAGGGACAATCGGATCTATTGGACTGTGTGGATCCGATGGCCTGGCACATCTGACCCACAGAAATACACGGCTTTGGTTGACACTGGCTCCCAGTGTACCCTGATGCCATTGGGGTATGTGGGAGCAGAGCCCATTTCTATTTCTGGAGTGACAGGGGGGTCCCAGCAGCTGACTGTATTGGAAGCCGAAGTGAGTTTGACTGGGAATGGGTGGCAGAAACACCCCATTGTGACTGGTCCAGAGGCCCCGTGCATCCTTGGCATAGACTATCTCAAAAATGGACATTTCAAAGACCCAAAAGGATATCGTTGGGCTTTTGGAGTAGCTGCTGTAGAGATGGAAGACATCAGACAACTAAATACCCTGCCTGGTCTCTCCGACGACCCCTCTGCTGTGGGACTGCTGAGAGTTGAAGAACAACAGGTGCCAATCGCCACAGCAACAGTACACCGTCGGCAATACCGCACTGACAGAGACTCTGTGACTCCCATCCATGAGATGATTCGGAAACTGGAGAGCCAAGGGGTGGTCAGCAAAACCCACTCACCCTTCAACAGTCCCATTTGGCCTGTGCGTAAGTCTGAAGGGGAATGGAGATTGACTGTGGACTATCGTGCATTGAATGAAGTGACTCCACCACTGAGCGCTGCCGTGCCGGACATGCTGGAGCTCCAGTATGAGCTGGAGTCCAAGGCAGCAAAGTGGTATGCGACCATCGATATTGCCAATGCCTTCTTCTCCATTCCTTTGGCAGCAGAGTGCAGGCCCCAGTTTGCTTTCACCTGGAGGGGCGTTCAGTACACCTGGAACCGACTGCCCCAGGGGTGGAAGCACAGTCCCACCATCTGCCATGGACTGATCCAGGCTGCACTGGAGAAGGGTGAGGCTCCAGAACATCTACAGTACATCGATGACATCATTGTGTGGGGAAACACGGCAGTGGAAGTTTTCGAGAAAGGAGAAAAGATCATCCAGATTCTCCTGGAAGCTGGCTTTGCCATCAAGAAGAGTAAAGTCAAGGGAACTGCCCGAGAGATCCAGTTCCTGGGAGTGAAGTGGCAAGATGGACGGCGTCAGATTCCCACAGAGGTCATTAATAAGATCACCGCGATGTCTCCACCGACCAGCAAGAAGGAAACACAAGCTTTCCTAGGTGCCATAGGTTTCTGGAGGATGCACATCCCTGAGTACAGTCAGATTGTGAGCCCTCTGTACCTGGTTACCCGCAAAAAGAACGATTTCCACTGGGGCCCAGAGCAGCAACACGCCTTTGCCCAGATCAAGCAGGAAATCGCTCATGCGGTGGCCCTTGGCCCAGTCAGGACAGGACCAGAGGTAAAGAATGTGCTTTACTCCGCAGCTGGGAGCCATGGTCTGTCCTGGAGCCTTTGGCAGAAGGTGCCTGGTGAGACTCGAGGCCGGCCACTGGGATTCTGGAGCCGAAGCTACAGAGGGTCTGAAGCCAATTACACTCCCACGGAGAAGGAGATCTTGGCTGCCTATGAAGGAGTTCAAGCCGCCTCAGAGGTGATTGGCACTGAAGCACAACTCCTCCTGGCACCCCGACTACCAGTGCTGGGGTGGATGTTTAAAGGAAAGGTTCCCTCCACCCATCACGCCACCGATGCCACCTGGAGCAAATGGATTGCCCTCATCACTCAGCGCGCCCGTATTGGAAACCCGAATCGCCCTGGGATTCTGGAAGTGATCACCAACTGGCCGGAAGCTGAGAACTTCAGTCTCACCGAGGAAGAAGAACAAGAGCAGGTAACCCGGGCTGAAGAAGCTCCACCATATAACCAACTGCCAGCAGAAGAAGCACGCTACGCTCTTTTCACTGACGGTTCCTGTCGCATCGTAGGGATGAACCGGAAGTGGAAAGCAGCTGTGTGGAGCCCCACAAGACAGGTTGCACAAGCCACTGAAGGAGAAGGTGGGTCAAGCCAGCTTGCTGAACTCAAAGCTGTTCAATTGGCCCTGGACATCGCTGAAAGAGAGAAGTGGCCAAAGCTCTACCTCTACACCGATTCGTGGATGGTAGCTAATGCTCTGTGGGGCTGGCTGGAAAGGTGGAAAAAGGTCAGCTGGCAGCGTAGGGGAAAACCAATCTGGGCTGCTGATGAGTGGAAGGACATCGCCACCAGAGTAGGGAAACTACCTGTGAAAGTCCGTCATGTAGATGCCCATGTCCCTAAGAGTCGGGCTAATGAGGAGCACCGGAACAACGAACAGGTAGATCAGGCCGCGAAGATAGAAGTGTCTAAGATAGACTTGGATTGGCAACATAAGGGAGAGTTGTTCCTAGCTCGGTGGGCCCATGATGCCTCAGGTCATCAGGGCAGAGATGCCACCTATAAGTGGGCACGAGACCGAGGGGTGGATCTAACCATGGACAGTATCTCTCAGGTTATCCATGACTGTGAGACGTGTGCTGCCATCAAGCAGGCCAAGCGGGTGAAGCCCCTCTGGTACGGTGGACGGTGGTCCAAATATAAGTATGGGGAGGCCTGGCAGATTGATTACATCACCCTGCCCCAAACCCGCCAAGGCAAGCGCTACGTGCTGACCATGGTGGAAGCCACCACTGGGTGGCTGGAGACCTATCCTGTGCCTCATGCCACCGCCCGGAACACCATCCTGGGCCTGGAAAGACAAGTCCTGTGGAGACACGGCACCCCTGAGAGAATCGAGTCAGACAACGGGACCCATTTCAAGAACAGCCTTATAAACACCTGGGCTAAAGAACACGGCATTGAATGGATCTATCACATCCCTTATCATGCACCAGCTGCCGGGAAAGTGGAACGGTGCAATGGACTACTTAAGACCACTCTGAAGGCACTTGGCAGAGGGACCTTTAAGAACTGGGAAGTGAACTTAGCAAAAGCCACCTGGATGGTCAACACCCGAGGCTCCATCAATCGAGCTGGTCCTGCCCAGTCTACCCCTTTGCACACAGTAGATGGAGATAAAGTCCCTGTGGTACACATGAGAGGTATTTTAGGAAAGACTGTCTGGATTAACCCCACCTCAGGCAAAGGCGAACCCATCCGTGGGATTGTTTTTGCTCAAGGACCTGGTTACACTTGGTGGGTAATGCAGAAAGATGGAAAAACCAGTTGTGTACCCCAAGAAAACCTAATCCTAAGTAAGAACTGAGTGTAGGGGTTCATTTTGCATAGTAGTTCATTGATTTAGGTATGATGCAGATGATAATAGAATAAGGGGTGGATAATGTCCTGGGTTATGGAATCAAAAATGTGTATTCTATTTTCATCTGCTGAAAGCAGTTGGGGAATTGTTCTTTATTTCTTGTAACTTTGGAAGGAGGGGGACGGGGGGGAGGGGCGGGTGCCTTTTGGGTAATGGGCCATCAACAGACTATACCCCCGGACTATACCCGCTCCCCCCAGAGCCCCATCTGCATGCATGGTCCTATTGTGGGATGCCCCGCCCAGTGGGGGGAGTCTACAATTGCTGCCGGGAAAACTGAGCCGGCCGGGGACAGACTTCACTTGCTTCACCCCGATTCCTGGGAGGAAGACGGCACCCCATCTCATCTTCGCCAGACCCCATCTCATCATCGCCGGACCCCATCTCACCATCACCTCACCCCTGGACCCCTCCTCATCACTCCTAGACCCTTCCTCATCACTCCTAGACCCTTTTTGGCTACAGGATCGTCCCTGCTCCAACAGAGCCACGTCTGTCATCCCAGGACTCACTTCTGGACTGCTTCCAACACCCTGACTAACAGGGTGCCAGGTGGCAGCTCTGATTCTGTCAGGGCTTTCCCAAATTGTTGTTTGTTTGCTGGTTTGGTGGGGTAGTTTTGTTTCCTACCACATTTGTATTATTGATATTCCTAGTAAAGAACTGTTATTCCTATTCCCAAATCTTTGCCTGAGAGCCCTTAATTGAAAATTTATAATTTGGCAGGGGTGGGGGGTTTGCATTCTCTATTCTAAGGGAAACCCCAGTTTCCCTGGCAGACACCTGTCTTGTCAAACCAAGACATAAAGGAATGAGATCAGAGGTTATTCATGTTTTTCACTGAACTAATGTTACTGTATTTTCACCATAGAATTAGGGGAAAATAATTTTAGCAACATAAGTCACAAACATGCTGTCATAGTTTAGAAATTTCAGTCTTCGTGCCTTTTGTTTTCTTGTGTGCCAATAGTTGAAGAACTGAAATTAATTCTTGTGCAAGTTGGAAACTTTAATGGGGTTTATTCACTATTGCTCTACCTGCTTTTGAACCAGTGACTTCAAGATGAAATGCTTTTTGCTAGTTTTAAACCAGTTTTTTTTATTATGCTTTGTTAAAATTTTCTTGTAGGAACAACTTTTTGATAGGAAAGTAATGGAGGAAAAGAGGTTTATGTTCTCTCAGTGAGCTTCCAAAGGGTCTGGTAAAGTGCTCAGGATTTAAATTCAACACAGTAAATAAAACAACAACTTGCAATAAAAACGTACTCCCGTTTTGATACTATCAAGCAGCCTGGTTAAAGGCCTTAGTCTGAGTTTTTCTTGGCATTCCCTTAGTGTTAGAGATTTGGTTGCATTGAGAGAAATTGAGTTAGAATCCTGATTCTGAAAATAGCGTAGGTAGTCCCTTTATCAGTGAGGTAGAAGCAGAAGTGTGGAAGCCGTATCCTAGGGATGGAGAAATGGTAATGATGAAGCTGCTTTGTAATACTTACACATACTTACATATCCTATTACAATAATTCTCCTTGTTTGTTCTGTGGCGCTTGATTCTTCAACAGAAGTGGATATACCATCCAAAATACTAGGGGATCTACTGTTTTCTTCTGGATATTTTTTCTTTTGAAGGAAGGCCAGGTAAGACCTAGAAATGGCCATCACAGAAGGTGTGTTTGCATCACTTTAGAACACAGAAGTCTTTTTATAAAACAAATATGGGGACATCTACTTGAGGAGCTTTAGGAAATGAGTTTGAGGTGTGTGATGGGTTGATGCTGGCCAAACACCAGTGCACCTTCGGAAATCATTTATTCATTTTCTTCAGCTATAGTTAAGCAGAGGAGGGGAAAAGAAAACTCATGGGATGAGATAAGGATTAGGAGGAAACACTTTAGGTGCAAAACAGGCTCAAAACTTTAAAAGATATAAAGGAAAAAAATTATTAACAGAATTAAAAGAGGATAATGAGAACTAAAATAAACTTTTAGAAGACCTTTCCCTCCATGCACTTTATGAACTACAGAGATCCCCATGAATTACAGGGAAACAGTTTGTTGTATTATGGTCTTCACCATGGCTTGCAGAAGAGTCTCAGCTCCCGATGCTTGAAGCATATTGTTCTCATGTGTCTTCACTTTTTCCTTTTCTCTGACTTGAGAGAGAATTGGTATTTGTAGGTTTGTTTGTTCTCAAAATCTGTCAATTGAAGTAGTTTTCATAGAGCTCTGTAGCACTGAAAAATTGATCTTGTCCAGGTTCCAGAATCAGGGAATTGTTCGCCATGCCTCTCTCTCAGTTGGTCATGTGGTCTCCGCTGGCGCTGCGTAAGGTGCGCTGGCTGCTGGCTCCACTCCACACTTTTTCTTCATGCAGGACACCAAAGAAGAAACGCTGCTGCTGCCGCTTTTGTCTTTCTGTCTGCAGCATAGCTGGTTAAAAGCAGATAAATAAATAAAATCTATTACAAGCCATGCCGAGAGAACTGCAGTCCAGAGGCACCCTATGAGAAAGGGACCTGAGCTGGCCCCCTGCTCCTCAGGGAGCAAGAGAACTTCCCCCAGTTTTTTCGTTATTAAATGTGTTATCATAGAGGCGTTTCCAGCTTTTCTAATTGGCTTAGCAGTGTGCCAATTTTCCGAGCTAGTCAGTGATTGGTTTTGCTAGGCATGGAGGAAGCAGCTAGCAGCTCCTCACAGAGAATCACTTCCATAGCTGACTTTTTCCATCTTCACCAAAAATCAATTATTGCAAAACCAGCACAAGGTGCTATCTTTTTAAGGACCTAATTAGATTCTAAATTATACTTTATGTGTTTTCTGACGGTACAGAGTAACAACCTTTTAGAGGTTTTGCAACAATGAAAATAAAAAAAAATAAAATATTTGTTGTGAATTTCCAGCTATTTTTTTCAGAAATAATGACTATTTAAACTGAACCCATGAACTATAACATGGGTTCCAGTTGGTGTGAGAAGAAACAGGACTTGGGCTGGGGTTTTTTTCTGACTTCAATGTCAGAATAGCAGGCAATAGGTTGTTTTGAGTGCAGTTTCTTTCAAAAGTGGCATCAGAGGCAAACAGCAAAGAGGCTTGTTAATGGAAGAACTTTGAGTAAATAGCTGCCTCCTTTACAATGCTAGTGTTATGTCCTCATTGCCTACCTCAGAAATTTGCATCTTTTGACAATTTTGACTTCTAAAACTTTCCAAAGACAAACCTTTTTCCTACCCCCATTCTGACCAGAATCGGTTATCATCTTCAAATAAATTTATCCAAGTGATGCTGAGGAAGAATAAGACTCTGCTTGTATGCACATGTAATGCAATTAATAGTGGGTCAGATTACTTGAACATTCTTGCTCTTATGTTGTTGATGTTAGAGACAGGAATGTGACAAGAACACACCGAGTTCATGCAGCAACAGCTGAAGGTTATTGTTGGGAGTCCCCTTTTATAGGGGCTTCAAATTTCCTGTGCTTACATAACGTGATTGGCTGAGGTCATTGCACCGTGCAGCTCTCTGGCCAATGATATGGGTGCATTCATGATTCAATGGCATTGGCTTGGTTCCCCTGTTTGAATTTGAATCCACTCTATCATTATCATACTTGAGGACTTGTTTACCGCTACTCTCTAATGAGCTAGGCTGGTCAAGTTGATGTCTGTTATGGCTAATTTTATCTGTGCAGCTACTGACTTGCTGTAGCTGTCACACTTTGGGAAGGAGGAAGCGGGCAAATGTCCAGAAATATTCCTGGGTTCTTTCTTATATCAAATAGGTAATATACCAAGTTAATGTGTAGGGTTCAAAACTTCTACCGCTCATCTTTAAAGTACGAGTGATATTCTGATGTCTGCAGTCGTAAGGCAATAGTAGGATTTATGAAGACTGACTTTTTTGTTACTGTGAAATGGGAATATAACAAGGAAGAGGGGGAGAAGGCAAATTTACCTCATCATAGGTATAACCCAGTTGTTATTGTACTTAAAATTGTGAGCAAGGTAAGCCATTTAGGTAAAGCCATTTGTAGGTAAAGATTAGGAATTTTTCTTCATGTTCTCAAAAAACAAAATAACCTATTCATTGGTTTTACCAAATAGTACAGGGACTTTAACGTTGTCTGAGGTGGAAGTCAAAGGGATCGCCCAACATGTCACAACATGTTGTGACATGATGCTATTAGTTCCTTAAGTTCATCAACAGATTTTAGTAATTTGTTACAGCTTGCTGCTTAATATTTTCTTCTTTTATTAACCTTCCTTCATGTGTTAAGTCATCTGTTGCTCCCATATGATATTTTCACTTGCAGTAGGTTTTTTTGCTAGATATTTTTATTCATTTGCTGTATTCCCTTGTATTGCAAATGAGCAGTGTGTTCATTTGTATATGTCAACCCTGAATTAGTTTCCTTTCACATATTATAAGAGTATTTCCTTTCACATATTATAAGAGTATTTGAACTTTTAAGATCTGGAAAGAGGTCAGGGAAATACAGGAAATACATGGAAATACAATTGTCTGCATTGACAAATCCATTTACTCAGTGGTCAGTCTTGAGCTGTGTCCTCTGAATGTCTCTGAACTGGTGTGGTGTGCTGCTGGGATGAGAGCTGTGGTCTGCCTTTTTCAAGAACCACCTATAGTATATTTGATGAGCTGTTCATGCTGAATTCTGATGTCCTGTGAACATCTGTTTCATGTCAGGCTATAAGCAATCATTAAAAACTCTGTATAGGAAAGCTATGCCATGCAGATTGCCTGGTTGGAAGTGAGCTTCCAACTGAGGACATGGTAGTTTTGAAGAGGAAGAAGATGGGGTTCCTGGCAGGCACACTGAAAAGTGTTGAAACTGGACTTGTAGTCTAGGCTGAGAGGGCTTGATAAAGTGTTTGAGGGAAGTTAGGGTATCAGAAAAGGTTAATCTGAGGGTTGCAAGGGGATGGAGCAGAGGAGATTTGTAATGGGGCGGAGCTTGGGGAAAACTTGTGAGCCTTCAAGACTGCAGTCCTAGAAGTCGAGTTTAAGTGTTAAAATGGGAGCCAACCCCTTTATTTGTTTTGGATAATTGGATTGTAGGTGGGTTTGGCTGGTACTTTGAAGGCAGTCCTTCAATCCTTTAACCTTCATAATATTGTGGTGGGGCAGAGTCACTGTTTTCCTTTTCCATTTTTGTCCCAAAACTGAGAGTTAACCCTGTCAGCAAACCTAGTCCTGCAGAGCTGTAGTAGAGAGTTGCCCTGCCTTCATCTTGCCTTGCTGCCGAAATCAGCAAAGTTGAAGAATTTGCTCATTGTCCTAGCTGAGCAAGGGTATCTAAACTGAAGCATTATTTCCAGGGCGAAGAAACTGTATGGTTTGTCAAGCTTAGTTACTGCCAATGTACAGATACAAGAAAAGTATGGTAGGTCTCAGTGTTTTAGCATACAGCTATTAGAAAATGTTTTAGTGTGAAATATGGTAAAGAAGGAAGTGAGAAAATATGCACATGGATATTTGTGGGGTGATACTGAGAATTTAGAGGCTTCTGTCTGATTATCTGGACTACCAGATTGTCTGAGCCACATTTAGCCTGAATATAATGTGGGTAGAGAAAACTAGAGATGACAGATAAGTGAACTGCTTGTCTGAGGGACTTGGTGTTAGATATTTTCCCTGTAGATTTTGGGGAATGGGGTTCAGCAAGTGTAAAATGAGGTTCATTTGTAAATCAGTATCTCTTTACCTTGATTGAATAGTTGAGTCCTAACAAAGGTCTGAGAGCTGAACTGGAAAGGATAAAGGCTGAAAATAGTCATAATTTCTTTATTGGGCCAAAGGAGGCATTATGACCCATTTGGTACAGTTGCCAGATATGGAAATGCTGTGAAGGTTTAAATAAAAAGCTTTATCTGTATCTTTTTGTTGGGTAGTACTTTTCTTGTCGTGGAAATCTTGTGGCAGTTAACCTTAAGTTTATAAGGTGCTTGTTGGGTTCCCTTGTCCAAAGTAAGGTTTGCACATCTGTCCTGTGTGCAATCCTGCCCTTCCAAGCAAGTCTGGTGATAAAAAGGGTTTGCAGACAGCTGGTGGTTCAGATGGTGGTGTAAAACCCCACTGATCATGTGTCTTTCGTAGCAGCCTAGCTAGAAGCCATCCATTCCGTTTCTCAGCTGCAAACCAGCCACTCAGCTTAAGTACTCTGCTTCCATGTCAAATAGGGGATTTCAAGATAAAAGGTAATTTTCAGCCAGCCTCACAGGCCCTCAAAACTAGAGCTGAGACAATCAGTCAATGCTCTGATTAAGACATTATTTCCATTAAAAAAATTAAGAGTTGGAGATAGTTATACCTTGGATCAAGTCAAGATGTCAAAACCAAAAAAGATAATAAATTATGTTGGCAACTAAGTTCTGATGAGTATTTTGCTGCACTTTGTGCTTCTGCACACACAAGAGAAATAAGTAACTATCCCTGGAGACATCATTTTGGGGCTTGAGGTCTTTTTATGTTGGTTTCCTTTTATATTTGTCATTGAATTTCTATAAGAAGTGAAGCTGCCCCCAGCAGAGTACTAAGGATGTGTTTATTCACTTTTGCATAAAGGAAAATGTTCTGTGAACATTTATTTTAATTCAAAAATAATTTGAGTTTGTTACTTTGGTTCTACTGGAGATTTTCATATAGTGTGTAAACTAGTAGTTCTGGAGCTCTAACTAGTTGGTTTAATTTTTTTCTTCTGTGTGATAGTGATGACTATTTAAATAAATAAAACTGCTGATTTCATACTAGGCTTTCTAAAGCTCTGATCTGTATTAAATGTCAAGAGAAGTTACTCTCATAAATTGCCAAGTACTCTCTTCTCACTTTTTTGCAGTAATATTGGGGTTGTACTTTTTGCAGCAGAAGGGGTTTTTTTGTTTTGGTTTTGGGGTTTGGTTTTTTTAAATGAGATTTTATAACGTGTCCTAAACATTAGGTATTCAGACACACAGAGGCAGAGTACTTCGAATGACCCAGTAAGCTGGGGGGTGTTGCAATTTAGGAATGGTATTCCTTACTTTAGTACTCCCACTGAGATTCTACAAACCACATGCTGCTTGCTTGCTCGCTCCTCTCCTCCCCTTCCCTTGCAGTGGGCTGGAGAGGAGGAGGCACAAAAGGGAAAGATGATGGGTTGAGATAAGAACAATTTACTGGAAACAGCAATGAGATAAGAAAATGAACAGTAACAGTGACAGTACTAATAACTAAAGTGTACGAGAGAGAGAGTGATTCACATGGAAAGATACTCACCCATACTCACCTGCTACTCTGGCTTGGAACCAGCATTATCCAACCCATCCTCTGCTCAACCGGAAGGAACCCCTTCTCCTCAGAAAGGTCCCTTTCCCTCCCCACACCTGGCAATGACATGAGGTGGTAGGATAGCGTTTGTGTCCTAGCCATGCCTCCCCTGGCCACTGCAAAAATTAGGAAATGAGGTGATTCAACATTTTTTCCTATAATCTCTGAAATCAATTTAAACTTGAAAGAAAGCATGTAAAAAAAGAAAATTAACTGTAGGGTTTTTGTTTATTTTGTCTTTTTTTTTTCTAGACATAGCCTTTTAAGAAGGCCTATGACACTAGGGCCTTGTTGGAGTAGGCTATAAGTGTGTCTTTTTTGAAATTCTTCAATGGTGGACCTCAGCTGTCTTTGTATTGGACTTTAAATGCTTTGCAGGATCCAAACTTGCAGGCATAAACAAGGCTAGAATGGACACTTAGAGTAGCTGGAATTCTAGCTGGGTCTGAAGATGTGCAGGAAAGGGGAAGGACACTTACCTTATAATGTATACAAAGTTTATTTCCATAAAGGCTTTAAAAAACTTTGAGGGCAAATGGTGTCAGAAGGATGACACTTTGCTGTCAGTGCCTGTAACATAATTAGAGTATCTGTAATCAATAGAGCATATAGTTCATGTGACAGACTGTCCTGTGGGCAGATCCTCTGCTGCAGGAGCAAATGTGGGCTAATGGAATAACTCTGGGAACTGCCCACAGGTTCCTTCTGGAAATCTTCACAAGGATTGATTTCAGATTTTTTTTTTCCTATTCATGGTTCCAGCACAGTAGTTCCTGTAGGCAAAGCTAGGATAGATGGGGCAGAATATCTGAAGAAAGTTGTAAATCTGGGGTTCAGAAAGTCTGGTGAGCATCCCTTGCAGTGGCACTGGCCTGTTGAGAGCTTGTTTCGCATTTGCGGCTCTTGTTAGTTTTGTAAATTCGTTTCAGAAGGTGCTCGGTGAATGAAAAGGAATTTGTTTTCTGTTCAGGAGCGTTCAGCAATGAGGACTGGAAGAGCTCTAAGTAGGAGGGGGTTTGTATTCTTAGGGGTTAATTAGATTATTTCATTCAGTTGGAAATGTGCTTTCATTGGGAAATGTTTATGGATACCTGTTCTTTACAGCATATTTTAATGATATGACTGCTAGCTTTAGCTTTAACTGGCAAGTAGAAAATCAAATCAAGTATGAGTTTCAAGTTAGCATTCCTGTAGTTGAAAAAATGGTCTTTATTTATTTTACAACATCGCAAAGGTACCTTCCTCCTGACAGCTGTCTCTGTGGGTCTCCTTCCCTTTCAGAATTTAAGGCTGTCATGTGTGAAATGCTTTACACATTTTGTGCAGTAAATATTTCTTTTTCTCTTAAAATATTTGCCAAGAATCTCAAAATTCAGTATTATTGTTTCAGATAATTTTAGGCATTAAATATTGAAGTAGCATTAAGTGGTGGTACAAAAAGCGGTGTTATAAAATTTATTTTCAAATCCTCTAGGGTTTAATTGAAAGTGTCATACACTTAGTAAAAATCCATGTAAGTGCAGCAATTGATTTTTTTTTATTATTTTTTCCCTTAAAAAAGGAAAGCCGTGAGTTCTCTTGTATAGGGTAAATGTCACTCTGTTTATATCTTAGCTTTGCTGCAAGTAAGGACTTTTACTATTCCTCTAGGTTGTCATAGAAACACAGCTAACTGACATCTCAACTCAGACTGCTTATGGTTTGATTTGTGGGTTTTCAAGATAATGAAAATTTAACAAAAATTATTGATTTGCTGTTATTAACAGTGGCTTGTGTTTACTTTAGAAGTTCAAATTGCAGAAAAGCTTTTCCTGATAGAAAAATACCTTTAAAATTATTAAACCCTGGTACTCTAAATAAGATCATCAAATGCAGTAGAAGAGAAAGCAGTAGAGAAATCTTGCAAATCACCTTTTTATTTCATTTTGTTTACAGTAAAGTGCCCCAGCCTCATTTCAATTCACCTTTTAGCTTGACTTTTATTTAACATAGAAGATACCTGTCAAGAAGCGTGAAATAGGTACATCATCCTGCCTAATATTTGGGAGTTTTCATTTTATTTACTTATTTTGAAGCCTGGCAGAATGCTTCGGTGCACTGACTTTTGAAAGTATATACTTTTTGTATATGCGTGTGCAGAAAAAATTACTTAGTTTTCACTCATAAATAAGACAGGCAAAACTTATTTACATTAACTTTATCTAATGGTCCATGAATGAATGATTTTATACAAACTACTCGAGAGAGTAGAATTAACTTTTCATGTTGGTTGCACATTGGATGTCCAGGCCCCAGCAATGCGTGGGATCTTATAAAAACTAGATGACTGGAGTTCAATTTTTACTTTTATGAATTTATTCAATCATTGCCCATGCATTTCAAGTGTAATCTTTGTAAGCAATGTATAAAATGCAGTAATGTATTAATTGCTGTAAAATGGACACATACTTCCTTATGCCCTCCTTCCATCACATGTATGCTTTTTACTTTCACTTTACCTCCTCCCTCTACCTTGTAGCCATTTATTAATGATCTGTAGGCATGAGGAATTTGACTGATTTATATATAGACCTGTAATTTTACATTGTCATTCTGTCTAGTAACAACTTTGTTCAGTGTTAGATTTACTGAATAAAATTGTTTCTTGGTGGACATTTTGACACCTCACTTCATACTTCTACGTCACGCGCTGCTGACATCCCTGTATTAATCTCATTTGTATTCTGTCATAAAACTCTCACATAACATTTTAAAACAGACTCTTTTTGCAGCATATTTCTATAAGCATGGGGATAAATGTTGGTTGTTTCCATAGGTATATATGGCTTTTTTGTGTTTTGTAGGAGGTTATGTTCATGTTACCATATATGATGGTAGCACACATAGTATCTGACCGTACTATTTAACTTGGGAACGACTGGCTTTAGTACTGCAAAGGCAATTTAAAGAAAATATGTTTTATTAACCTGTTAACATGTCTCTCTTCCAAATTTATTTTTTGCATCATTGACTACAAGAAAGCATTGCAGAAATACTGTTCTGCTGTAGGCTGACACTGTGCTTTTTTAGGAGTTGGAATGCAGTGATTGGTGGGAAGTCAAGGCACTCCTTTAACTAGAGAACTGCACTGGTATATTCTGGTTGCTTAAGAATGAAAGATATGTTTTATGTGGGAAACATACTCAGTGTTGATGTATTTATTACAGTCAGTAGTGAGTGTAGGAGAATATTATTACAGGTATACTGTTTTCCATTGAAGACCAAGGGATATATAAGGGTTTGTGTATGTCTGTGCATATATAAGATTAACTGAGACTTACTAAAGCCTGTAGAATCTCTGTGGCATTGTACTTACGTAGACTGACTGTAAGAGCTATTTTGCAACTGGGATTTTCTTTTCCTAAGAGATAAATGTATTGAGTCTTCTTTGAGCAATAAATTTGCTGCTCGTTTTGGGATTGTTTCCTTTCTCTTCACTCTTTGCCCCAGGATCTTTCCTTGCATTTAAGTAGTGATTGGGTGATAATACCTAATATGCTTGAAAAGAAAGAAAAGGAAAGCTTAAGTATTTACCAGAAAAAGATCCTAATGTACAGAAGATAAAGGTGATTCACTGGAATATACTGTGTCCAGATCCTTTTCCCAGAAAACATATTTGTAGTAATTTTTTTTTTTTACCATAAGCCCATTGGTGGATTTTATACAATTAACTTATTCCTAGTGGATTCTTCTTATTTTTGTTCACAGCATTTTGCCTCTATCCTTCCTACAGAGGTGCAGCATCTTGTAAAGGTTGTGCAGTTTCTTGTAACATGCATGCTTCAGCTTTCAGTTCATTGTGGCTACAGTGGCACACTTTATTTTATCATCATTCATTATCATTTCCATCCTTTTTGTATTTTACTTCTAAATTGCAAATGACTAACTTTATATAACAAAGTACACATACATGCACATTTTTTCCTGCTTTTTAGATATCAAGTAAGTGCCTCTTACAGCTGAATTGACATGCTGCTATATAGTCTTTGCACCCAGAACTTTGGAGTAAAAAGAAAAACCAGTAACAAAAAAAGCACAGCCCAAACCCCTTCAGATGATTAAACTGAAAGTTTGGCTTTTGATTGTAATGGCTGTTGTGAAGAGATCGCAGTGATCCATCTTCGCCTGTTGCTGTGTGATCGTTTTGGGATATCTTTTAATTTGTTTTTATCTAAAATAAACTTCTAAATATTTTTGTTCTTTTTCTTTTCTCTTGCTCCCTTTTTCTTACACTCCTAAAAATTTAGGAAGATGAGAGTGAAGAAGAACCTAAACTCAAGTATGAACGGCTCTCTAATGGCGTGACTGAAATTCTCCAGAAGGATGCAGCCAGCTGCATGACAGTGCATGAAAAGGTATTATGTGACTTTGTGGCTGAGATACCACTTCTGCTTGGTTTTATATATTTATCTGTGCTTCTAATGCATCAGTATATTTCTGTGTAGAAGTGATGCCAAATCTAGAGTTGCACTGCAAGGCAACAGTAACGTAAACAAAATTCACCATTAACCTGTATTAACAATCCACATTTTCTCAGTGATAAAACAATTAGTTCACATGGTTCAATTAACAGTAGATCTCTCAGAATAATTCCCTTCTTGTATTTATCAAGCATTTTTTTTCAGTGAGAAATAAGTTTTCTCGAGGAAATGAGGTGAGAATTCAAGATGCAGTGATTTGTTAGATGAGATGTTTACATAAGCTACTAGAAAAATGCTCACTCAGTTTTAATTATGAACAGTATTATGAACTACAATCAGAATACACAAACGAGGTTGGTATATACCGTGCTTATTTGTACAGTCTGTGTCAGTAAAGACCAACTTGATCATGCCAGGAGCTTAGCATATATTCAGCTGTGGAAGACATGTTAATACAGTGTAGAAGAAAGTAATTACTGTATGTTTTTGTTTGCTTAGGTTTTCATTTGGGGGATGTCATACTAATACTTCCCTATCCCCTTTCTCTGATTCAGTATGTTAAAAACAGGAGAGGAACTGCACATGCTAGAGATTTTGATGCACCAGAGAATGATAGGGATAAAGTAATAGACAATACAAAGTAAAGAAATTTTAAGAATTAATATTTCGTTCTTGGAAGGAATAAAATGCATATACTTCTTCAGTGACTTAAACAATTGCTGTTGTATTTTATGAGTTCTCTTTTATTAATATTGAAAAACATTTTAGAATATTGAGGCATGCTGAAGTGCATCAGAAAGTATGAGTTAATGATTTGTCAACTATTAGTATGTAAAACATAGTAGCTATTTTCTGAATGTAAAATTTTTCATAGCCAGTAATATCTCCTTAACAGTTATTGTTGAGGGATCTATCTTTATTATTTAGCTATATTTTAGATTGACTTGTGCTGTGTTTCTTTTCCTCAGAGGACTGTTGCTATGGCTCAAGAGGCTCTTAAGATGAAGCTTGTTTTTTAACTGTGTGAATGAAAACAATAAGTCTTTTTAAAATGTTTTGGTAACTTAGATTTACACAGGTATTTGGAAAATTGGCAAGCATTTCCTCTTTGTCTGTGGCCTGTTTCTGTTACCTTTTATTCCTGCATCTCAGGTAAATTTTGAAAGCCAAGAGTTTAACAGGATTTTTCTATAAGGATGTGCACAGATATAGCTTTTACTATGGTGTCACAAGCATGACAATACAGGAAAAGTGTTGAAGTATCCCAGCACTTCCAGTTTTCCAGCAAACTAGTTACACTATTTATGAGAAGAATCAATATTGTTAGAAGCCAGGTACTGCAGTCTTTTAGGAATAGGTCTCTTCCAACAGAGACCTTAAAAATGAAGCTGGGTTATAGGTTTTGCAAGGGTATTTCTGTTTCATTCTGGTTGGGTTTTTTGGGATTTTTTTCCCTGAAGAAACAGGAAAATCCCTGCTAAATGCTATAATTAGAAAAATTATACAGTAATATGTAAAATATGACTCTGATTAAAGCAGTTTAACTTTGCTGGGAACCCTGAGATCTGGCTTCTGCATTCAGACTAATTTCCCCCCAGATTTTTTTTTTCCTATTTTTGCTGCTAAAGCATCATATTTTCACCAGGCTTGCTGTCTGCACTGGATGACTAATCGTCATGGCACCTGGTGCATTCAAGCAGGCCTGTGGAGTGGAATAGTCATACCTAGTTATGTCTGCACACCTGATGTTTTATTAACCAGTATTGATTTTTTTACCCAGGGGACTTTTTTCTTCTTGAAAAAAGGCAACCTTGCAGGAGTGAAAGGCATTGCAGGGAATGAATTTCTAATGAACCCCGTCTTTCCTTTTCTTGACTCCTTTTAATGTAGCTTCATATTTTAAGTGCCTGAACTGAAATTTCATTTTAAGCAATTCCATTTTGATAAATCCTTTTAAACCTTGACTTTCTGTAAGGTTATTTTTTAAAGATTGTGCTGCCTGACTGACACGCTTAGCAATGCCTGTAAATTTGAGCATTTCATTATAGGTTGCAATGAAGCATGCTCACATGCAGTGAAATACAGAGAATTGAATAGCCTAGACTACTTCAGTAATGCTGAAGGGGGGGTGGCAAATAAAAAAACCCTCTGTCATAAATCGAGTGGTATTGAAATTCTGTCTTTTCTGTTTAGGTGTAGGTCGCATGTTTCAATTAGCAGCAGATCTCTCAGAATCAATTCCCTTCTTGTGTGTATCAAAATAAGTTTGTGATAGTATGGATTTAGGTGGAGATTTCTTTATTTTGCTACTATTTTTTTGAATGAAACTCTTGTGATTTCCAAGGAAGGGTATTTGTCTTGGGAGTATTCTATTTAGGAATGTTACTATGTGAAGGAAAGCAAACCCAAGAGTTATCTGTGTATTAAATGCACTGTCAGAGACCTTCCATAATTCAGCTGTATTTTACCAGTGGCTTACAGTTGGCCTTTTGCTGTGTTTGAACACTTTGGGTTTTTTTAGTAACGAAGGAGAATTAAAAATAAAGCTCAAAGGAAACATTAGAATTGAAACAAAGCTGCAGAAAGAATCTAGGAACTATTTCAGATCTCTGTTGGTTCTTGCTCTCATGCTGCATTTTTAATTTGCTGCCACAGTTCATCAGCTGGTGTGTACAGACTGCAGACGCACCATTAGTTGTCAGTGGATAAGGGTCCTCATGACTCACTCTGACAGCTAACTTGCACTATCACAGTAATATGGGCTTGAAGCCGTTTTGTTCTTTGGGTATAGTTAAAATAACCTTTCTCTGTAGAAAGTGGTGTGCTTTTTTCATTTCCCCAGTGTTGCTGGGGTTCATTTAGCATTGCTGTAGTATTTCTTGTGATGTCTTTGTGTTTATGTAATCAATCTCTTTCTTTCACAGTTTTTGGCACTGGGAACACATTATGGCAAAGTTTATTTACTTGATGTCCAGGGGAACATCACGCAGAAGTTTGATGTTGTAAGTATGACATTATTTGGAACCCATTTACAGGGATGTAAAACTTCGGCGATGTACCTGTAAGTCAGTTAACACTCTTATTACACCTGCAATTACACTAACACATTCCATAACATGAGAAGCAGTGTATGGTCCTTGCAAAAAGAAGTTGTGCTGGGTGGTTTTGTGGTGAGCATATCTCAGTTTATATATAATAAACTTCTTCATGAAGCAGAAGAGGAAATACATATTTATGATTGCAAGTGGCTATTAAAAATGGAAGCTTATTACTTCCATAAGGCATGAACCTGTTCATTAGGTGACTATTTCCAGTTATTAGTTTGTGTGTTATCATCTTATCTAGTTGCCACAAGTAACTGAAAACTGATTACCTTGCTGGCTCAGTTTATCAATAACAAATATATAATGCTAATATTTTATGTGACTGTTTTGAAGCTCGAATTATTAAGGGTTTGTATTGATTGAAGGAAAAGAAGAAGCCTTTTCCTTATTGTGGTTCATGGTATCAGAGGAATAAAATGCTGAATTTAAAGCTCTGTTCTAGAGTATTAAATGTTCCTTTTTGTTGTGGATATTAGTTCATTCGTTTCAAATTCCCTGTCTTTCTTGGGGAGTGGAAAGAAGAGAACTAGAGTTTTTTTTCTCCTCAGGTCATCAAAAATTCTAGTAGCAAAGCTCTGGTTTTTCATAGCAGTGTAAGCACTAGCCATAGAAACCATCACAAGATGTAGCCATGTTTGCACGGAGAATATACATTCTAAAGCTGACACAACTGCATGGAAGGTGTCAAGTGTTCGTTTAGATTTTTGAAAAATCTAATTATGAATTGTGCATGGGAGTAGGAGAGTGTAAACTTAATACACAGCTTTCGAAGGAACTTTTAGATTTCATTTTAATCAGATTGACAATGACCTAACTGGGGATTGATTAACGTCAAGCTGATTACATGCTTCTATTTCTTTTTATTTTGTATGTGTTATCAGCCCTGCAGCTGAGAATGCTGACTGCATTTCAAAAAAGGAAAAGCTTTTGGTGTCTCCCTTGAAGTTCTGATTACTTGACATGCATGCTTCTTGATAGAGTTTCTCTGGGAAGTAGGGGAAACTCTCTATTTGAGGCAGGTCAGATTAAATGTACGTGAATTATTCTCTTCCATTGCTGCAGTAGAAGACAGAATCAGAGACTCACTCAAATGAAGTGGAGATTTTGTATTGAGTCTGGCATTAACTATCCTAAACTTGTATTTGTTCCATTCAGTGTAAGGTGCTTGGAAAATTTTAGTTGTAGAACAGTCTTCTGTCCACCACCAATGCCTTATTCTCTCACACTGATTCCAAGAGATAAAATCCCCCTTCTGTAAAGACTTAGGGGACTGCGTAGGCGTAGAGCAAGGAACAAGTGGACCTGCTAAAGTCTATGAAACAAAATCCCTGCATTATCTTTATACCCACCCTCCCAAATCTGCTGTTATTTTCTTTGCTTTTCTTTATGAAAAAGTCCTACCAGTGCCTGCTGGGTGGGTGATTTCTTATGAAGTTAGTGTTGGACTATATAGTTATTTTCTGCTCAAAGATGTTAGTTTTCCAAACTTAGCTTGCTTGACGATGACTTTTGTGCTGTGTCTCCTTATAGAGGTGGAAATGATTTCTTTTAAAAGTATTGTTAGAATACAAACGACCTTTTGAGCTGGAGAATAGGAAAAAGAAATGTTTCTTGAAGTCTATTATTAATGTTTATATGTCTTTTGTAATATACATGTCTCCGGTGCTATAGATTATATCATGGATTAGGTGGAAATGGTGCTTCTTTTTCTTTTTTTCCTTATTTTTTCTAGTTTGAAGAAGAATGTTTTTTCTGTAGCACCATTTGTCTTTAAAAGTTTTTTGAGGAACTACTAATTGTTGTAGAACAGAACAGGCTGCCTACGTGAGAAGAAAGCAGCTCTATGATGTATGTGGCTGCTTTAACTGAGAAGTTTTCTGAATTAATAATGTCAGCTGTTGAACCCATAGACAGTTGATCCTGAACTGGCTGCTGTACAACAAAATATTTTCCTTCTAATCTGAACTTCTCAAGATGTTGGATTTCAGACTAGAGGCATCATTATCAAAACATTCATATCATCCTTCAGTTCTCTCCTACTAATGCCTCGTTATTGTCTCTCCTGGGGAATTTGCGCTAAAGTATTGTCATGTCGTAAATCCCAAATAAAACCTCACCCTTTCTTGAAAAGAAAGGGAATTACTTCCTGAAGTCACGAAGGGACAAGGCATTTCTTGTAAATGTGCTGACAAAGACTGTTTTCACTGGTGGTATTTTTTCTGGTTCTTTTTATCTGATCCAAAAAGAACAAATTCCTTCTCAAACCTTTTTCATTGGTGGAATGACGTATACAGTTTTATCTTGAAGTTGTTAATAGGGAAAGTATCTGTTGTTACTGATTATTGGAAATTATATTGGAAAGTATTGTATAGATTTTTTTCTGAGTAAAATAGCGGTATTACCACTGAAATATTTTAATTGTTTGCAGTAAATTGGGTACCTGTGGAGTGTCTTTTATGTATTTTTCTTATTGAAAGGATCTTTTCAGCACGTTTTCTGTCTTGTGACATTGCAGAAATTAATAGTAAGAATAGCAATGTGACGCCCTTTGTGTGAAAGTAAGTCAAGGAACTGTGCTTCATTTGAGTCTTTACCTCTATTTTTCAGGGAGTTGTTTTGGTCTTGGGTTTTTTTTAAAGAAAAGTTTGGAAATGAAAAAATTAATTACTTTTCTACACATCTGTTAATGTGTAATTAGCAAAAACAAACCATACATGGGAAACTTTAAAAACTACTAGATCTGAAACACTGTTAGTATGTAAAATAAACCAGAGTGAAGCAAGAGGGGATTTTTTGACTGTTTTTTTAAAATGCATTTTAATGGCAAGTTCATATTAAATATACTTAGAAAATACCATTACTGCTCTCATAGTCCTCTTGGTTTCTGTTTTTCTTACCTAATTTCAGGAAGCCATGTTCAAAAATAAAAATGAGCTTAGAAATTGAAGAAATAAGAATTTTGCTTTTATAATAAATCCTTTATTTTCTATAATGACTTGCATGTTCACTTGAGCCAATTTGTGGAAAGATAAAAAAGATACTGATATTGAAGGATTTGCAGAAAAATGAGGGAGGAAACTCACCAGTGTGTTGCATTATCACCAGAATGGCCAGGTTTTGAATGACAGCACTCCTTATAAAGACTGAATGCATTTATCATTTTAATTTGAGCTAAAGACAGCTGTAAGAAACACTAAAATATAAAGCTTGGCATCCCTAGAAGTTCTGCTGTTGTAACACACTTTTTCGTTTTGTGTTTAAAAAACCTTTTAGGACTGCACTTCTTAATCTCCATAGCAGCAAATCAATGTGGTTATCCTGGATTACAAATACTGTAATGTCTACTCTACTTCGACCCATAAATATTCAGAGAGGCTTCTGTGAAACTTGTGTAAAAAACTAAAAATTATTTTCAGAAGAATTCTTGCTGTCATCCAGATCTTTAAATAGTTGATGCTGAATCCTTTGCCGAGTAGATGACTAGTCTTTTCAGGCTTGCAGCTCCTCTTGTCAACAGCAATGGAAATGTGTGCTTTGAAACTGTTGTGAGATATTTGTGGTTTGAGGGTAATTGAGACAGGAATTGGGAGGCTTTGGCCTTTTGAGTTGCTTGGTATCTTAGTGCTTGTGCTCTTGTTATCCCTCTCTCCTCTTTGCCTAGGATTTCGGTAGCTTCTTGCCAGGGTGGCTTGTCTTTGACAATGTCAGCTGCCTAAGATAAATGGTATGCATTCCTCAGTAATGTATGTTTGACAAA